>OY998166.1:5853711-6416211 GCA_963921995.1 Oxystoma pomonae
ATCAAAAAGCTTTCTTTCGTAATTAATTTATAATTAATAATAATTAATCAAAGGTTGCCATGGACAAAAAAAAAACAACAAAAGCAACACCGGCACGCTTCAAAGCCTACCTATTGCTTCTGTAGTGTTTCTTTTCATGGCCAACTTAGTCGTGAAAAAATGCAAGTTTTTCCTATTTTGAAAATTTAAATGTTAATATCTCGCGAACGGTGAGAGATGGACCAATAACATGTTATATTGCTGTAAAGGTGTTCTATTTAAAAAAACTGACTTCTTCGTCATCTTTGATGTTTCATAGAATGTGGCCTAAAAAAAAATTGGTGTAGTGGAGCAAAACCCGTTTAGTTTCATAAGCCATCCATCGTTTGTTTCATTTTTCTATGTCAAATAATAAAAAAGTTAAAGGGGGGGGGGCGTTTATAAATGATCACCCTATATCTATGTATACCGGGTGTCCCAAGGTGAGTAACCTATTAGAATATTCTGGAAACTAAAGAATGGAAACTTTTCAAACTTTCAATTCTAACATAAGTCCATGCAAACTATCTTTATGAAATAGTCTCATATTTGCAGTGTTTCCATTTGCAGGAAAAATTGGCAACAACTTTCTTATTTTAAATTGAACACACCCTATATATTTTTGCATTTTTAGATTCTACAAAATATTTTAGGTACACTTTAGGTATAATGTTCTATATGTATGTTCAACTGTTTTTAAAATATTAACAGGTGAAAATTGACATTTTTTAACAGCCCGTAACATCGAAACGGTTAAAGATAGAGAAAAACGGTTTTTGGTTTTTCACAAGTTATCGATTTATACTATTTTTTACCCAGGGTTAAACTAACCTTGGGATATTTTAACCCTGGGTTTAGATATAAAACGATAGCTTGTGAAAAATGAAAATATTCTAAAAGGTTACTAACCTTGGGACACCCGGTATATGTAACGAACGAGATATGTTTGTTCGGGTGGAATCTTGCAACTTAATTTTGCCCAAGATATATATTTCTTTAAATTAAATAAAATTATTATTTAATTTTTAATAAAATACATTTTCAACTATAAAATACGATGGAATTTTAGCAGTTAATATCTTATTGTAATATATTTTTATGATACTTACCTATATTAATAAATAATTTACTAAATTTTATTATAATTGCATCTATTTTTAAAATACTTTTTTTCCGTGTAGTTCAGAAGGGTGTTGTATGGAGATTTTTGGAATCGAAGGTACTACCTTAATGATTTACAATATATCAAAAACGACGAGAGAATGTAATACTTTTAGAACCAGGTTTTCTACCGCGATATGCAATTTCGGGAACGATGCAAGGACAAGAGTACATTTACCTTTACGTCTCTGTCTAACGCTTGTGGTAATTCTCGTTCTTTCTTTCCACCACGTCAATTCTAATGAAGGTTCTACTAGCACAACAAAATTTTTATTAGTTTTAAACTTGCAAGCACCCAGACGTTAAAAAAAATTGATTGCCTGACCAGATTGTGGTCACTATAGGCAAAAAGATTTGTTTTGATCTTTTGTGCTTGCAGCTTCATGATTTGCACTAAAAATAACAACATAAAAATTCAAGTGCAAGTATGTATTTAAAGAAAGAAATTAATTATAAACATAAGAAAAAACTACGTTTTTACTTCTGTGCTAAAAATGCTTTTATTTATTCGCCTGCGGTAAAGTGTGGTAACCCAACAAACACAAGTCGTTGGCATTGAATCGGGCCGATGTCGACAACGTCGGCAGTTTGTCGGCATCGGCGACTACACGCTGGCCCGATGTTGGACAGATTGCGATTTTCAGTTCTCGGTGAATAATACATTTAGTTCCAATATATAAATCCAAAATTATTTTTATCATTACTTATGTAATGCTAGTTTTTTTTTCATTTTGTTTGTGTCTCTTGTCTCTAAACTTTGTCTTTTTTCAAAAATAAATTCACATACAAAACCCAAAAAACTATCGCTTTAAAATTGAAAACAATTTTATTATTTCCAACCCAGACAGCACAACTCCGTTTCAAATATGTTCAGTGGAGAGAGTTTTCTGGACAATGCAGCAGTCCATTGGACAACCAAATCTGTAGGAAATTTTGTCCAAGACATATCCATCGGATAATATAATTGTCAAAACGTTGGACGTCTCTTTGACATCCAAAAAAGTCCAAGTTTCAATATTTTGACTATTGTACCACTATACTAAATCCATTTGTCATCCAGTGGAACAAAATTCTGTCCAAAAGTTATCCATTGGCTATCCAAAAAGTATCTTTATAGCTCACTGTTGGAAAAAAATTAATAATTACAATGCATACCGTTGGTCTAATTTTCTTAGTACAGTGGATATACTTATTTGTTCCAATGGATATCCAGTAGACAGTTTTGTCAAAAGCGGCGATATTTTCGATATTTAAGTATATAGGTACCTACCTATATTTGAACCACTCCAACATCATAAGTCTGATTGTCGATCCTTGCTGATGGAGTTCCTAGCAAAGGATGGGTATTAAAATACTAAAATATCAATTAGTCCAAAATAACGAAAAATACTTACTTAAATGATTCGGCTAGATATGAGAGAAATGTTATTGTCGGTAATGAATAAGAAAAAACATGACCAATTGGATTGGCCAACTAGGCCAAGCACAATTGACATAGATTTTTTGATAAATATTCAATATTGAGTACGTCACTTTTGCTGGAAACAAAATGCACGTCCGACGGATATAGTTTATTTTTGGTCCGATGAACCAAGAAAAATCATTATCCATTGGATATCCAAAAACTAACTGAAAAAAAGCAGTTCTTTATGGATCAAAATTGGAAGTCCTTTGGACTCGGTTTCTTATCCACTATATCATGAAAATCCTTTGTGCAATCAATGGATGTCCATAAATGGTCCATGGACAATGCGGAAAAAAAATGCTTGTCCGATGGAAAATTTGTGCTGTCTGGGAATTATTTTATTTGATATGCGGTTCTCAGATTTTGGTTTCCGTAAATATTACCCAAAAATTTTCTCATAAAGTTCAAATCTTTCAAAGCTACAGTTTTCGAGATATTTTCATTTCCTTTAGGCGCATTTACACAGACAAACTTTCCTTTGATGTTGAAATGCCGACAAACATTTACACAAGCCTCTTAAGCAAAATGTTCAAAGAAATGTTCGAGCAAAATCTCGTACAAAAAAATACACGTAAATTTTGGAGAGAATGTTGACCAAAATTTGTTTGAAGAATTGGTGGTATAAAAATTTCTTTACAAATTTAAATTTTATAGTTTTATGGGAATTCATTGAACTTAACTGAAAATAGAAAGACTAATTTTTAAAACAAGGTATTTTAATTAAGTGCTTTCCGACGGAAAACGATATGATGTCGAAATTCACGTTTCATAAGCAACTTCGATTGATTTGATTTTTATAGGGGATATCCCAGTATACTTGTAACTTTTTTGGGGTTGTAAAAAAAACGACAATAAAAAAAATATTATTTGGCAATTATTTATTGCTGTTGCCTGTAAAATGTAATAATAAAAATTTACGTTTAAAAGAATATCTCTTTATTTTACTTCCCAGTTTAAAACACAATACAATAATAATTAAGTCAAATTCAAAAACCTATATACATCCCAACCCAACCCAACCCTACGGACCCTTGTCTCAAAAAATATAATTTAGCAGTAATAGACTACACTTCTGAATCGGAATATTGCTCCTTTGCATATTGTTTGTTCAGTGTCAGTAATCGACCTTGATTATTACATTAAATTGACAGTAATTGACAGTAAATCTATCTTCAGCATTTTCATGAACCTTTTGCTTTTTTAAGCAACCGTTGGGGCCTTAAACTAACTAGGTAAATCTGGTGTGAGGAATGAAAAAAAAACAATCGAAGCTAAGGGTAAAGTAAAGTTACAAAAATATGTTTAAAAAAAATCCCCTCCCCACCACTCCTCATAGTCGTGTGGCGCGGATTACCGCTTAAAACTGCAAAATTTTCCTGGGTTGTTTTTTGAATTTAGGAAAAAACCCTTGGAAATAAAAAAAACTCGCAAGAATATCCCAAAAAAACCCCCGGGCAAAAAAATCCGAAAAAAACCCTAAGAAAAAAAATATTATAAGTAACCCTAATCTCTGTGACAAAACTGATAGTCAAGAATAATGTTTCGCTTGCCGTCGGCTTTTTTTCACAAAAATTTAAAATAAAAGTTGGTGTTCCATTTTTTTAATGAACTGAGATCACTGATCACTGATGTAAAATTTTATTTATTCTCATCTTTCCCAGTTTAAAACACAATACAATAATAATTAAGTCAAATTCAAAAACCTATATACATCCCAACCCAACCCAACCCTACGGACCCTTGTCTCAAAAAATATAATTTAGCAGTAATAGACTACACTTCTGAATCGGAATATTGCTCCTTTGCATATTGTTTGTTCAGTGTCAGTAATCGACCTTGATTATTACATTAAATTGACAGTAATTGACAGTAAATCTATCTTCAGCATTTTCATGAACCTTTTGCTTTTTTAAGCAACCGTTGGGGCCTTAAACTAACTAGGTAAATCTGGTGTGAGGAATGAAAAAAAAACAATCGAAGCTAAGGGTAAAGTAAAGTTACAAAAATATGTTTAAAAAAAATCCCCTCCCCTCCACTCCTCATAGTCGTGTGGCGCGGATTACCGCTTAAAACTGCAAAATTTTCCTGGGTTGTTTTTTGAATTTAGGAAAAAACCCTTGGAAATAAAAAAAACTCGCAAGAATATCCCAAAAAAACCCCCGGGCAAAAAAATCCGAAAAAAACCCTAAGAAAAAAAATATTATAAGTAACCCTAATCTCTGTGACAAAACTGATAGTCAAGAATAATGTTTCGCTTGCCGTCGGCTTTTTTTCACAAAAATTTAAAATAAAAGTTGGTGTTCCATTTTTTTAATGAACTGAGATCACTGATCACTGATGTAAAATTTTATTTATTCTCATCTTTAAAAATATGTTTCCAAAACGGATAGCAATAATTTGCTCAAAAAAATTTACCGGAACAAAATGTTCAAAGAAAAGCTCACAAAAATGTTCACGCAAAAAATTTTAGATCTTTTGCACGAGCTTTTGTTTGAGCATGTTCGTCTGTGTAATTGCGCCTTTTCAACATAAAATAATTGATTCTACGGTGGACTATCCGTGCTTCCTAGCAATAATTTTTGACTATTAAAAATACACTAGAATCAATCTTAATATTTTCTATTTATTTACAAAAAGAACTTTTTGCAAATTCTAAATCAAAATATTTCTTTTAGTCCAAAATAATAGAGGCAACAGCAAAGCTCAAACTAAACAAACAAAATCGTTTCCGTTCAGGTTTTTCCTAGAAAACCACCCCTCCGTGCGTCCCAACGTCCCCCAAAACGCGTAAACGTCATCATAATCCCGGTTGTCTATGTTCCACCGCTTGCTATGTGTTCAAAAATGCAGCATCTTACCACCCCTCCCCGCCCCGAGGGAACGCATTAACTCGGGCCACCCCATTGGTCAGGGTGAAGCCGACCGGCCTATGCGAACTCTTGCGAAACTACAACACACGCACGTTTTTAGGACCCCCGAAATTTCAAGAGAGAAGAAGAAGGAGGGAGAGAGAGAGTCACAGTGGAGAGAGCCCACTTTGAGTTTCTTCCAAGAGATCAGTCGGTGGTCGAGAAGCAACGCAAGAGCGAGGTTAGCGCCGAAATCGTCAAGGACGTTACAAAGTGTGTGACTTGTCGTGTTTTAAACATTAGACCGGTCAGTCGAACATTTATCATTTAAATAAGTTTTTTCGGACCGCTACTATGGGATAAAGTGCGCGCTAAATCAACGTGTCTTTTAATTTTTTTAGACTATTTTATTTCTTGTGATATGACTCCGGCGGGACTCGTTGTTTTGATTAGCGATGAATCTTTAAATGTTGAACCACCGGGAATAAAAACTTTGGACATGTTATGATATTAATCGAGTGACCGTTGTATTTTTTATTTTAACTTTTTGTTTTAAATTTTTACCAAAGACTTAACAAGTGAGATATGGCTAGCAGCAGTAGTGTGCAACAGTTTCAGCAACCATTTCAATGTAAACAATGTGGTGTTACCTTCAATTCGGCCGAATCTTTGGACGTGCACCTGCAGTACCACCACAAAGACAACTGGTCCGGACAAGCGGGGAGTTCTGCGGAGGAAACCAACAACAACATGACAAAAGTTGCCAACATAAAACGTGAGTTTACATCAAATAGTACTATTGCAGCAGCCGATAGCTCTGAACTGCAAAAGAAAAGTCCCCCGGACTATAACAGGCACACGCCTGATGGTATTTTTGGTCATCCGCCCACTCCTCAAAGCTATCAAAGCGCTTCTTCACCATATCAAAACCCCGAAAGTTCCGCCTTTTCACCTGGCTTTCAAAATTTCTCAGTTAAATCTGAAGGGCATTCGCCGGCCCAACCTCATTTTCAATCGCAAAGTTCGTTTTCGAATTATGGCGAACAACAATTTTTCGGCGTAGACTCCCACCAATATAACAACCAGGAAGGAAATTCTAACAAAGCTCACATTCATCATGTTTCCTATAGATATCACCCTTATATAAACCAGTCTTCTCAAAATTATGACCGGGTTAAATCGCAGGCACCTGTGCCACCTTCAAGCCCTGCGTACCCTCCGCAGCCAACCCCTTCGCCGAGCCCTAAGCAGTGCGACAAGTGTGGCTACGTGTGCGAGTCAGCCGCTCAGTTAATAGAACACAACACCCTTAGTCACCCTTCGACCCCTCAAGTCGGTTCACAATACCCTCACAGCCAGCACTTTTTGTTCGATCAGCAACAAATTCAGGTGAAAACTGAAGAAAACGCTTCACAAAGCGAGATTTTGGATCTGGATTCGCAAAAAGTGGTTCACAATGAATGGGAGGAGAAAGAGGGCGAAAAACGAACTAATGGCGAACATATTCAGCACTCTGTATCAGGTATGCTAAATTCTTGGCCGTCGCAACAAGAACAGTCAAATATATTTCAAAACGAACATAACAATATGTTTATGGCCGATTCTGGTGAGCCGAAAATGTTTCAACGAATTTCAGATAACAAAATATTTGTACAAAACGAGCAAAAAATATTCCAGTCACATCAAAATTTCATTAACAATGGTGTGACGTCGACGGATCAAGAACTAGGCAATACTCCTTCACCAAATCAGTCAAATTATAGACCATTTGAAAATCTACCCTCGCAACCACCTGTGATTTCTTCGAGCACGCCAATCTCAGTTCCTAATAATCCTCCACGGTCATCTGGCACGGTTACAAAAAGCGGTAGTTGGAAATCGAATGAAGCCAGACGACCTAAAACTTATAATTGCACAGCTTGTAACAAATGGTTTACCAGTTCGGGGCATCTAAAACGGCATTATAACACAACATTACACAAAAATGCTGTTAAATCCAGCGGTCACCCGGACCCAGCAACGTTGCCAATTAGTGCGCATCATCACCCAGCTAGAGATTCGTCTTGTTCGAAAAATGATAACGTTTCTTCTAACAGCCCAATCAGAGACGAACCAAGAAGTGACGACAGCATGGGTTCGTTTGAAAGAATAAACCCTATGCCAGGAATAATACAACATCCTCCAAACGGCCCTTACGATCGGCAAGCGCCCATTCCGCCTATGCACTCCCCAATGGCCCCGAGTCCTTTAGGGAGCCATAGTCCAGCAATGATGAGCCAAAATTTTTCCCAAATCTCCAACGGGAGTCCCCCAAACGGGGAGGCAGGCCTCTCGCCCAACAGCAACCTAGATTCGAGGGGCCTGCTAGCGATAGGTTCTCCGAACAGTATGGCGGCGCACCCAACGCCCCATGGGTTCAGTCCTATGATGGCGCCCCATCAGAGTCCTATGATGCACCCGATGGATGTTACTACCAGCCAGTACCAGATGTACCCAAACGAGTATGCCCCCCACGTTACGCAGGCTACGGATACCAACAACCTCAGTACTATTGGTGAATACCAATTCGGTACTATTAGCACTGTCGTAGTCCACGAAAACCAGCCTTTACCCAGTTTCGAACAGATCCAACTGCACCGTTTTGGATTAGGCCATGGTTTAGCGAACGTGGGGGGGCAGGAGTTGGCGACAGCTCCTTACTACTACACCACCGACTCGTATGAAGAAGATGACGATAGATCCATGATCTATCAACAAGGTGACGAATATAAACTTGAGATTGTTACCACTAACGATCAAATTACCAATGAAAACAACCTATATTCACCCTCATGCAATAATAACAACAACGACGAATCAAGTATTATGTCCGTCAAAACTGAAGTCGACATAAAATGTGATCCGGAAGAGTTTAAAATCGACATCGATTCTTTAAAAGCCAATTTAAAAAATGATTACGAAGAAAACACGAACAGTCCGTTGGTTTCTTCTACTGTCAAATCTGTTGACGATAGTAAAACAAAATGTTTCGACTGTGACAAGGTCTTTAACAGACCCTGTTACCTTACGCAGCACAACAAGACTTGTCACATGGGAGATAAGCCGTTTAAATGCACTCGATGCGGAAAGCGTTTTTCTTCCGAGGAAATCTATAAAGAGCACATTAAAAAACACGCAGGTGAAAAACCGCACAAATGCGAAATTTGTCCGAAACAGTTTAATCATAAAACAGATTTGAGAAGGCATATGTGCTGCCACACTGGCAGGAAACCTTATACTTGCGAAACCTGCGGAAAAGGCTTTATAAGAAAAGATCATATGATTAAACACACGGAGACTCATTTAAGAAAAGTTAATAAAACGATTGCAATGAAGGCGTGAATTAAGGTTGTTTTTTTTAAAATAAGCTCAAGAATTTTATTATTGTATTTTGCAGACAATTTTTTTAACTAGAAACAGTACATAGCCACAACTGCAAGTTACGTTTAGTTATTTCAAGAATTGTTACTTTTTTTGCAAAAAAATCGTAATTTTTGAGCTTTATTATTTTAGCTGTTTTGTATATTATTTATTGTTTATACTACTGGCACTTCTACCTAATGTTGTGTAATTATCTACACGTTTGTAAATATTTTACAATCAATTATTTCTTAGTTTTAATAGATACTTAAGGTTAGCGTTGACATCAGAGTAAATAATATTTTTTTTTAAACAATTTGCTCAAATATTATTTTAATGTCAAAATAATTACTCAGTTTTTTAACTAATAATAAATACCGACAGCAATACCTCATTATCTCAGATATAAGGATAGAT
The DNA here is from genome assembly GCA_963921995.1 of Oxystoma pomonae. Taxonomy (NCBI): domain Eukaryota; kingdom Metazoa; phylum Arthropoda; class Insecta; order Coleoptera; family Brentidae; genus Oxystoma; species Oxystoma pomonae. The sequence goes on from OY998166.1 coordinate 5,863,021, forward strand.
ATAAAATATTTATATCAGATTTTATTATAAAATATAAGAGTCAATGTACAAATTTAGATCGAAGTTTACTTAAAATGTAAAAAAATAGTTAAAAGCAAAAAAGTTTTTGCAATTTAAAGTAATAAAATGCAATAAAAATGACAAGGCATTTCCAAGACAAACATTTTTTGTTTTTAACTTTTAAAAACTACTCAATGTTGTTGTAAATATCGTATTTTGTTGATAGGTGAATCTACCTCAGTTTTTATGAATTCAGTGCCAATTTTTTTAAGTTTTAGGAAAACCCTAAATATAAATATGTACTTTACGTATTTTTTGCTATTAACACGAATCGAATTTAAATTCTAAAGTTTGCGTAACAAAATCTGACGTCATTTTAATAGCAATAATTGTTTTATATCCCTGTGTATAATCCTGACAATTGTTTTAGAATTTGCAAAATATTGCCTAAATTTTTGCTTTTTAATAAAACAAATTTTATTTTTAAAACAGTTTTAATTAATCCTTCTAAAACGTTTAAAGTATTGTAATCAAATAAAAAAATCAAATTTTTTTCTTTTATATGTTTTATACGATTTAAAGAAATGCGCAAAGTGATTTTTTTATAAGCAAATAAAAGTATAAAAAATGACGTAAGATTTTCTCCAGCAATAATTAAGTCATATCCTAATAATAAGAAAATACGTAAAGTGTTGATAAATTTTTTAATTATTGATATTATAGGGTTAGATAGAAAATTTTATGTGCCAAAAAAAATGATGTGTTTTAAAAGTTAGGATTAAAAGATGACATCACTATTTCGATTGATTGATTGATTGATTTTGGGAATAAACTTATCACTACTAGTGCAATTTGATATTTGTTTTGAGATGGCATTTTTGTTAGGGTTTAGAAAGTTTCTTCAAAAAAGTTTGTAATTTTTGAAAGGCACTTTCTGACCATTATCGAGTGTTACCAGGTATGGGGTCGTTTTGTTATTATTAAGTGTAATTTGTGAATGTTTTATTTTTGGCAAAATGGTTATATTGTGTAATTTTTGACGAAAACCCGTGCGTGGATTACTTACTTAAAATTTTTCCTAAAATTGTTCGATATTATGTTTAAAGACTGACCACCAAAAAGAAAAGGTTTTGTTTTTAGTCGATTTTTGTATATTTTTGCTACATTGTGTTACAGACGTATTTTAGTTATATAAAAACATGTTAAAATGTTACTTTGTCATTGATGATCACAAATAAAATACTTTTGACTATAATTATGTGTTAATTTTTGTTATATTTAGGTACGAAGTTTACAGGGTGAGATTAAATCTGGATATAATAAGTATCTAAACCCTTTCATCTCCTTTATTGTTAGACTAAAAAAAATTAAATGTTCGAAATTTAAAAACATTGTAATTATAAGTTTTTTAACTTATTTTTTACCGTTTCTGTGTTTCTAAAAGTGATAAATATAAAAACTAAAAGTTGGAAATTAGTAAAGAAGCTCCTAGTTCAATTAACCTCTTTTATTATTTAAGTATTTAACACAATTTTTTAAATTAAACAATTTTTAACAAAAATATAATTGACAAAAATATAAATTAGTAGATTGACTACATAAACTTTTTATGGATGTATCAAATTCAAGTGTAAAAAAAATATAGAAAGTTAATTTTTTATTAAAAATAAAGAAAAATATAAGATAATACTTAAAAATAAAATGTGTAAAAAAGTGAAGTGAGCAAAATGAAAATTCAAACAAGGTAAGTAAAATATTTTTTTTGATACCTTCATCAAAATATGATTTTAGTAACTGTCTGCAGATAACTAAAGCATGGCTTTTTTGATAACCGATGCAAAAAAGCTTTTTTTTATCACCGGGGCAACAAAAGATTTATGTCAGTTTTTTACCCAAAATTAATTAATTATTCTTGCCCAAAAATTAAGCCATTTTCGCCAGTTTTCACCAAGTAATTACGAAAAAATAATTTAAAAACATCGTCAAAATATCAAACTGACAAAGATTAAAATGTCGCAAAAATGAACGACACCGAGTAAAAAGGCATAGTGTAAAGATGATATGTTGCGAGAGGTGCTCTTCGTTCGAGATTTTTAATAGTAGCTTTCACAACTAGTGGCTAAAATAGCGCTTTTTTTTACAAGCGTTGGTTTAAATAACGAGCGCAGCGAGGTTTTCAAAAACGCGAATAAAAAAAGCACAGTTTAGCCACGAGTTGTTAACACTATTTTTTTAAATACCTTTATCAAAAAATCCAAGAAAAACTTACAATATTTTTAAAAATTTCGAACGAAGAGAACTTCTCGCAAAACACACTATAAATCAAGGCGGCTGGTAAATGAAATAACAATGGTTGCCATAGCGATGTGCCTTTTTACTCGGTTCATTGCTGCGATATTTTAATCTTTGACAGTTTGATATTTTTACGATGGTTTTAAATGATTTTTTTCGTAAATACTTGGTGAAAACTGTTGGAAATGGCTTAATTTTTAGGCAAGAATAATAAAAAAATTTTAGTATTACTATTTTCCGCTATTTCTCTTTAATTTTGGGAAAAAATGGAAAGAAATCTTTTTTTGCACCGTGATCAAAGTTTTTTTGCATCGGTAACCAAAAAAGCCATTCTTTAGTTATATGCAGACAGTTACTAAAATCAGGAAAAAATCCAAGAAAAACTTATAATATTTTTAAAAATTTCGAACGAAGAGAACTTCTCGCAAAACACACTATAAATCAAGGCGGCTGGTAAATGAAATAACAATGATTGCCATAGCAATGTGCCTTTTTACTCGGTTCATTGCTGCGACATTTTAATCTTTGACAGTTTGATATTTTTACGATGGTTTTAAATGATTTTTTTCGTAAATACTTGGTGAAAACTGTTGGAAATGGCTTAATTTTTAGGCAAGAATAATAAAAAAATTTTAATATTACTATTTTCCGCTATTTCTCTTTAATTTTGGGAAAAAATGGACAGAAATCTTTTTTTTGCATCGGTAACCAAAAAAGTCATTCTTTAGTTATATGCAGACAGTTACTAAAATCAGGATTTTGATGAAGGTATAAAAAAAATATTTTCCTGTTTTTCTTGAACTTTTTGATAAAGGTATTAAATAAAAATCGTGTTAACCACTCGCGGCTAAACTGTGCTTTTTTTTACTCGCGTGTTTAAATACCTCGCTGCGCTGGTTATTTAAACCAACGCTTGGAACAAAAAGCGCTATTTTAGCCACTAGTTGTGAAAACTACTATTACGTTTTAAATATTTCAATATAGTTTTTCTTACAACTAGTTACTAAAGACACTATCTTTTTTTCAACAAGTTTTGACCAAAATATAAAATATCAAATTGAATACCTAAACAAAATAAATGTACTTTTTATCCATGTTCAAATTTTAAAACAAACAGAAAGTTCATTTTTCAAAACAATGTCGACTTGAAATTAAAAAATGTTTTACTAGAAAAATCAAAATGGTGTATAATTCGAACAGGGTAAGTAAATTATTTTTATGTTTTAAATAATTTAATATAGTTTTTCTTATAACGAGTTACTAAAAAGTGTCTTTTTTCAACAATTTTTGACAAAAATATAAAATAGCAGATTGACTACATAAACAAAGTAAATATAATTTTTATAAATATGTCAAGGCGCAATTACACAGACGAACATGCTCAAATAAAAGCTCGTGCAAAATATCTAAAAATTTTTGCGTGAACATTTTTGTGAGCTTTTCTTTGAACATTTTGTTCGGTTAAATTTTTGAGCAAATTATTGCTATCTATTTTGGAAACATATTTTTAAAGATGAGAATAAATAAAATTTCACATCAGTGATCAGTGATCTCAATTCTTTAAAAAAATGGAACACCAACTTTTATTTAAAATTTTTGTGAAAAAAAGCCGGCGGCAAGCGAAACATTATTATTATTGGCTCTACTATCAGTTTTGTCACATGGATTAGGTTTACTTATAATATTTTTTTCTTAGGGTTTTTCCCGGATTTTTTTGCCCGGGGTTTTTTTTGGGATTTTCTTGCGAGTTTTTTTTTATTTCCAAGGGTTTTTCTCCTAAAAAAAACCCAGAAAAATTTTTCTTTTCCAAAAAATTTTTTTCAAAAATTGCACTTTTAAGCGGTAATCCGCGCCTCACGACTATGGGGAGTGGTGGGGAGAGAGATTTTTTTTAAACATATTTTTGTAACTTTACTTTGCCTTTAGCTTTTATTGTTGTTTTTTAATTCCTCACGCCAGATTTAGCTAGTTAGTTTAAGGTCCCAAGGGTTGCTTAAAAAAGCAAAAGGTTCATGAAAATGCTGAAGATAGATATTTAGTGTCAATTTAATGTAATAATCAAGGTCGATTACTGACACTAAACAAACAATATGCAAAGGAGCAACATTCCGATTCAGAAGTCCAGTCTATTACTGCTAAATTATATTTTTTTAGGCAATGGTCGGGATGGTAGGATTGTAAAAGTGGGTAATAAACGGGTATTATTTAGACCGAACGTGCTTTTGTTCATATATTTGAGATTTAATGTATATAGGTTTTTTAATTTGACTTAATTATTATTATTATATTGTGTTTTAAACTAGGAAGTAAAATAAAGAGATATTCTTTTAAACGTAAATTTTTATCATTACATTTTACAGGCAACAGCAATAAATAAGTGCCATTATTATTTTTTTATTCTCGTTTTTTCTACAACCCCAAAAAAGTTACAAGTATACTGGCATATCTCCTATAAAAATCAGGTCAATCGAAGTTGCTTATAAGGTAAAATGTGAATTTCTACATCAAATTGTTTTTCCGTCGGAAAGCACTTAATTAAAAATACCTTGTTTTAAAACTTAGTCTTTCTATTTTCAGTTAAGTTCAATGAATTCCCATAAAACTATAAAATTTAAATTTGTAAGAAATTTCTATACCAACATTTCTCCAAACAAATTTTGCTTAACATTCTCTCCAAAATTTACGTGTGTTTTTTTGTACGAGATTTTGCTCGAACATTTCTTTGAGCATTTTGCTCAAGAGGCTCGTGTAAATGTTTGTCGGCATTTCCACATCAAAGGAAAGTTTGTCTGTGTAAATGCGCCTTAACACTCAAGTTTAAAAAAGATAATTTTTTCGACAGACTGGCGACTTGAAATTGAATTTTTTTTTATTAGAACTAAAAAAAACATAAGATAATTCTTAAAAATAAAGTGTGTAAAGTGAAGCGAGCATAATGAAAATGTTATGTATAATTCAGACAAGGTGAGTAAAATATTTTGTTTTAAAATATTTTAATATTGTTGTTCTTACTAAAAAAGGGTTTTTACGTGTGGTTTTAAAGAACAAGCACACCTTATTTTCAGTCAATGCTTAAAATGTTATTTTATTACCTATAATTTTATTTTACCTCCTAACATTAAATGTAAGGGAGTAAAATTTAATTCTAGGGAATGAAACAAATATTTTCGCATCGAGATAAAAACAAGGTTTATTATATCTTAATTTTATACAACTTCTGGCTTGCAACAAAGTAATTGACGGTTTTGTTTCAAATATTTTTGGCATATAAGCGTATCTTAAAATTAAATAAATTTTGAAATTGACAAAAATTATTGAATGAAAGTCGCCGACAGTCACGTGACCCTTCGGTAAGACGCCTGCCCCATACTTAATGCCTCAAGAATTAAAAAATATATCTTTGAGTCTACTTAAGAAATTAATTATTTAGTTTTTAACTTAATTATTTCCAAAAATGTGTGGAGTATTAATTTTCTTAAAATAATCAAAGTAAATATAAATAATTATATTCTTTTTCAGTGAGACGTTTTATTGATTAAATTTTTAATATAATCTAAAATTTTATGCATTTTCAAAAACCCGTTGTCTTTTTGTTAAATCACTTTGTATATTTTTTTGCTATAACAGAAAAGTAGGTACCTCAACTATTACAAAATAAAAAGTTCTAGTTTTTGTGGTATACCTTATATAACAAGTGCTGTTTGCTATATTTTCTTAAAACAATTTTATTAAAAAATTGCACTAAAAAGTAAAAAACAATAGCGTTAATGGCACATTATATATTTTTGTTTGATATAAAATATATAATGTGCCGTTACCGTTAAATCTAGACTGTAGTAAACAGAGATCTGCCAAATTAATTTTTAATTACTTAAGAGAAAAATTATTTATTTTATTTTTCACTTTTCAGTCTTGCCCAAAAATAAACAAAATGGAGGATATACAGGGTGGATTCTTTAAATGGAACGGTGGTTCTAGAGGCTTTAGGGAAGAGGTTTTAAGAAACACTAAAATCAAATCTTTTATGATTTTTTGCGGACTTTCTGCTCAAATTAAAAAAAAACACACACAGCACTTTTTGGAAAGCTCGTTAAAAAAGAAACCTAACGCACTAACAAAGAAATATGGCTGGTGAATAGAGTTATATATTATTTAGAGAAGGTCGAGGCGGATCCGGCGCAACAAGTCGCCCCGAGATTCCAATACAAGGCGAGGTGATCTTTGTAAAATTACAGTTTCCAAAAACCTGGCAAGAGAAATAATAGCCATTTATGGTTGAGGGCTGAAGGGCATCAGACTTGTCCACCGACACAAAAGTAAGCAATAAATTAATATACCTAGTGCAATATATAGTATGTTTTCACATCATACTCAATACATATTGAAAAGATTGTACCTCTTCTTTTTCTTTCATAGAGCATGTTCTCTGTTCTGACTTAAGAGCGTGATATATGAAAGAACATAATGCTTGATTTTTTTTATGCATATTGATTGAGTATAATGTGAAAACATACAAAGTAAACCACATAACAAGCCATGGATATTTATATACAATGGATATCCGTCGGCATATATACAATGATATTCTTTTATTGGACATACATGAACGCCTCTAATGAATATTTAACTTTTATCCCATTTATGATCATACATAAGACATGGACATCCGGTGATGTATATGTGCTCCATCAATGTATATCCATTCTATCCGTTACCCATATAAAATGGATATACATTGATGGAGCTGCAACAAATATACTTTACGTGGGAATAGAAGAATTGGGGTTTCCTCATAACTCAAAAACTAATTAAATATCCAATTTTTACAGTTAACAGGTATCCTTAGTTATAGGTTAATCTAGTTCAATCCTCTAAAGCATGGTTTATGCAGCTACTTAATCTTATATGTCTGTCTCTTTCTCACATATATGAATAGAAAAGGATGGATAGAAAGTTCATTATGTTTGTCAATTGTACATGATGCAGCTGCACAAACCTGCTGCAAGTTAATACCTCATACTTATAAGCTCTTATTTAGTTTTTTTATTTATAGGTTATGGTAACTTCAAACCTTCAGTTTAAAAAAAAAAACGAAAATATGAAAAACACATGACTATTCAGCCGAATTTTCGGCTCTTTAGACACTCGACCTTCCAAAAATATACTATACGTTACGTTGCCATAAGAAGATGTGTTGAACAAAGAACCATATTACTATTTTTCGTTGACTAACACATTGCCCTTATGGCAAATTATTTTTAATTTTACTCGACAACTGCCACAGATAAACCCTACATGATATATTTTTTTAAATCAAAACTTAAAAAAAATAGGATTCCATTAAAAAAAAGAGACCCTCATGGCTACCCTGCGTCTATGTAGGAAAAAACTGAAATTGTGACAGAAATCTACCTAATTTTATGAGTAATTCCCTTTTTGATTGAGCTTTTTGTGACAAATAACAAAAAATGTTTTCCAAGTGGGACTTTATAAGTGGTCATCTTGTACATAACTAAGTGTAAATGAAACGTCTCATTTTTAAGTTATTAAATTTTTTAATTTACAATATTTTACATAAAACTTGGCCATAGATAAAGCAAACTGTAGAATTTTTTTTTTTTAAATGGTACTTATGTGGAGATTCTGTTTTTTTCTATCAGTGACCTTAGCTCAGGAAATATCGAAGCGACATTCAAAATGGGTCATGTGAAATCTCCACTTTTTGTTGTCAAATAAACATCAGAATTGTCTGAACTTTGAATGGAAGGCACTTTTTGTAAACTAATACACAGCTCGTAGCACTCAATGTGTGGCATACGTGTTTTCCAACACTTTCTTGGTAGGAACCATGCGATAGAAGGTTTGAAGTTAACATAACCTATAAATAAAAAAAATAAATGAGGAGCTTATAAGTTTGCGGTATTAACTTGCAGCAGGTTTGTGCAGCTGCATCATGCACAATTAAGAAACATAATGAAATTTCTAAGTAGCTGCATAAACCATGCTTTAGAGGATTGAACTAGGTTAACTATAACTAAGAATGTTAACTGTGAAAATTGGATATTTAATTAGTTTTTGAGTTATGATGAAACGCCAATTCTTCTATTCCCACATAAAGTATATCCATGAATGTCCCGTATATATCCAGTGGACAGCTCCATCAATGTATATCCATTTTATATGGGTAACATATAACATAATGGGATAAAAGTTAAATATCCGTTAGAGGCGTTCATGTATGTCCATTAAAAGAATATCATTTGCACATCCAATGGATGTTGGACGTTTGATATGATAATGATATATACATATCCATGGCTTGCTATGTTGTTTACTTAGTATATGTTTTCACATTATACTCAATCAATATGTATAAAAAATCAAGCATTTTTTTCTTTCATATATCACACGAGTCGGAACAGAGAACATGCTCTATGAAAGAAAAAGAAGACAATCCTTTCAATATTTATAGAGTATGATGTGAAAACATACTATATATTGCACTAGGTATATTAATTTATTGCTTACTTTTGTGTCGATGGACAAGTCTGATGCCCTTCAGCCCTCAACCATAAATAGCCATTATTTCTCTTGCCAGGTTTTTCGAAACTGTAATTTTTCAAGGATCAAATCGTCTTGTATTGGAATCTCGCGGCGACTTGTTGCGGTGGATTCGCCTCGGCTTCCTCTAAGTAATATATAACTCTATTCACGAGCCATATTTCTTCTGGCTCCATCATTTTTACCGACAATATTTATATAAAAGAAGGCAAACGAAATAAAAACCGAATCACTATAATGAAACAAAGGTTAGGTTACAAATTAACCATCCAAATATTGCATTCTGCGCAAGTTTCGTGCGATTACAGCGCCATTCTCCTGCCTCATACCAGTAGAACGTTCACCTGCGAATTTTGGACGGACGGGAACACTCCTCGCGCGTTCAAGAATACAATCCCACATGTGACCATCCCTTGATTCAAGAATCGACACCTAGAAAGGAAAGGCTCTTAAGGCGCAATTACACAGACGAACATGCTCAAACAAAAGCTCGTGCAAAAGATCTAAAATTTTTTGCGTGAACATTTTTGTGAGCTTTTCTCTGAACATTTTGTTCGGGTAAATTTTTGAGCAAATTATTGCTATCTGTTTTGGAAACATATTTTTAAAGATGAGAATAAATAAAATTTCACATCAGTGATCAGTGATCTCAATTCTTTAAAAAAATGGAACACCAACTTTTATTTTAAATTTTTGTGAAAAAAAGCCGACGGCAAGCGAAACATTATTCTTGGCTATCAGTTTTGTCAGATGGATTAGGGTTACTTACAATATTTTTTTCTTAGGGTTTTTCCCGGATTTTTTTGCCCGGGTTTTTTTTTGGATTTTCTTGCAAGTTTTTTTTATTTCCAAGGGTTTTTTCCTAAATTCAAAGAACAACCCAGGAAAATTTTTCTTTTCCAAAAAAATTTTGAGTTTTTCAAATATCGACAAAAACTCAAAAATTGCACTTTTAAGCGGTAATCCGCGCCTCACGACTATGAGGAGTGGTGGGGAGGGGATTTTTTTTTAAATATATTTTTGTAACTACTGTACCCTTAGCTTTGATTGTTTTTTTTTAATTCCTCACACCAGATTTACCTAGTTAGTTTAAGATGAAGATAGATATTTACTGTCAATTTAATGTAATAATCAAGGTCGATTACTGACACTGAACAAACAATATGCAAAGGAGCAACATTCCGATTCAGAAGTCTCGTCTATTACTGCTAAATTATATTTTTTTAGACAAGGGTCGAGATCGTAGGGTTGTAAAAGTTGGTAATAAACGGGTATTATTTAGACCGAACGTGCTTTTGTACATACAGACCGCTTCAAGCTACTGCGAACATAGGGGGAATCAAGTCCAATTTACTCTCCGTGCCGTACGACCGAGGTGGATTCGAAGTACGTTGCAGTGTTATCTTTTGGAAATTCATTTTGTTTTTATTATTTTGTATTATTTCTGCCTTGCTCGAGAAACAGATGGGTAAGTTCTTAATTGAAATAATATATTTTTAAAACTAAAAATGGATGTCTACGAAGTTGCCGAAAAAGTGCAGATGGTCAAATGGTCAAATCGTCATAACCCGACACACGTTCGATATTGGTCGAGGGAAAATTTGCATTTGTATTTTGACGTAAGAACACAGTATCCCCAAAAAATAAATGTTTGGGGGGGGGGTATTGTAGGGGAACACGTAATTGGGCCATTTTTTATTAACGGCAATTGCAATTTGAATGGTCCTAGATACTTGGATCTACTGCAGCAGCACATTATTCCAACTGCTAGGCAGTTGTTAGGTGTAAGATTTGGTGAAACATAGTTTCAACAAGATGGTTGTTCCGCTCACAATGTTGGCCTTGTTAGGGAATATCTTGATAATGTCTTTCCTAATCGGGTTATAAGTACACGGGGAACTATTTTATGGCCAGCTCAATCTCCCGATCTTGCTCCTAATGACTTCTATCTGTTTTTGAAGAAGCTTTTCAAATTATCACCCCTAACATGCTTGGAAACGTTGGAAGGGGTTTTTATAGTAGGCTCGGATATTGTCTAGCCGAGCAAGGAGGACTTTTCGAACATTTGCTTTAATTTTTTTTTGACTGGGAGAATCTTTTTGGTTTTTAGAATGTATTATTTTATTTTGAGAACTTGCTTTTATTTTGTTTCTCCTTATTATTTTCATTGTAACACGTCGTCACTGATAAATCTGAGCAGTTGACAATAAAACGCTCTTATTTATCAGTGACAAAAAATAAGAAAATTACGTTATAAAAATTTGCGTATTTATGGACCAAATTCCGGTTTCATTGACTACGCTCCACACAGCACCGTGGTTAGAGGCGTACTAAATACAAGGCGAACGGCGGCGAACGGCAGCGAATGGCGATCGGAAGCCTGAGTGTTGGTTGCTTCACTGATAGGCGTGCGGTGTCTCCGCATGTACGTACACTGGCAAATTAGACTTCTTTAGCCCTATGTTCGCAGTAGCTTGAAGCGGTCTGTATATTTGAGATTTAATAAAATGTATATAGGTTTTTTAATTTGACTTAATTATTATTGTATTGTGTTTTAAATTAGGAAGTAAAATAAAGAGATATTCTTTTAAACGTAAATTTTTATCATAACATTTTACAGGCAACAGCAATTAATAAGTGCCAATTATTATTTTTGTATTCTCGTTTTCTTACAACCCCAAAAAAGTTACAAGTATACTGGCATATCCCCTATAAAAATCAGGTCAATCGAAGTTGCTTATGAGGTAAAATGTGAATTTCGACATCAAATCGTTTTTTCGTCGGAGAGCACTTAATTAAAAATACCTTGTTTTAAAAGTTAGTCTTTCTATTTTCAGTTAAGTTCAATGAATTCTTATAAAACCATAAAATTTAAATTTGTAAGAAATTTATATACCAACATTTCTTCTAACAAATTTTGCTTAAAGGCGCAATTACACAGACGAACATGCTCAAACAAAAGCTCGTGCAAAAGATCTAAAATTTTTTGCGTGAACATTTTTGTGAGCTTTTCTTTGAAAATTTTGTTCGCGTAAATTTTTGAGCAAATTATTGCTATCTGTTTTGGAAACATATTTTTAAAGATGACAATAAATAAAATTTCACATCAGTGATCTCAATTCTTGAAAAAAATGGAACACCAACTTTTATTTAAAATGTTTGTGAAAAAAAGCCGACGGCAAGCGAAACATTAGTTTTCTCACATGGATTAGGGTTACTTATAATATTTTTTTCTTAGGGTTTTTCCCGGATTTTTTTGCCCGGGGTTTTTTTTGGGATTTTCTTGTAAGTTTTTTTTTATTTCCAAAGGTTTTTTTTCCTAAATTCAAAAAACAACCCAGAAAAAGTTTTCTTTTCCAAAAAATTTGAGTTTTGCAAATATCGGCAAAAAACTCAAAAATTGCACTTTTAAGCGGTAAACCGCGCCTCACCACTATGAGGAGTGGTGGGGAGGAGATTTTTTTTAAACATATTTTTGTAACTTTACTTTACCCTTAGCTTTGATTGTTTTTTTTTTAATTCCTCACACCAGATTTACCTAGTTAGTTTAAGGCCCCAACGATTGCTTAAAAAAGCAAAAGGTTCATGAAAATGCTGTAGATAGATATTTACTGTCAATTTAATGTAATAATCAAGGTCGATTACTGACACTAAACAAACAATATGCAAAGGAGCAACATTCCGATTCAGAAGTCTAGTCTATTACTGCTAAATTATATTTTTTTAGACAAGGGTCGGGATCGTAGGGTTGTAAAAGTGGGTAATAAACGGATATTATTTAGACCGAACGTGCTTTTGTTCATATATTTGAGATTTAATAAAATGTATATAGGTTTTTTAATTTGACTTAATTATTATTGTATTGTGTTTTAAACTAGGAGGTAAAATAAGAGATATTCTTTTAAACGTAAATTTTATCATTACATTTTACAGGCAACAGCAATAAATAAGTGTCAATTATTATTTTTTTATTCTCGTTTCTTTACAACCCCAAAAAAGTTACAAGTATACTGGCATATCCCCCATAAAAATCAGGTCAACCGAAGTTGCTTATGAGGTAAAAATGTCAATTTCGACATTAAATCGTTTTTCCGTCGGAAAGCACTTAATTAAAAATACCTTGTTTTAAAACTTAGTCTTTCTATTTTCAGTTAAGTTCAATGAATTCCCATAAAACTATAAAATTTAAATTTGTGAGAAATTTCTATACCAACATTTCTTCAAACAAATTTTGCTTAACATTCTCTCCAAAATTTCCGTGAGTCTTTTTATACGAGATTTTGCTCGAACTTTTTTTTGAACATTTTGCTCAAGAGGCTCGTGTAAATGTTTTTCTGTGTAAATGCGCCTTTATACGGTGTAACGTTCGGAACACTTCATTTTTAGCCACCCTAGTGCCGCATAGCCATCGGCGTGTTACAGACTTGCCTTGGGTGGATAAAGCTCGCAACATTTATTTTTTTTAATAGTATATTGTTACCGGATCAGATCATAAATATGACAACCTCATGTATGTATCTGCGTTGGTTTCAAAGTTATGAATTTACCCCTTTTACATCCATCAACTACTTTTAACCTTTAACAAATTTGTCCATAATATTGTATCGTCATCGGGACTACATTACTGTGCCATATTTCATTAAAATTGTTTAAACAAAATGTGTCAAAGATTTGATAGACAGCTAGGCTCTGTTAAAAAAAAATCGTTAAGGCCACAAAAATGGTATAGATTTGACAACACTGCTTTGGTATTTTTTTTGAAAGATCAACAATAGGTGCAGTGTTCGGAACACGTTGCGAACACCATATGTGAAGAAAAAAACTTATTAAGGCGCAATTACACAGACGAACATGCTCAAACAAAAGCTCGTGCAAAAGATCTAAAATTTTTTGCGTGAACATTTTTGTGAGCTTTTCTTTGAACATTTTGTTCGGGTAAATTTTTGAGCAAATTATTGCTATCTGTTTTGGAAACATATTTTTAAAGATGAGAATAAATAAAATTTCACATCATTGATCAGTGATCTCAATTCTTTAAAAAAATGGAACACCAACTTTTATTTTAAATTTTTGTGAAGAAAAGCCGACGGCAAGCGAAACATTATTATAATATTTTTTTTTTACGGTTATTCCCGGATTTTTTTGGGATTTTCTTGCGAGTTTTTTTTATTTCCAAGGATATTTCCTAAATTCAAAAAATAACCCAGGAAGATTTTTCTTTTCCAAAAAAATTTTGAGTTTTTCAAATAACGGCAAAAAACTCAAAAGTTGCACTTTTAAGCGGTAATCCGCGCCTCACGACTATGAGGAGTGGTGGGGGAGGGGATTTTTTTTTTAAACATATTTTTGTAACTTTACTTTACCCTTAGATTTGATTGTTTTTTTTTTCATCCTCACACCAGATTTACCTAGTTAGGTTAAGGCTCCAACGGTTGCTTAAACAAGCAAAAGGTTCATGAAAATGCTGAAGATAGATATTTACTGTCAATTTAATGTAATAATCAAGGTCGAAAACTGACACTGAACACAACAACAACACCCGGTAAGAGGGCCCAATCTGGAAGAATCCTTAATGTTAGCGGACATCTATGTGCGCTGACACTGATTATTCTGCCAAACCTTTCCTTCCACCCCCACTTGACCTTCAAGTGGACCTCTTAAACTCTCCCTACCGCTAGGTAGCCTAAGTTTTGTCGATTTTTGGGGAGACTAGCTGCCTGAAGGGATTAAATGTCGTGACTGTTCTAAAGAACTACTTGACACTGAACAAACAATATGCAAAGGAGCAACATTCCGATTCAGAAATCTAGTCTATTATTGCTAAATTATATTTTTTTAGACAAGGGTCTGGGATCGTAGGGTTGTAAAAGTTGGTAATAAACGGGTATTATTTAGACCGAACGTGCTTTTGTTCATATATTTGAGATTTAATAAAAGGAAATAGGTTTTTTAATTTCACTTAATTATTATTGTATTGTGTTTTAAACTAAGAAGTAAAATAAAGAGATATTCTTTTAAACGTAAATTTTTATCATTACAGGCAACAGCAATAAATAAGTGCCAATTAATATTTTTTTATTCACGTTTTTTTTCAACCCTAAAAAAGTTACAAGTATACTGGCATATCCCCTATAAAAATCAGGTCAATCGAAGTTGCTTATAAGGTAAAATGTCAATTTCGACATCAAATCGTTTTTCCGTCGGAAAGCACTTAATTAAAAATACCTTGTTTTAAAACTTAGTCTTTCTATTTTCAGTTAAGTTCAATGAATTCTCATAAAACTATAAAATTTAAATTTGTAAGAAATTTCTATACCGACATTTCTTCAAACAAATTTTGCTTAACATTCTCTCCAAAATTTCCGTGAGTCTTTTTATACGAGATTTTGCTCGAACTTTTTTTTGAACATTTTGCTCAAGAGGCTCGTGTAAATGTTTGTCGGCATTTCAACATCAAAGGAAAGTTTTTCTGTGTAAATGCGCCTTTAGAACTTATTAGGAAAGTAACAAATTTTCGTAATCTTATTTTTCTCATTTGACATGCGTCAATTTATTGGCCGAAGGTTCAATTAGACAAGTGGCCAGTGGCTATGTAGAACCTGAATTCTAATAGTCCAATCGAACTCGTGACCTTGGCGTTTTCAGAATTTTGGCAGAATCTCGCTTATAAAGAAAAAAAAACATAACTTTTTTGTTATAAGATAATAGGATTTATAAAAATCTACAACCGTATCCAAAGAATTTTTCAAAATTTGGTGTATTTTTTTTATAAAATAAAAAAATCCAAAAACTGTTGTTACAGAAAAAGGTAAGGTAAGGCAAGATTTTTGACTATTATTAGCCGTATTTATTTTATTTCGGGAATGAGAGAGTCCAGCAAAAAACTGTCTGGATACGGTTGTGGGGAATTCAAAAATATAAATTCATGCCAAACTTCAACAGATTCCGTTTTCTGGTTTCCGATATTCTGTCCGGTAAAGAGTGGCCGTTTTTGTGGCCTTAAAAAAGATGACGAGCGCACTTTCAGTTTAACCACAACTTCATCAAAAGTTTGTATTTTGAACTCTCTTCACTTAGGATGCTGTAACTTTCAGTGTAGGAAGTTGAATATAGAGAGGGCTTTAAAATCTTGGTCTGTTTTAATTTATTAATAATATTCTTGCTCCTCCACCGATTTTTTAAAATTTTACCCTTTAAAAAGCTAAAAGAGCAGATTTCAGTTTATAACAAAGTCTGAAACTGGCTTTAAAAACTATTTTTTTCCACACTTTTGTGAAACAATTTTTCCCATGCCATCCGCTTAAAAGATGCGAGCGCCACCTGTTCAGTCTCTTTTCTCCCGTTTCTTCATCGCTATCCGTTTCCGGTGATAAATTAAAGGCGTACCTATATTACTTCGATAAAATTTGACTCGCTTATAGTCATCCAATCAATATTCGAACTTAACCCAATCAATAGGGAATTATTGAAATACGGGCGTACTGGTTAGTGCCCACTTAGAGCCGACTTTAACACAGGTTGTGCCTGGCCCCAAAAAGTGCAAATTATAGAATTACTAGCTGAAGGATTAAATTTACTCCTAATCTCTAGGCTAAGGGAATTAATTTACTTTTAATCCTTTAGGGATTATTTTTATTTAATCTCTTAGGGATTAAAAGTACCACTTTAGTCCCTAAAATAAAGGATTAAATGTACCTATTTAATCCCTAAAAAGAAGGATTAAACTTACCTATTTAATCCCTAAAGTACATAAATAATATTATGAAAAACAAAAACCCATAATTTAGTGAACGAAGCAAAATGACTATTACAACGTCGTAAAGGCGTCGTCTCAACCACATGTGGTCAAAACAACGTCTTTACGACGTTGTAATAGTCATTTTGCTACTTGAATTTTGTTAAATTACTTCTCAAAACCACTATTGTCTTCATCGGTAAAACGAAGTCTTTGAGCCTTGCTTTTTTCATTTTCTTCCGCCATGTCACCCGATTTCATAAAAAAATTACTATTTTGTGCCCAACTTTTGCTTTTTTGGCCCTCACAACACAAAAATTACCGAAAATAGGCCCCCAGGAAAGCTTAATAAAAATCATATAGCCATTTATTTGTATCGAAAGATTCTAGAACCAATAAAAACCATTACCCGATTGGTTTTGCCTTTTCGTCTAAGTTCGGCTAGGGTCGGGTTAAGTCAGTTTCTTGGGACGCCATGACTGTTTGACTGATAATAATTATAACCTTTTTTTTAAGCAGAACAATTATTTTTTTAAATTTTGTTATTGTGATCAATTCGAAATGCAGATTTGCGAATTATCAGTTGGAACTGGGAATTATACAGGTGTTTTAAAAATATTTTAGTGTCTGGTTGTTCATGGTTTCGTTCTAAATGTTTGACTTGCGCTCTAAAGGTTATGGGCTGATTTTTTTTGCTGCTCATTTGCATTAATAGTGCACGATTTTATGAAAAAATTGCACTAAAAAGTAAAAATAATTTGGCAGATCTCTGTTTACTCAAGTCTAGATTTAACAGTAGCGTTCACATTAAATATTTTTCAGTTCGATATAAAATCGTCTGTAATAACTAAGACGCGGATGGGAGCACTTTTTTGATTCTTTGCGAATAAAGATACGTTCCATTAACCTAGGGACCCCACTCCAAGAAAATCAAAATTTAGTTATGCCATAATTATGTGCTAATTTGGTCCCTAATCAAAAAATTTTGTGCTCCTCTGGTTTCTGAGAAAATTGAAAAATAAAATGGGGTAGCAAGATTAATATTAACTTAGCAACCCCACCAGGACATAAGGGGCCAAACTAAAAATTTGTGGTTTTAAAATTATGTGCTAACAATGTGCTTCACGAATTTATAAGGAAAAAATCGAATTTATCATTTTAAATTACGTTTTTTCAAAAAAGGGTTGGGTAGCTAGGTTAATATTAAGCCAACGATCCCACATCTTTAGTTATCACGGAATTTAAAAATTTTAAAAATCAGTATTATCCGCAAATTATGTGCTAATTTTCTCCAAAATTTTGTACTTGTCTGGTTCCCGAGAAAATCAATAAAAGAGATATTACATTACATCATTTGTAATAACTTAGCATTCGCAATCTAAAGGCGCATTTACACAGACAAACTTTCCTTTGATGTGGAAATGCCGATAAACATTCACACGAGCCTCTTGAGCAAAATGCTCAAAGAAATGTTCGAGCAAAATATCGTACAAAAAAACACACGTAAATTTTGGAGAGAATGTTGAGCAAAATTTGTTTGAAGAATTGGGGGTATAAAATTTTTTTTACAAATTCAAAATATATATTGTTATCGGATTCATTGAACTTACTTGAAAATAGAAAAACAAAGTTTTGAAATAAGGTATTTTTAATCAAGTGCTTTCCGACGGAAAAACGATTTGATGCCGAAATTCACATTTTACCTCATAAGCAACTTTGATTGATCTAATTTTTATAAGGGATATGCCAGTATAGTTGTAACTTTTTTGGGGTTGTAAAAAAAACGAGAATAAAAAAAATAATAATTGGCACTTATTTATTGTTGTTCCCTGTAAAATATAATGATAAAAATTTACGTTTAAAAGAATATCCCTTTATTTTACTTCCTAGTTTAGTCTTTTACGATAATAATTAAGTCAAATTAAAAAACCTATATACATTTTATTAAATCTCAAATATATGAACAAAAGCACGTTCGGTTTAAATAATACCCGTTTATTACCCACTTTTACAACCCTACGAACCCGACGCTTGTATAAAAAATATAATTTAGCAGTAATTAAGTAGACTGTGTCGCCGATCTATCATCCCGCATTTTGGATTTCGCAGGTAATAGGTCGACCACACTTTTGAATCGCAATGTTGCCCTTTGCATATTGTTGGTTCAGTGTCAGTAATCGACCTTGATTATTACATTAAATTGACAATAAATATCTATATCTTCAGCATTTTCATGAACCTTTTGCTTTTTTAAGCAACCCTTGGGACCTTAAACTAACTAGGTAAATCTGGTGTGAGGAATTAAAAAACAACAATAAAAGCTAAAGGTAAAGTAAAGCTACAAAAATATGTTTAAAAAAATCCCCCTCCCCACCACTCTTCATAGTCGTGAGGCGCGGATACCGCTTAGTTTTGGAAAAGAAAAAATTCTCCTGGGTTTTTTCTTTGACTTTAGGAAAAAAACCCTTGGAAATAAAAAAAATTCGCAAGAAAATCCCAAAAAAAACCCCGGGCAAAAAAATCCGGGAAAAACCCTAAGAAAAAAATATTATAAGTAACCCTAATCCGTGTGACAAAACTGATAGTAGAGCCAATAGTAATGTTTCGCTTGCCGTCAGCTTTTTTTCACAAAAATTCACAAAAATTTTAAATAAAGTTGGTGTTCCATTTTTTTTAAAGAATTGAGATCATTTATTCTCATCTTTAAAAATATGTTTCCAAAATAGATAGCAATAATTTGATCAAAAATTTACCCGATCAAAATGTTCAAAGAAAAGCTCACAAAAATGTTCACGCAAAAAATGTTAGATCTTTTGCACGAGCTTTTATTTGAGCACGTTCGTCTGTGTAATTGCGCCTTAAAGTACGATTCCAAAGTAAAAATATATTATTACAAAATGATGTGCTCCATGAATATGTGTAAGAATTATCACATAATTTTAAAATCAATAATTTTTAGTTTGGCGCCATATTTCCTGGCGGGGTTAATATTAACCTAGCTAACCCACTTTCTTTTTCGATTTTCTCGGGAACCCGACGAGTACAAAAGTAAAAAATTTTTTGATCATGGACGAAATTAGCACATAATATGCAGATAGTACTGGTTTTTGTAATTTTTGAATTCCGGGATACCTAAACATGTGTCTCTAAGTTAATATTAAGCTATATTAGCTACCCCATCCTTTTTTGTAAAACACATAATTTAAAATGAAAAATTCGATTTTTTTCTTATATATTCGTGCATCACATAATAATCACAAAATTTTAAAAACAAAATTTTTTTAAATCTAAAAGAGAGCTTAGGATATCGGTAAAGATAATTATATCTGTCTCCATAGAGACGCTTAATTTTCCTTCAAATTGAAGGTACAGGGTGTTTGTTTATAACTGGAACACTCAGTATCTTTTTTATTGTTAAAAATAAAGGGTAGGTCTAAATTCAAAAATTTATTGGAAAATTACAACGAACTTAAGCGCCATAACAACTTTTAGGTAGACAATGTGTGGCAATAAAGAAATTTTTTTTAAATAGTATTTTTTGCATTTGAATTTTTAAAAAAAATAGCTTTACAAAAATATCAATTCTATTTTTTTTAAATTAGCTTATTGCCACGCCTTGTATACCAAGGGGAACAAAAAAAAGTTGTTATAGCGTTTAAGTTCGTTGCAATTTGCCAATAACCCTTTATTTTCATTAATAAAAAAGATACTGAATGTAGTTATAGTTATAAACAAACATCTTACATCTGACGATTCTGCAATTTGACAGATTGTCTTTCACATGAATCCTGTGTCACATTTTATCATCATCATTTCATCTCCTAATAAAGCTACCCCATTTTCTTTTTCAATTTTCTCAAAAACCAGAGGAGCACAACATTTTTTGATTGGGGACGAAAAAAAAAAGGTTAATAGAGGTTACAATTTCTTTTTAAAGCCTCTGGATGCAGTGGCGTAGCTATCATCTAGCAACCCGAGGCAAAGCCTCCGGGCCCGGCGATGCAAGGGGGCCCACTGCCCAGTCAGTATTTCCAGTAAATAAAATTATTTATTTTACTAAACCATCTAAAACCTGATTTTCATTTTATTAGGCCTGCGTTTTTTCCCTCCCTAACCCAAGCTAACAGGTTATAGGTAAAATTGAAAATCGATAGGTATGATGACGGTATGCGATTATTTTGATTTTTTGGATCACAGAATCATTACAAGTTCTACTAAAGAAATTCTTCTACAAAAGTGTAAACGCTTTTATAACAAATATTCTGAAATTATAGAGCCTTCTATAGTAATAGAGAATAATCATATTTTATCACTTGTAGAAAACGATTTAAAGAATAATATTTCGACTGGCAATTTTTTTGAGCTAATTATTAAACAATACGGAGTTCTAGAAACTAACTTTGTTCAAATAAACTGGGCGCACTATGAAACGCATATTTTATATTTAGGAGAGTATTTTAAACCTCTGTAACTTTTTCAGATTTTATTATTTTGAAATGGAGTTTTTGGTATCGTATAGCTGGTATTTTTTGCTAAAAAAGGGTTAAAACCAAAGTTTGCCATTTTGTATTTTATTCGGTATGCTAGGTGTGACAAAAAGTACTGTTTTTTTTGTCAAAGTTTAAAGTTAACAAAAATTAAAAAAAAAAATGGGAAAAATTCCAAATTATCAAATTCGTTATCAAATCGTTCTTAGCAAAATAAATTCTCAGATTTTTTATTTTTTCTTTTGGTTTGGAGCGAGGTTTGGAGATATGAGTTTTTTCCAAAATTTGTGCTTATTTTACATTCTTTTGCCTCGTGGATTTGACCGGATTTCGAAAATAATTTTAAATATGCATTTTCGCAATCTCTGGAAGGCCTATTGAAAATAAAACGTACCCAAAGTTTTTTTAAAAATTAATCTTGATTACCAGTGGCGTCCAAGTTGTGAATTGTAACAGATTTTTACAAAAAATACTTTATACGTTTAACATCAACTTTCTCGCTATTAATTTAAAAAAAAATATTATTTTTTTTTCAGTTATTAATAACTAGTGACTATTGGTACCAAAGCGGGTTTTTATTTTTTTTAAATGTTAACCAGAGGCGGAGCTAGATTTTTTTTCAGAATACACTTTTATTGATAAAAAATGGTTACATAAATTAGAGGAAGCAGGTTTAGCTTATATTTTTTTTAAATATTATGTAAATAATTTTTTTTTATAACAAGCATATCAGGGGCGTGCATAAATTTTTATTTTAATAAGTTTTTATTTAAAAATATTATGTTAGTTCTGTGTGATCCTAAAGTGAATTAGGGAATCCAATCAAATTTTGGTATCATTTGAGGTCCAATTTTGTACAATTTTGCACAACTATTTTGAAATTTTGGCACACCCCATGGGAACCCGCAATAGGGTTTTCGAGTAATAAAGAGTAATAAGAATTTAAAAAAATACAAGCTGAACCTGCTTTCTCTAATTTATGTAACCATTTTATATCAATAAAAGTGTATCCTGAAAAAAAAATCTAGCTCCGCCCCTGGTTAACATTTAAAAAAATAAAAAACCGCTTTGGTAAAAATGGTGACAACTTACTAATAAGTGAAAAAAATATTTTTTTTTTAATGAATAGCGAGAAAATTGATTTGAAAAAAATAAAGTATTTTTTGTAAACATCTGTTACAATTCACAACTTGGACGCCACTGGTAATCAAGATTAATTTTCAAAATAACTTTGGATACGTTTTATTTGTAATAGGCCTACCACAGATTGCGAAAATTCATATTTAAAATTATTTGCGAAATCCGGTCAAATCCTCGAGGCAAAAGAATGTAAAATACGCATAAATTTTGAAAAAAAATCATATCTCCAAAACAAAAGAAAAAATAAAAAATCAGAGAATTAATTTTGTTAAGAAAGATTTGGTAACCAACTTGATTGATGATTTTAAATTTTTCCCAATTTTTTCTTATTTTTAATTTTTGTTAACTTTAAACTTTGACAAAATGAAACAGTACTTTTTGTCACACCTTGTATACCGAATAAAGTACAAAATGGCAAACTTTGCTTTTAACCTTTTTTTAGAAAAAAAAATATCCCATTTAAAAATAATAAAATCTAAAAAAGTTACAGAGGTTTAAAATACTCTCCTAAATATCAAATATGCGTTTCATAGTGCGCCCAGTTTATTTACCGCATTTTGGTGGCAACTATTGAGAGGACGTTTAGTAAATTAAAACTATTTAAAGATTACCTAAGATCACAAAAGGGTCAAAGTAGATTAAACAGCTTAGCTTTACTTTCAATTGATAAGAAAGTTGCATAGGAAATAGACTTAACGACTCCAACAAAAGAATTTGCCAATGAAAAAGCGAAAAGAAGAGACTTTTAAATTATTGACCTCTCAAGACGTCCCACTGTTACAGATAGCAGATTATCTTAACAATAAAAATGCGGTAAATAAAATAAATTATATATCTCAAACGACCAGCAACTATGGGAGAAGTACAAAATTGCTAAAAAGGATCATGAGAGAAACATTCGCTTGGCAAAGAAAATCGTATAATGAAATTTTGTTATTAACTTCTCAAAATAAGCAAAAAACAGCATTTCAAATAATAAAAAACTTGACGGGGAATACCAAGAGCAAAAAATTGCCTGAATATTTTACAGATGAGTCAGGACAAAAATTACTGATATGAATTTTGCAGCGAATTCTTTTAATGATTATCTTATTGACTCTGTTTTTAGGTTGACACAAAAAAGTTATAATCCTGTAAAAAATTATTCTCCCATAAACTCTGACAATCCATTTTCAATGAATAGTATGTCTTTATTTCTTTTCACTGAAAACGAGGTTTTGTCATAAATGATGTCTCGAAAAAAATCATACCCTGTTCACTTCTAAAAATCGTTACGGAATACATTCTTACACCAATTACCTATTTAATAAATCCTTATCCTTTACTTCTGTTTGTTTTTCAGAGTCTTTTAAAAAGGCCATTATTATCCCACTGCACAAGAAAGACAATATTCACAATATAAAAAATTACAGGGGCATAGCCCTATTATCAGATTTTTCTAAGATTTTCGAAAAAGCATTCTATATTAGATTACTCTCATTTTTAGAAATTTAGATTTGGATCTCATTTGGAAATTACGCACCGAAGTTTGTTTAACTTTTTTGAAAACGTATTATTTCGCTTATGTCCACTCCTGTCTATATTATATAATAATACTTGTTGGGGAAATGCACCCCGTGCCCAGGAGGTATTTTTATTGCAAAAACGCATTATACGAACTCTGATGTTTAAACCAAAGAGTTTCTCTTGTCGTCCGCTGTTTCCAAAACTGAATATTTTCACCTTTCCCAGCCTCTTTATCTTTAACAATATAATGTTATTAAAAAATAATCCATCTGATTATGATTTGACGCTCAAAACAACATATAACTTAAGAAATCAGAGTAACATTCGGATAGCTCGGCACAGGACGGCTTTAGTAGCTAAGAGCCCTCTAGTGTTAGCATTAAAATCATATAGCCACTTACCAGACAAAATAAAAGAGATACAAAGTTTAAATCAACATTAAAAAATAGCTTTCTTAGCCGTGCTTTTTATGATATAAATGAATTTTTTGACTGTGATAATTTTTAATTTTGTTATTTTTAAAAAAAATCAATTTTAACTGTTTTTATTGTCAGTGTTTTTGTTTATGTAATTATTTTTTATTTTTAGATATTATTATTGGCTATTTGTAAACTGACAATTTCTACACTGTATTTTTGCGGTCTATAGAAAAGAAAATTGTATTGTATCTAATATTATGTTAAGTTACCATTATTACCAAACTTAAATAAATATTTATTTTCTTACAATAAAAAAAAACAACTTTTGGCAGTATTTTATTTAGTGGAACACAATTTTAGATACCTGACACGTCTTTAATTTTTTTTTACAAAAATTTAAAATTTACATTTATACATTTATTAGTTCTAATGTTAATTTGACTCCAATGACCACATGACCCGGCATTTTCTAAGCTAAGGTCGCTGACAGAAAAAAAAGGATCTCTCCTCTTAATATCAAAACTTCTTTTCGCTTAAAAGCCAAAATCTCCGGCAGCCAATAATCGCCGAAATAAACAAGACTCTTTGACAGGAAAAACTGATGTTTATCAAGAAACGCATCCATTATGCTCAAAGTCAAAGGAAAGAAATAAGAATGAGCCCGGGGACAAAAGTAAAGATCTGTCAACGCGTCACATGACTCCAGGTGCATGGGACAAAAGTTGCGTGGGTATTCTTTAAAAGAAAAAATTTCGTGGGGTACTTTTGATTCGTTCTTTTTTAATTACGTTAGACGGATCTGTATTTTGCTCAGACACCTTGGTGACCTGTCATCCTGTTGAGACAATGGCAACAGTTATTATTAGACACTTAAAGTTGGCAAGCTTTTTATTTTTTATTTCATTCGGTGGTATATTTTAGATTTTTAAATGATTTCATTTAACTTCACAGCATGCCTGATTGTCTGTCTATCAAATCTTGCGATTCATTTTCGACACACTTTTTCGGTGGGATTTATTAAAAGGATTTAGTCTATTTTAGGACGGTCCTAAGTTTAAGTGAAATTTTTGGTTTTAAGCATTTTAAACCAACCCTCCTTAAGTTTTGAACATAGTTTTATTTATAGGAAGAATTTTAATAAATTTATTTATTGAATAGTCATCTTAACACAATCTTTTGTTAGATTTAAGAAGAAAGTTTCGATTTAGAAGAAAAAATTAAAAAATTTAAACCCACGTGCGGTTTAAATAGAACACTCTGTAGAACAAATTAAAATTAATGTTTTATGTCACGTTAATAAATTTTTATAATTAATACTTGATGTCACATAACGATTTAGATAATAAAAGAAGGGGTAGGTTAATTTTGTATTTATTTAAAAGGTTTTTTATTTATTAAATGTATTAAAAAACTTAAAGGCAAGTTTTGTTTACATTTCTGACACTGTCGAAATGTCAGTCTCAAAATATTAGCTCCGTTCAAATCTTGCACCAACCTCAACTGATGAAAGCTACAGCTTTGAAATGAGTGAGCTTTCAGTAAGGAAAGTTTTCTTGACTATGCTTTTAGATAACCTCAATGTTGTAATTTCAGTTTGTAAATAAATTAATATATTTTTTTGGGTTTTTTTGTTTGGGATATTTTTCGTGCATAATCAGTGATCTTCACTTATGTTTGTTTTGCCTCGTAGTGCCCTCATAAATATATTTTTTGTGCGGAAAACTGGTTCCAAATATGGCGTTTTTCTGGACAAAATTGGAGGTGTTTTGTTGGTTAATAAACAACTTGGGATATTAAATAAGCTAAACTAATCCTTGTAAAACGGGATATTATAAACGAAATTATTTCCAATTGCCACAAAACAATTTTTTCAGGGGGCTATAAATTTAAACCACCCCCCAGAGGTGGTCTAAAAAATCACCAACTTTATAACCTCAAACACAGATAATGAAGCTATTATATGCCAATTTTTGGCGTATTCACCATTTGCCATTTTGAAACATGTAAAAAGAAATTCGTTTTAGCGCATTTTCTTCTAAAATATGGTATATTTTGAGAAAAAAGAAGTTTTTCAGTGGTATTTTGCAATAACAATACAAAATAATCAATAACTGTATGTCTTTTCTGTATGGGTAAGTTAGTTTTGAAAATTGGTTTTAAAATTTAGCACCCCCACAGGTGTAAATATTTAGACCTGTGGGGGGGTACTATTTTAGATATTAAAGTAATACAAAAGTAGAAAAAATCAGAATCAGAAATGCTTCAATTAGGGAACATTCTTGAAAGACATGATAATACCACTAAAAGAGCGCAAATAATTCATTAAAGTATGATATATCCTAGGCAGCAAAGTTACGTACCAGGTACATACCTCGTACCTAAGCCTCGGACGAAAAGTACGTACATAGTACGTACGCTAACTCCAATTTACGTACTAGGGACGTACATTTTATGTGCACTTTCCAACGCTATGTACGTCTTATCTATATGTATGAACATTTGTGTACGTACCAAGTACGTACTTTGTATGTCGTACGGGGTACGTACAGGGGACGTTTTTGGTACGTAACATGGGGGGACGTAAATAAATCAAATACAAAATATTTTTTATTCCTAGCGGGGGGGGGGGGGGGGCGGCGATTTTAAAGGCCAAAAACTCGTCAGTACTCCTCTCTCCTGGTTGACCCTCTGGGAAAGGATTTCTGACGAAGGATGAGTATTCATAAAATTTCAAATTTTAAGGGAATGAAAAATACTTATATAAAAGTTTGCTTTACAAGTGATAGAAATATTACATAATTGTACTACGTCCAAGTTATGACAACTTAAAAACGTAGTAATTACGTACAAGAAAAGACCTAAAAATAACGTAAAAATACGTTTTTGCTCTACGTACATTTTACGCACACTTTTGTACGTACGTCGTACGTGCCTACTAGGTCCCGGGACGTAAAGACATAATATGGATGTAAAATGTACGTCCCTGGGACGAATGATGCTGTCTGGCATATAAGGTGACAAAAACCCCTATAACCTGAATATTCTCATAACTAAATAAAAAGGTCAAATAATGACATACCTTTATTAATGTAAGGGGACACAGGAATAAATTCGGTAAGCTTCTGCGGCAAGTTGTTTTTGCTCCGTTATAAACTAAAACAATATCCACTAATTCGCTATTTAGTTCCACATAAAACAAATAGTTGTACGTCATTTTTTACAACAAAATCACTGAAAAAACTAATACCGGCCGCTCCACGATGCGACGCGACGTGTTATTCAAAACTGAATCAGCTAATATTGCATAGTTTGTTTAATTTCTGCGGTAGGATACGGAGATAAGAGCGGGGCGGGTAATGCACTTGCTTGCATGATGATTGTTTTTTGTTCGTCACTTTCTTTATAAGATTCAATCAACAGTCGAAGGCGAAAAAAATGTTTTAGCACATTTTTCGTTATTATTTTTGGGAAAACTATTAAACAAATTGAATCATAGTATGGTATGTCAATCAATAGTATTAACTGTAGTTTTAGTTTTACAAAAAGAAAAAAAATCACAATCATTTATAAATTCTCTACATTAATAAACAAGTTAAGTCAGAGTGAATAATTAATAAATAATTGTAGGTGCATAGTAAAGACAATGTCATAAAGCTAAAAAGGCTAAAATATACAATGAAGAAAAAAGATAGAATGGACTTTTAAAAATAATATAACCAATAAAAATATTTCGATAATTAAACGGTAGAGGGTACAGATTCAACATAAAAAAATTACTAATCTTTAAAGTTTAAATTTTCATCCATAGTGCAGTGGCGGTCCCAGGGGGGGGCGGGGGAAGCGATCGCCCCTCCCTTGCTCCAGAAAAAAGTAGACAACAAAGATGCTGGTGGTGACCTTGAATTCCCGGGTTTTTTTTATATAAAACCCCACCCAATGGGCTTTTTTGGGTTTTACAAATGAGTTTTATTGGTTTTTTTTTATGGTTTTCTTTTTAAATTATATACAGATTGTAGTTCTTCTTTAAAATCAGAACTTATTATCGCGATCGTTTTTCAACTACAAAATACGACATAAAAATAGGGGAAATACAGAAATCGACAGTTTGTTTGTTTGTTAATAAATCAAAGCAGTTTTGGTTTAGTTTGACCAGCGCTTTTTTATATACTTAATATAAACGAACCTTAAGAAAATTATTGTTGGAGTTTGTGTATTTACTACCTGCTTACTTAGTATGAGATGATAGTATACGATTCAAGTTTTCGTTTTTTTCGAGGTTAATAACTAAACCATTTTTTTAAAAGGAAAATGCCTAAGAGTAGCGCTACAAAGAGTGCTTTAGAACAGACTGAGGTTTTAGAATCCAGTAATAAAAGTAGAGCCTGCAAATACTAAGCCAGAATCGTTTTTTTTAAATATAATTTTGCACTGTTGCCCAGCTAGTGCAGGATCCATTGAAAGACATGGTCTTATTTGGAATAATAAGATAAGAAATTGCTTGGGATTAGAAAAAGATTTGCAACTGGTCAAAGATTATCGAATCTTATGATTAGATTCAAACGACTGGTAATAATATACCTTTTTTTACGTTTATTTAATTTATTAATAATTAAAAAATCCACTTTTAAAAAAGTCCTACGTGTTTTTTTAAGTGGGTTTTACCCAAAAAAAACCCAGTGGGCTTTTTCGGTTATCCACGGGGCAACCAACTCTGCTTTAAAAAACCTTGATATTGGAAATACAGAACAGTATAATCAAGGCAAAATTAACTAGTCGTTTCTAAATACGATAAACTGTTTGATTAATTCAAAACACAAATTCTTGAACCTTTATTAGGGGAAGTCAGTATTTGGAAACAATGTTTTTCAGAAGTAGACAAAAGCATAAAATCAAAACATACCTTATAACATTTTCGAGGCAATGAACAAGTGTGGCGATATTTTTCCAAAGTAGGGCAAAATTGCTCCGCTATAACACCTTTGATATTTACGGTATTAGAGTTTAATTTTGTGTTAAAAGTGGCATTTGTAGTGTCATAAAAAAATTTCGCCTGCTGCGCTTTGAAACCGTTGATATGCATACAAGTTTAATTTAATTTTAAATAAAAAAATGCATTTTTAGTGCAATTTTCTTCAAAATGTTCGCCTGCGGCGCTATGATACCGTTCATAATCACTCGGTTTAATTTAACTCAAAAATTGCATTTTTTATGTAATTTTCTCAAAAATTTTCCCAAAATCCCCCCCCCTAGATTTGAGGTCAAATCCGCGCTTGTAGTTACTAAGTTTAGTTTGCATATATTGATATGTTCGTCATAAAAGCTATGCTTTTATCCTAGTTTTCTTTTCGTATCGAAACTATGCATAGTGTAAGGTTCAATTTGACAGATATAGTTAAAGCATTTTTTTTTTAAATAGCCTATAGTTATTGATTTCTTTAAATTGGTGCTTTTGTGTGTTCTGTGAATTGGATAATTAAAAAAGAATTTTTGATTCGTGTTTCTTGTATTGTGTTTGTGTTGGCCTAAGTCAAATTTGGAGACATTTATTTTTATGTAAGTGACACACTCATTGATAAATGGTTGTTTGACCTAGGAATCACATCTTTCTTTTTTTACACACGTTGTGAAAAACCCTGTATATTTTTTTAAAAATTTAGGCATTCGTTTACTTGAGGAAAAATCCCATAAATGTGTAAATATTTCCAGCCAGAATTAAATTCACACAATTATTTAGAAAGAAGCCCATTTATTATCATTTTATTGTAATTTTATTAAGGCGTTAAATTTTGGCTACAAGTGTGTCTAATTACAAATTTTACCACTATTTAAATGATATGCCAATGAAAAGTAAATATAAAAAAAAATCTAGTATAAAATGTGGACTTTAGTAAATATTTTTGTTATATGATTGCCTAATACTGATTAATGGTTTTTTGAAATTTTTACACAAATAAGTCGTTTTTTTATCAGAAATATAATAATAAAATGAACAAATTAGGTAAAAATATATCAACATCTAAGTTTCTGTATCTACAAAATTTGATATTCGACAGGATTCGCTTTACCAGTAATCTCAATATAATTGTTGGAGTATTACGATCACGACAATATAACATTTATCTACTACGATCTGCTACCAAGATGGTTATGGAAGTTGAGAGTATGGGCAAAGCGTCATTTTTGAAGTGCATTATTAAAAGCACATTCGAGTTGTCACAAAATTAAAAAATATTTTTTTATAATAAAATTAAAAGCTCCTTCTTTCCAAAAAATTCAAGACGAAAAATTTAGGTGACATTTAAGCAAAGTTAGCATTTAAAAAATAGGTTTTTGTTAAACGCACTATATTTTTGGGTTGCCCTGTATATGGTTTAAATCATGTAAAGTAACTATTTTTTTTAATTTAAGACGTTACTCTTTGTGCAATATAACTGTGTATAAAACTCATTCCTAGCTTTTCCAGATTAAAAGATTAATTCCAGGCTCTTGTATTTTATTCCCTATATATTTTATTCCTGCTTTTATTTGATTATGCCAATTGTAACCAGGCTTCTCGGGGAGGAGCTTTAACCCCCCCCCCACCTCGGTGTGCCACTAGAAGTTATCGTTCTCAAAAATGTACTAAAAAGTCAACTGTTCGTTGCACCACTTTCCCTTACTTCTTCCACTTGTTTAAGAGCCGCTTGAACTGACCCATGAGATTTACTAGTCTTGCAAAAGTTGAATATCTTCCACTTGCAAAAAGTAAGGAAATTATTGGCAACGAGGCAGTTATCTGTATTTTGTGTGGCAACCATGATTATTACCTGTCAGGTGTCAAAAAACAACGTAAAATTTGAGGTTGTTTAAAAAAACAAATTTTATTGATGATTTATGGTTATATGGAGGAATTACAGACCAACCCAACCCCTTTTTAAGTTTCTTTGCAACGAATTTGCGAAAAAAAGGTGAATTATTCGCTTAGCGAAAAAAGTTTGCTTTTAAGTATTGTGCAGAGATTTAAAAACATATTTTTTTAGAAGAATGAAGTAAAGCGAAGTAATTCTACGGCTTATGTTAACTGCAGCTTAAATGCCACTGATATGATATTCCACACCATTGCAAACCAAAACTAAAGCTTAAGCTCGGCTTACATGTCAAGCAGAACCCGTGCACACGGGCATAAGTCGTTAAAAAACAACGTCCGAAAATCCGTTATTTTAAATGAGCCAGAGACAAAAATCTCGGAAGAAAAAAATATCAATTAAAAACACAATAGGGGCCCAAACACAAAGGGCAGATAATAAATCAGGTTTTATTTTTTCTAATTACTAAGTCGGATGCACTGGTGCACAGGGGAGAAAAGAATGGATAAATCTAGAGATATCTTGGAGTGGGTTCTTATTGTGATCGTTTATTTTTACGTACATAAAGTGATGTTCAAATTTATTTCTATTATTTTTAGTCTTTTTTTAACTTGTATTATTACATTATATAACAACAAGGTCTAAAAATGACGCTTTGCACATAACTGAGATTGTTTTGTAAAATAAGCAAATAAAGCACCGTCGCGGGTACAGTGGTCGCAGGGGGGAGAGGCCTGGTAGCTTAAGCTCCTCCAAAATCAACTCATAAAGGCTAAATTTAATCTGAAACTATTATGTTACTTAATCCCCCCCAGGAGCTATTTCTGCGCACGCCACTGAGTGAAGCGAGGGTTACAAGAGGTTTTGATAGTGATTTTTTCACAATATTTTTGCAACAAAATAAAAATAAAAAGTTTATTAAAAATAATTTTTCTGGAAACACGATTTATATCATATATACTTTTCTTTTTTGATCTGTATTTTAAAGTTTAAGGTCGACAATGATTTGAAAATCAAACCCAAACCGACTATTATTTTTAGTGCTAAAATGCTTACCTTTTATATTATAAACTTTTTCAATTTTATCGTGAAGAAAGTCTGTTTTTAAAGAAAGAAGGACCAAATTGAAAATAAATCGAATAAAATATAATTATAAAAGTCGGTTTGAGCGGTGAAAGAGAACTTGCAATGTATCTACGTAAATATGTTTGTTCGGGTGGAATCATTCGACCGGATTCAAATTTGATATGCCTATATAGTTGCGGTGACAACACAAGAATATAGTGAGATGAAATTGACAGCTCCCCCCCTACCCGAAGGAGGTGGAGGAGGGTACAGTTGAAGTACGCCCGATTTTGTTGAAATTTGGTGTGTTAGGACACTTGGGAATGGAGATAACGAATTTCTAATCAGATTTTAAAAATTCAATATAGCGGATTTAAGATGGACGATTTTTAATCATCTTTTGCTACCCAATCTTAACTAACTTATACACATCCGATTGCCTTCAAATTTGGCATGCATTTATAGTTTCGGTGACAATAAGATAATATGTCTTTATTAAGCACCCCTCCCCCCTACGAGAGGAGTGAAGGGGGGACAACACCTAAGTTTGTCCGATTTCAACCAAAATTGATATACGAAGGCTTTTGGGGATAAGGAATACAAATTTTCGATTAGATTTTGAAAATTCAATAAGGCGGATTCAAGATCGACGATTTTCGGTTATGTTTTGCTAACCAATTTTAACTGACTTGTCCACATCCGATTGTGTTCAAATTTGGTATGCGTTTATAGTTTCGGTGAAAATACAATAATATGGTATTCTCAGATACCCACCTCCCTTTAACGAGGGAAATGGAGGTGGAAAAATATTTAGTTTGTTCGATTTCAATCAAAATTGGCATACAGGAGTTTTTAAGGAGGGGGCTTATGAATTTGTGATCAGATTTAAAAAGTTCAATATGGCGGATTCAAAATGGACCATTTAAAGATACAAATCTAAAAATTAAGGGTGTGTGTTCAAATGTCCAAATTATTAGGTACACACTTCCCTCTAATGAGAAAAGTGGAGTGGGAAAATATTTAGTTTGTTCCATTTAAATCAAAATTGGCATACAGGGGGTTTTCGGGAAAAGGTACAAAAATCTAGAAATTAAAAAATAAATTTTTATAAAAAAAAACTTTTAAAGAACAAGCTTTTATTAAATGCAGTCAAAAGTAGAATATAATTTTATTTTATTTTTGTTATACCATAATAAAAGCGATGGGCGCAAATTCAAAATTTTAACTTTAAGGTGATAAAGAGAGAACTACAAAATAGGAACTAAATTCTTCTCCTATTCGAATGATAAACATATAATGCTTTCATCTATAGAAGCTGAGAACGGGTGAGATTGCCGTGCTTGCCAAGCCTTGTCCTTAGGTTATAGAGTAATACAACTGTTTCTTACGTAAATCATCGATGTGGTATTGTGTGATGAAATATACAATACCTAAAGTTAAAATCTTTAATTTAATCGCTTTTATTATGGTATAAGAAAGATAAAAAAATATTTTCTACTTTTGAGTGCATGCATGACTGTATTCATTTTGTATTGTTTTAAAATTATATGTCTGGCTAGATTTTTGTCAGAAACCGCACAAGATATTTTTACATAAAGAAAAATTGTTATTTTAAAAAATCTACAATAATTTAAAAAAATGGTGCTAGAAAGCACAAAAAGGAAATAAAAATATCTCAAAAACTGTAGCTTTGAAAGAGACCTTATAACAAAATTTTTGGGTAATATTTACAAAAACCAAAATCTGAAAACCGCTTATCAATAGCTGCTTTACTTCTAGAGTTATGACTTTTTTTAATATATTTTAACGTTTTTCAAATCACTCGGAAAACAAACCTCCCACGAATTTGGTCTTTATAACAAAATTTGTAGTACATATTCATGGAAACTTAAATCTGAAAACCGTATATCGCTACTTGCTTTTCTCCCAGAGTTACAATTTTTTAAATTATTTTAACCCTCTTTTTTCCCCTTCAACCCCCAACCACCCTACCCAAAAGTTAATCGGTTAATGGTCAGCCTATAGGGGATTTTTGTATCAAATTTCGTTAAAATCAGATAACAGACTGACAGACCGACAAACAACTTTTTTTTCGTCAATTTAAGTGTTTTGGAACCTTAGTAACTCATTTTTGATAAAATTAAGAAAAGTCGAAAATAGAACAACGACATAAGTTTATTGCTTTTGTTCGTTGACTAGGATCCGGATTGCATTATTACACCCTGTACATTCGAATCATATTTTGCACCTAACAAAAATAAAAACCTTGACAATACGGATGTGCAACCTGAAGATATGCTTCGTCTCTCTTCTAATGTGCGCAAGGGTTGTTGCAGCTGTCTTCTGTTTACAGACATCTGAGAGATCTGGTTAGAAACCCTTGCAGTTTCCCACGATTTCTCAACCCTTATGGGCCTCTTCTCTTTCTCATCTGCACCCCTTGTTGTGTAGAAATCAAATTTAATTTTTACCGGAATCCGTTTGAAAAGTATCTTCCGCGTTTTACACCTTTCGTTTTGAAGCTCTTTTTAAGGGTTTTTTTTTTGTACGGGGGGTGTTTTGTTTTTTAAAGTATACAGGAAAGAGATAAAGTAGCGTTGTTGGCAACGGATTATCAAAAATAAAAATACACTGCACTGAACCAAAAAAGGCACCGTTTCCTAAAAAAAAATACATTGAGCCAATGTATTTTGTATATGATTTTTGCTCCGATGTAAAGTTTTATTAATATCATAATCAAGTTTACATAAATTTTATAGCCAAAACGAGTTATTGATTTTACTGCTGCAAGAGATACTTTCAAAAAAAAGTTATTACAATATAAAGAGTCTTTAAGAATGATTTTTGTGAACGGTGTTAAGAAAACAAGGATTAAGAGACATGTTTTCATAGCTTTTAGTACACCTAAGAATGAATTTGGTAAAAGACTGTTACTTACATAAATTTCATAATCATGTTTGTGTATTTTGTATGCCCGGTTCATAATTTTCATAAACTTGTATATATATTCCATAACAACTTTTAAACGACAGTCAATGATCACCATTTATTAAATTTATTTAAGGCATTGATTAAAATCGTTAACATGTTTTATTTATTTCATAAGCTCTTTTATTATCTCCATAACCTGTACATACTATTATTAACAACTCTCTATAAAATGTCAAGAAACATTTTTCATTGTTTTCGTAACTTCCGTTTATTAATTTCCTTACTGTATATGACAATTTTTATAACTTTTATCCGATTTTTGTAACCGTTACGTGTTATTGATTTACAATTATCTATAAAAAATTAAAAAACGCCTATTATTAATACTATGTACGATATTTTTTTCAGTGTGGCCATAAAAATAACCCACTTAACCCTGGGTCAAGGTAACCCAAAAAATCGATATTAACCAGCAGCGTGCGGTCCATGGAAGCCACAAAAACAGTGCCTCCCCTAGAAAAACATAATCTTTTTAAATTTAATTTTTGAAATAAGAAACAATTGTTTTAGATTATATTAAAAATACTAAAAATTATTTTAAATATCAATTGTATGCACGCGGCTTTTCACTGATCTAGAAAAATCCATTAGATGCTATCCCCGCTGCTAGGTTCTCTGTAGCCTGCAGCTATTGGGAAATCAATTTAACCGTGGCGACCTGATTTTTTTGCAAAACTTTACGTCATTGCATTTGTTTTCCATGGCAACGCGGAGAGTTTATTTATTTTTGTCCACAGTGGGACACCAGAGCTTTTTTTGCACCGGGTCAAAAATTTGGGGATAGTTTACTTATTTTGATTTCGAATTCCGCGACGCTAAAGCACATAAGTTTTTTTTACTTTCGCTTCCGTGTAACTCATGATGCGTTGCTGTAGCGCGAACTTGCCTTGCATCATCATTACCGCCGCTGTACGGTACCACCGCGCAAATAAACCTTTAGGTCCATGTGATTGCGTGTTTATTTTTCAGACAAAAACAATAAGTTTTTCTATTTGTGCCTCGGTTTTTGCTAATGTAGTACATTATTTGCCTCTTGGTGTGCTTAAAGACTCCGAAAATATGCAATGGATCAAGAAAAAATAAAAGGAAGCAAATTCTTAAGGTAAGACCTCGGGTTGACTATACATTTTTTGAATAAGTATTGTTGTCTTTATAAGGGTTTTTCCTTGGAAGGTAAGGTAATTATGCAGTATACGGTTTTCTGCCATTTTTAATTTTTTTAGAAAAATTCTTTATGGAGGCACCTACTAGGGTCCCTAGGGGCCCAAATCCGGCTGCGCCCGATTTTTTTTTAAAGAGAAAAAAGGGTGCCTGGAGGGGGGTTGCAATGTGTTTTTTTCATTGTTTTGGGTTGGGTTGGATTAGTTTGGTTGTTAGATACTCATTTTTAGTTTTCTTCTTCTTCCTTTTAGATTCGTTTAAGGTGTATTCAGAGTTCCATAACTATAGTAAGCATATGCTGCTGTCCTCAGTTACTATGTTTATACACACCTAAAAGCGCTTTTATATATGGATGGTATTAAATAAAATCACTTTCTTCGAGGGTTATGTCCTTCATTAAATGTCAGTTTAAAGAAAAAACAAATAACATAACAACATAATTAATTAATTAATTAATTAACAACAGATTTTTTGAAAGACTAGGGTTTAGTATTTTCTTTAGGTTAGAAGAAATGCACTAAAGTGTTTATAACGACCCTAAAATGGGCCAACACTGATCTTGACTAAAACAACCAGTTAACTCATTTTCATTTTAGTATCCTTTGGCCTATGATCAATGCCATATTGACACCAAACTGACAGAAAATCTATGTTTTACTTGTCAATTTGGTTATAAAAATGGCAGCCACAGTAGGCTAAAGGGCACTGAGGCAGTAGGATTTAACTGACCTTTTAGTTGAGAATGGTGTTGAATGGGCTTTTGAGTGATAAACCGCTTCCAAATAAAATCGATTTAGTGCTTAAATCGGTTTTAGTGGTGTTTATATGACAACATTTTCAAACCATCCTTATATAAAAGCGCTTTAAGAGGCCTATATAAACAAAGTAAGTTTTCCGTAAGCCACAAGCGATAAGCAGCATGTGTTATTGTTTATTTTCCTTGCATCTTACCTCATACCACTTGCCTTACAGAACTCTAAATACGCCTTTATTCCTCTGCAAAACAAGTTATTTTATGTAGGTACCTATATATAATAAGTATGTTTTTCCTTTTTGAAGGGTGGACTACTCAGTTGACTACCACTAACATATGTGGAATTAGGTACCATACAAATTAATAGTCCCAAGTTATGGGAATGTTTCTAGGCGAATTCCTAGTAATTCCAGCGAGCCAGTAAAGTTCTCTTGGTTCTTTGATAAACTCGGAGTAACGCTCGCGCAGCGCTAGGCCATTTTCGGCGGGCGACCGCACACGCGGAGTGGCTTCATATTTGTTTTTGAAAAAATATTTTTGAAAGATAAACATAACCTCGAATGGTTTTCTGTCACAAAACGTAAAAATACCCTTCTGCCTACTGTGGGCCTTGTTGACAAAACACCTGCAGTTGCCATGGTATCGGGGGCTTTAGGATAGTTGGGGGCTTTAGGTTAGAGGGCGCTTTGCTTATTTTGATTTCCCAATAAAACGCCCGCAGCAGCAGTATGCGTGCTTTCGTGTACGTCGAGAGGTCATTGAACTTGCTGAATGCATCGAGCATCGAGTGGCGGTCGCGTGCTTCAGGCATGGAAACTATCATTGGAGTAGGTTATTTGCAGGTTTAAACAGATTTTGGTGTGTACAGTGGACTTGGACATGTAAATACCGTCAACCTCAGCTGACGGAAATAATGCTAAATGTTGAACAATTAAGTAAGCAGATTGTGTTTGAATGTGTGGTGTGTGTGTTAATAATAAAGGGTTTTTCAACGCTTAAACTTATAAAACATTTTATGAGAAATTTAACAGGTGAAGAGAGACTTTCGCAAATATCGCTTTTGTCCATTGACAATAAACTTCTCCAAAGCTTTGCAAAGCATCCACGTTTTTATGATGACGTCATTGACGAATTTGCAAAATGTGATCGAAGAATCGAATTAAATTTCAATTGGGATAATTTTCTAAAAATTGTTTCCTTTAACCTTAAAAAATGAAAAAAAAAATCAAATAAAAAGAATGCTTTTTTCAGGCAAACCTGTTCAAGTTTTTTAGAATAACATAACAGCATTATTTGACCCATGCTCTGGGCTGGTCAACTTAGCCACGTAGTAACCTTAAAGGTTCCAATTTCTTTAGTTAACGTAAAAAGCAACAATAACTTTTGATTTTTCAATTTGTTTAAAGTTTGTTTCAAAAACAAAATAATTAATGCAATTTGATTAATGAATAATTGAACTTCTTTGAAATGCAAAAATAGAATTTAATGCCATTTTTAACTCAGGGCCAACTTAATTCAGGGTTAAAATTGATAAACCGGCGCTTGATTAGGTACTGTAACACCTCAGTTTAATAAGTTGCACCTTTACTATCTGTTAACCGAGTAAACCTACACATATTATTATTTTAGAGCTAAGTATGGATTTCTTTGAATCAAAAACACGCACTGCAGT
The DNA here is from genome assembly GCA_963921995.1 of Oxystoma pomonae. Taxonomy (NCBI): domain Eukaryota; kingdom Metazoa; phylum Arthropoda; class Insecta; order Coleoptera; family Brentidae; genus Oxystoma; species Oxystoma pomonae. Next base: position 5,901,649 of record OY998166.1, read on the forward strand.
TAGAGTAATAAAAATTAAATAAAGAACATTGTGGGAAGTTTGTAGGAGATGCTGCAGATATACCAGCATCGGGATGAAAGTGAAGCCAAGCGAAGTGAGTGACCGACAAGAAAACTGGTGTTTGAGCATAAAAAAACTGCATCAAATTCACTCTCGGGCCTAATTCTTAAATCTTGAGAGAAGGAACGATCCCTCAAGAGAGGGTATTAGATTGAAAAATATAAATTTTGAGGAGAGGGACCGATCCCTGACTTTGAAGTCGTGAAGCGCGAACACCCAATTTTTGATAGAATGGAATTTCTGATAGAATGGAGTGAGCGATTACTGCTCAAGAATACGAAATGCGTTTGACGTGGGATCATTCCACACAAATCTATGTCGTTCTCTGCTCAAGAATTAGGGCCCTGGAAGAAGAAGAAAGTTATCAGCTCCCTTTTCTCTACGTTGTAGTCACCAAAACTAATTTAACTATAATCACTTTCGTATATCGCAGTATACTAGACCATATCTTAACTTTAAATCAAACTACTTCACATCAACCATACTGCAAATTGCCAAATCTCATCCATCGAGCTACCAGTTAAAAATTCGATCCGATCTGCGAAAGGATTGTTTCTCCAACTACACAATCAATAAAACTTTTCAGACCACACCAACACAAAGGATAACAGACGTAAATACTGAATCAAAAGGTAAGAAGAATAGGCAACCAATACGGTCTTCGGAATATCTTCGAAACGACCACGATAATAAGAGGTCACTTAACAAAAACTAAACCACAACGTCACGAAACCAAGAACTGCATCTCAAATACAATCCGAGTGTGCATCTTATGGAATAGAAAGAGGCAAAAATCGTCGCCAAGGAAAAAATATATTCAAGCGAAAATTCAAAGAAACAGCATTCATCCTGAGGAACATTTTGGAAATTCATACTTTTCCGAACTAACAGATTTCAATTGCAAAACAGCGAAACAAATCAACTGAACACAATTTAGTTATGGTTACATGCTAGTACAAAAGAGTAGGTATCGTAGTACCCACTAAGCAATGTCTGTTACATTACAGATTTTCAACGTTGAAAAAATGTAGGATTGATGTAGCTGTGTATACGTTGAGAAAAATGTTTAAAAAAAGTAAAACGTAAGTTAAAAATTAACATTCTATGTGAAAGTATCGCTGATACACGAAAGAAGCACTAATTTTACGTTAATATTTTCTTGTACTTTTATTTTTTTATTCGGGTTCGAGAAATTGATATATTTTCGTTTTTTTTTTTTAATTTCGCCAAATTATGATTCGATCAAATTATTCTGATTTAATACTTGTATATAATTTTTTTTTATTGCAGATGAAACATTTTATATGTATATTTATTTATTAGAAACAATTAATTAAATTTTTTTCTTTTTTTCTAACAAACCGATATGGCCTAGTGGTCCAAGGCGCTTGAAACCTTCGTGTATGATCTTTGGATCAAGGGTTCAAGTCCCATGAGCGCATGTTTTTTTTTCTTTTATTTTTATTATTTATTTTATTTCTTTAAAATCTAACCACGAAGATCAGATATTTTAAAGCACAAAAATATATTTTTTATGTTGTTTGAACCAATATTTAACAAGTTAGAGCTAAATTTAAAAAAAAATATTTTACCTAGCCATGTAACATTAAATGTTACATGCAAGTCACATACTTACTACTACTAAAAAAAATCTAATGTAACACTGTTACGTAAATGTTAAGTACAATTGATGTACTAGCAATGTAATATTCTCGTTAAGGTTACAAGCCGTACTACATCACAGGTCACAAAAATATGTTCTGGTTTCTGCTTAGTGGGTATTCACCTGACGACAATGGAAGTTCAAAACTTTAGTTTACACTAAAAAAACTTGTGTTACTTTTCACTGGAAAATAAAAAATTGTTGTGTATACCTACATATATACAGACCGCTTCAAGCTACTGCGAACATAAGGGGAATCAAGTCCAATTTACTCTCCGTGCCGTACGACCGAGGTGGATTCGAAGCACGCTGCAGTGTTATCTTTTGGAAATTCATTTTGTTTTTATTATTTTGTTTTATTTCTGCCTTGCTCGAGAAACAGATGGGTAAGTTCTTAATTGAAATAATACATTTTTAAAACCAAAAATGGATGTCTACGAAGTTGCCGAAAAAGTGCAGATGGTCAAATGGTCAAATCGTCATAACCCAACACACGTTCGATATTGGTCGAGGGAAAATTTGCATTTGTATTTTGACGTAAGAACACAGTATCCCCAAAAACTAAATGTTTGGGGGGGGGGGGGGTATTATAGGGGAACACGTAATTGGGCCATTTTTTATTAACGGCAATTGCAATTTGAATGGTCCTAGATACTTGGATCTACTGCAGCAGCACATTATTCCAACTGCTAGGCAGTTGTTAGGTGTAAGATTTGGTGAAACATGGTTTCAACAAGATGGTTGTTCCGCTCACAATGTTGGCCTTGTTAGGGAATATCTTGATAATGTATTTCCTAATCGGATTATAAGTACACGGGGAACTATTTTATGGCCAGCTCGATATCCCGATCTTGCTCCTAATGACTTCTATCTGTTTTTGAAGAAGCTTTTCAAATTATCACCCCTAACATGCTTGGAAACGTTAGAAGGGGTTTTTATAGTAGGCTCGGATATTGTCTAGCCGAGCAAGGAGGACTTTCGAACATTTGCTTTAATTTTTTTTTGACTGGGAGAATCTTTTTGGTTTTTAGAATGTATTATTTTATTTTGAGAACTTGCTTTTATTTTGTTTCTCCTTATTATTTTCATTGTAACACGTCGTCACTGATAAATCTGAGCAGTTGACAATAAAACGCTCTTATTTATCAGTGACAAAAAATAAGAAAATTACGTTATAAAAATTTGCTTATTTATTGACCAAATTCCGGTTTCATTGACTACGCTCCACACAGCACCGTGGTTAGAGGCGTACTAAATACCAAAGGAAAGTCATGCAAGTGGTGATCGCAAGCCTGAGTATTGGTTGCTTCACTGATAGGCGTGCGGTGTCTGTGCATGTACGTACACTGGCAAATTAGACTTCTTCCGCCCTATGTTCGCAGTAGCTTGAAGCGGTCTGTATGAACGTATACACAATACTTCTTTATATTCATTATAGGACTCCATGCGAAAATACATCCACAAAACTTTTGAGTTTAACTGTATAAAATCACCTGGCTAAGGGAGAAAACGATTTATTTTTTTAGTGTTAAATGTCGTAATTTACCTTAAAAATGAATTCAGGCCCAAGAAGAGAGTTAAGTTTAAAGGGGGTGAGTCAGGTTACGTAAAAATAAGGGGGTAGAAATTGTGCTCTGGGAAAAATCATTTTTAACACGTTCCTGTATGAAGTATGAAGTATGAAATAAAATGAGGTGTAACACCACCTCATATACACTTTTTTAATCCTCATTTTTTTGGGATTTTTCCATTTTCCTTGATAATTCCCAGCGAAAATTAGGAGTTTCTATTGCTTTGTGTCGATTTGTTTTAATAAGATAAATTTTGGTGTGCCTTTTATTTTTCAATATTTTGTCGATTTATATTATCGGTGTAATAAAATTTCTCGCATGCTGGTAATAAAATCGTCCTTCATAAATATTTGATTTCCATTAAATACCAAATCATTTTAGCATCCTGTTGCTTGTAACATTATTGAGGGGTCTCGACAAATACACCCTATAGTTATCGAATATTTATCATGTTTATAGCCAGTTATTATTTCAAGGTAATTATGACTTAAAAATTGTATAATTTTTGTGTACACACCCAATTGGTATATAGAAAGATTTAAAGGCGAACTTAATTTAATTTTGGATTTAGGGCCTTTAATCCAAAGTTGAACTATACAAGGAATACAATGATCGTTATACATTTTCTTTCAAATTTAAGCGACTGAAATGTGTTAAAATACAAAGTTTTACAAGTAGTAATGCGGGTTCGAAGAAAAATGATGTTTTTGAATCTCAGAGAAAGGGCATTATAAAAGAAATGGTCCTGGCTTACGCAAGGACGAAAAGGTTTGCAAATGGAAAGAAGAGAGCGAATTACTTTTTGAGAAGTATGTACTCATCTCTCCTTAGTTTAAGAAAACCCATAAGATTAATATATTCGACGGTTTTGCACATAACTGTGAGATATTGTTATGTCCCTGCCCATGCATTTTCCGAAAAAGAGCCGTAGCGATAATAGAGACCTTTTGCACCTATAATTTTGATGCCTTTTTACTTTATCGCTTATTTGGAGCGTGCGCAGTTACGATAGGTAATAACCGATAAAGTTTGGCGTTACCTGCGGGTGAATACCGTATCCCTTACAATTGACATGGTTGCCCACAGTAAAACGTTAAGTATTAAAACAAAATATTTAAATTTATTTTAGACTGCAAATATGTTCTGTATTGTTTTTATAATAGAAGAGCCAGGGGCCAAATCGACTAAGGTGTTTTAGCAAGGCTAGAATTTTGTAAAGATATGTTTAAGTAGTCGTTAATAAAAATGGTACTGACCTGCTAAACCATACCGGGTTGCGTCCTTGAGAAATAAATTTTTCAAAATTCAAGAAAAAGCTAAAAATTATTTTGCTTTAACAAAGCTATAATTAAAAAAAAAAAGATCAAAAGATCTTGGGTGGAAATAACGAAAATTCAAACTTGGATGAGTAACCCACAAGGAACACACAAAAGATCAAAGCGAAAAGGGAAATGATTAAACGATGTTTCGCCCTAGGTAACCAGCGTGGGCTCATCAGTAGTTTTACTGGTCACCCTCCACTATACATCATTAAACACCATCATACACTTAGATTTCCAACCTTGAACCACTCACAAATAGGCATCGTTCCGCACTGCTTACTTATCCAAGTTACCTGATACGAATTCGTCCTGGCGTGTTAATATTTCCAGTAGGATTACGCTCCTAAAGCAATTAAAACAAAGAAGAAGTTAAAAAACCTTCAAATCAGTTACTTCAACCGAAAAGAAACTAAAAAAACAAAAGATCAAAAGATCTTGGGTGGAAATAACGAAAATTCAAACTTGGTTGGGTATCCCACAAGGAACACACAAAAGATCAAAGCGAAAAGAGAAATGATTAAACGATGTTTCGCCCTGAGTAACCAGCGTGGGCTCATCAGTAGTTTCACTGGTCACCCTCCACTATACATCATTAAACACCACAAATAGGCATCGTTTTGCACTGGTACTTACTTATCCAAGTTACCTGTTACGATTTCGTCCTGGCGTGTTAATATTTCCAGTAGGATTATGCTCCTAAAGCAATTAAAACAAAGAAGAAGTTAAAATACCTTCAAATCAGTTACTTCAACCGAAAAAAAACTAAAAAACAAAAGATCAAAAGATCTTGGGTGGAAATAACGAAAATTCAAACTTGGATGGGTATCCCACAAGGAACACACAAAAGATCAAAGCGAAAAGAGAAATGATTAAACGATGTTTCGCCCTGGGTAACCAGCGTGGGCTCATCAGTAGTTTCACTGGTCACCCTCCACTATACATCATTTTAATTGCTTTAGGAGCATAATCCTACCGAAAAATATTAACACGCCAGGACGAATTCGTATCAGGAGTGCGGAACGATGCCTATTTGTGAGTGGTTCAAGGTTGGAAATCTAAGTGTATGATGGTGTTTAATGATTTATAGTGGAGGGTGACCAGTGAAACTACTAATGCGAGAAACTAAAAACAAAAACTCACAAAACTAACAGTAGACCAATTAACGGTACTCTAATTTCAAGATTGACAGCTCGTACTACTGATAGTTGTCATTGATTGTTGTTGGCATGGTGGATTCACTCAAAATTAATTGTTCCATGGAAGTGTTGCTATGGCACAAAACAAATGTCAGTCAGCTGTTGTTATCAAACGGCGTCACCAATGTCTCCTCCGATGTCGATATGGCATCAGCATCAACCATAGGAAGATCAATTTTAGAAAATAAGACGTCAACGGCAGCGCGACTGCTACGTATGTGCAGAATACGTCTATAACTAAAAATGTTGCCTCCAACTGTCCACCCTTCGTAAGCTGTAAGTAATAGTAAATGTAAATGTAAATATATATCATAATAAGAACTAGGTTTAAGTAATGCATATAATGCTAATTATTTTTTTTGTTCATACATTTTAACAAATAAATAAAATTTTAATAAAATTATTGTTTAATTTGGAAAAATTTACTTTAAATTCCCCAGGGGTTAAAATTATTTTTAATCCCTGAGGGAGAGAGAGGAGAGATTAAGAGGAATAATCTTCTCCTTTCGCAATGGCGTAGCCAAAAGTGAGGAGGGGGTTGAGGGTTAACCCCCCACCCAGGAGGTCCAACCCAATCTACAATAAATTAATAATGATCTAGGGCTCCAGGGAGAGCACCAGCGATCCCTTGGAGGGGGGGGGGAATACAAAGGGAGTATCCCCCCTCAATTTTGCTTTCAATTGCTTGCACTTGGGAAATTTGAAGTTTCAGGTGGGAAATATTGCAAAACATTTTGTATTTCTAATTTTTTCCATCAACAACAAAACTAAATCTGACAGTTTCAGTTAACTTGGGAATCACTTTTAATATTAATTGGGAAAATGGCCTTTATCCCCCCACCAATAAAACACCTTCGGATCGTCGGTGAGGGAAAGTGTGTTTGGTGTGATGCCTGAAATTTTTAAAAATTTGCCTGCGGTGCTATGACGTCATTAATTGTTACAATTTTAGTTTAATTCTAAGGAATTTTTACGACCAGCTTTTAAAACGTGTAATAAACGGCATTCTTAGCATAATTTTTCATAAAATTTCTTAAAAAACAACAAATCTTTATATACATTTTCAAAAATATTTTAGAAAAAACCTAAGAGATTAAAATTATTATTTTTTTTTTCCTAAAATTTTTGCCCGCGGTGCTATACCAATATTAAATATTGTTAAAATTTTGTTTATTTTTAAGCAATTTTTTTAAAAATTTTTGCCTGGGGCGCATTTAAGGGTTAATTTTGAAAAAAATCTGCAAATAAGACTAGATGAGATTCGCTTTTAAAAACTGCCCCTCTCCTCTCCCTTTAGTTCAAGAGCTCAGGCAATAAGCAACAACCTAATTTTTAAAAATTAGTCATAGGTTGGTAGTTAATTTTTATGATATGATGAAACCCCCCCCCCCAGAGTCGATTTCTGGCTACGACACTGCCTTTCGCGAGCTAACTTAGCTCGCGAAATACTTTTACCGAAATAAAAATATAAATTTTGTTTAAGTGTTGAAGTATGATAAAGATAAAACAAATTTTTAAAATTGCTCCAATACAAAATCCTTCCTCCTATGACTTTTTTTCATGTTTTTTATCCATAAGCAATTATTACTAGAAAATTATTAAAAGTTTTTACTAGAAAACCATTGGAAATGAACCAGATAGAAGATAATATCAATTAAGTCTCAGAAAGCAAAAGGAGCCTATTATATAGTAGTGAATTGAATTTCACAGGACATCATAGACCTTTTGTTCATAGACAACTGACGCCAGGTGGGATTCTATTCTCTATTATGGGATTTGCTCTTTCTACCTCACTGACTCCGAAGATTGGCTTGGTCTTCTTGCCCTTGAAAGAAATGGAACCGAATATTTTTTTTAGAAAGCCATGATCGAGACCTTTTATAATACCAATTTGTTTTGTCCATAAGTATATTTACAATTTTAGTATGCACCTCTAAGTTTTTTTAAAAGTATTATAGTAGCTTTAATTTTAAAAATATTAATTTAATTAAAACTTGTTATTTGTACATAGTTCCCCTAAGCTACATATTCAAGAAAAAAAAATATAAATTATGAACTATATATTTTTGATATAGAGACATCCCTAGCTGTAATTAAATAGAAAAACCAAGATCTTTGTCGTAGTTATTTTTCGAAAAGACATTTTTGGGGGCAATTAGAATTTTTTTTGTACGATCTCTCGACAGAAAATTTGAAATTTTTATAAATTTTTTTTTTAAAGATACCCCGAATATCTAGTTTTCGAGATACCTGCAATCAAAGTCTTAAAATTAAAACTTTTAAACCCCCAACACCATGGAGTATCTTATTTAGTTTGTGAAATACTCGCTTTCAAAAATTTTAATTTGAGCTATCTCTAAAAAGCAAATTTTATAAGGAATATGCACTTCAGGCTAACAAGATTTTGTTTTTCTATTACTTACTTAGTTTTTTCTGTTCTGATTTGCCATTTCCTAAGTTGTGGTCAAGTCCAGTTTGCGTTTTTTGATGGAAAATAAAAATTTGATCTCTATTATTCTGAAGTAAAACCAGGTCTCAAGTCATGCTTGTAAGTCGTAAATAAATTTTTATTAAAAAATCTTCAAGCTTTCATTAAATGCACTCAAAAGTAGAAAATAATTTTTTATCTTTCTTATACCATAATAAAAGCGATGGGCGCAAAAATGCATCGCATGTCGGTCACATTGACGGTTTACCTAAGAAACAGTTGAGGCGAGTTTGTAAATTCAACATTTTTTTGACAGCGGTGGAACATCGGTGCCAAAATTCGGTTGACAGATGGGTTTGACATCCATCTGAGATCTAGCAGTGATGAAATGTCGTTGTTCCATCGAATACAAAAAGAACGCGTATACCATCCTTAAAGGCACTTATGCTGTGGTTCTGGACAGTTTTTACAAAATAGTCTTCAATGCAAGTACGTTTTTTGCTTAAATTTAGCATGATGTCTAAATATCTTGGTTTAAATAAGTTATAAAAAAACTGCAAAAAATAAATCACCATAAAGTAGGGTTATGTTTAATCCAACGAAGATTTTCCACCGACTCTTGAAGCCGGTGGCAATCGGTGCCAACATTTGTGTTTGTTCCATCTAAAATTTATGAACTCTTTTGTTGGCACCAGTGGATCACCGATGGATTTACAAACTCGCCCTTGTATTCCTCCATAACCTAAGGACATTTTCAAGGGCTTGGCAAGCAGGGCAATCTCACTCGTTCTTAGCTTCTTTAGATGAAAGCATTATGTTTATCATTCGAATAGAAGAAGAATTTAGTTCTTCTTTTGTAGTTCTCTCTTCGTCACCGTAAAATTAAAATTTTTAATTTTCGTCCATCGCTATTATTATGGTATAAGAAAGATAAAAAATTGTTTTCTACTTTTGAGTGCATTTGGTAAAAGCTTGTTCTTTAGAAGTTTTTTTTTAATAAAAATTCATTTTTAAATTTTTACCCTAAATCTACCATTTTGAATCCGCCATATTGAAGTTTTTAAATCTGATTAGAAATTCGTATCCCCTTCCCGAAAAACCCGTGTATGCCAATTTTGATTTAAATCGAACAAATTAAATCTTTTCCCCCCTCCACTTCCCTCGTAAGAGCACTTCCCTCTAACGACCTAATAATACCGTATTATTGTATTGTCGTCTGAACTATAAACGCATACCAAATTTGAACACACACCCTTAATTTTTAGATTTGTACACTTAATCGTCCATTTTGAATCCGCCATATTGAAATTTTCAAATCTGATTAAAAATTCATAATCCTCCTACTTAAAAACCCCTGTATGCCAATTTTGATTGAAATTGAACGAACTAAATCTTTTTCCCCCTCCACTTCCCTCGTTAAAGGGAGGTGGGTTCCTGAGAATACCATATTATTGTATTTTCACCGGAACTATAAACGCATATTAAATTTGAACACACACAGGTAAAATTGGTTAGCAAGACATGACCGAAAATTATCCATCTTGAATCCGCCATATTGAATTTTCAAAATCTGATCAAAAATTCGTATTCCTTATCCCCAGAAGCCGCCGTATACCAATTTTGGTTGAAATCGGACAAACTTGTGTTTTCCCCCTCCACTCCCGTTGTAGGAGGGAAGGGTGCCTAATAATGACATAATATTGTATTGTCACCAGAACTATAAATGCATGCCAAATTTGAAGGCAATCGGATGAGTATAAGTTAGTTAAAATTGGGTAGCAAAAAATTACCAAAAATCGTCGATCGCAAATTTTCAAAATCTAATTCGAAATCAGGTGCTTCAACTGTATCCCCCTCCACCCCCTTCGCGTAGTTAGGGCTGTCAATTTCATCACACTATATTCTTGTATTGTCACCGCAACTATACTAAGGAAGTTGGTCAAAATTAGTTAAATACATTGCAAGTTAAATAAAAGCTTGTACAAAAATCCAAACACATAACAACTAAACATACATAGCATTGATCTTATTTTGATGAAAGAGCCTGCTTGATTCTTGCACTCATTTCTTACATGTAATATGCCACTAAAATTTATTTATTTTCGATTTAATAATTGGTCTTGGTTCTGGTTGACATAAATTTTGACAGCGGTTCTAAAATAATGACGGCATGTAATATAATTTGATTTTACTCAAAAAAAGACTAGCTCTAATTTTGCAAAATTTAAGGCGTTATGTATACAACCAAAAGGCCGAACCAACCTCCCAGGCTGGGTCTAAAATTTTATAACCGAGTTGCAACTGTGACGTCATTGTTTTAAAACGAAAGGACCGGTTCCGGTTCTGGTTCAACCAGAACCAGGACCAATCGTAAATCGAAAAGCCTTTTAGTCAAGAAGGTATTGCTTCAATATACACCTTACCAAGGCCAAACTACAAGCAACATCTATAATCTAGCCAGCCATGGAAATACCAAAACAAAAGAACGGCTTCTCGTCTACGTCATACGTCTTCATTCCAGTCGAAGCGCGCGACACGATTTTTGCAGTTTATTTTTTTTTTAATTCGGCGTTTTCATTTTTGGTGCGCGTATTTATTTCTCACTGTTAAAAATGACAAAACGTAAGTTAAAGTGGCAGCTATAGCTGCGTAAAAAGGTCATGTGTTTATGGAGAACATTAGACAACGAAGGAGGAGCGATACCATGGGAGATATCGAGCGGAGAAGGTCCAAAGGTTGGTAGCTCTTTTTAGTTTGAAAAGCTGCATTTAGATATCAACGGGAATTATGTTATTTCCTCAGTAGCACACATTTTTATTTTTTTCGTCAAAAATCCAGGATCTTTAAGAAAAGTACACAACTACAGGGTTCCCAAAATTCGACGGTTTTGGAGGGTTTCGACCCCATTTTGCGAAGCTCAAATTTCAAGGGCTACGGGGGCTATTTGAAAAGTCTGCATTTTGGGATAGTCCCTATAACTTTTTTATTTATGAAAATATCTTCGTAGTGTCAATTGCATTTTTGCAGAGTTTTTAATCTAGAATTTAATTACCAAATCAGATTTTATGAGTCACTTTTAGTGTTTGAGATATAACACAAAGTTGGTATTTTTCTTTTGGAACACCCCAAAACCATGTGCCTCTTACTAAAATCGAGTAAATAGTTGTCGAGTTATTAAATATTTAATATAAGGCGGCACATTATTAAAAAAATGTAGAGTGCCTTGGTTGAATGAATGCAGTTAGGAAGCAAAATAGTTTTTTTATACCTTCATCAAAAACATGATTTTAGTAGCTGTCTGCAGATATATAAAGCATGGCTTTTTTAATTACCGATGCAAAAAAAAACTTTTTTCCTGATCACGGGTGCAAAAAAAAATTCTGTCCGTTTTTTACGCAAAATTAAAGAGAAAGAGCGGAATATAGTAATATTGAATAAATCTAATTATTTTTGCCTAAAAATTAAGCCATTTCCGCCAGTTTTCAACAAGTTTACGAAAAAATCATTTAAAAAAAATCGGCAAAATATCAAACTGTCAAAGATTAAAATGTCGCAACAATGAATGTCACCGAGTACACAGGTACATCGCTATGGAAACCATTATTATTTTATTTACCAGCCGCCTTGATTTATAGTGTAAAGATGGTGTGTTGCGAGAAGTGCTCTTCGTTCGACATTTTTAAAAGCATTTTACTGTTTTTCTTAGATTTTTGATAAAAATATTACGAAAAATAGTGTTCACAACTCGCGGCTAAACTGTGCTTATTTTACTCGCAAAAAAAAGCACTATTTTAGCCACTAATTGTGAAAACTACTATTTCCTATAACCACACACGAAAGTAACCAAACCTACACTCTCTAACGCCTCAAAAAGTTTTATATTTCACACGCATAACAATTTTATTTTCGTCTCTAGAGACGAAAATGTTTTCTTCTCTAGTGACGAAAATTAATGATAGCAAACCATCCAAACAATGTAGGTATCTAGTAAACTATGATTTGTAGAAGCATCGGAAATAGACCGAAATCATTTTCGTCCTTAGGGAATACTTTCTTCTCTTGAGATGAAAATAAAAAAAAATTAATAACGATAAAAAATACGAATTAAATTCTAAAGTGGTCGTAGGAAAAATCTCGGCAAAAATAGCGTGCAAAATTCGATAGAAAGTAACTTTCTTACACTCACGTGTTTTTTCACTCTCAATTTAAAAAATTCCTATTCTATTACTATAAGCAGCAAATACAAGCGGAAGGTGTCATTGGAAATGCCATTTTATCTAGTATAAGAGGCAGTGAAGGGCGGACACTTTTTTTTATATGTCAGTAACAGTGGCGTCTCAAAGAGTTTTGGTACATTTTGAAATTTTCTAGTTAAGAAAATAGGACTACGCCACTGGAAAAATCTCATTTTCTGATATGTAGTAGTAGAAAAGGGGCGGCGCGAAGCCTGGCAAGTAGGCCTCCCTGGGTCCTTTCTGCCCTACTCCGAGCCTGCCCCTAATCCACCGCCTGCACCACTGGTCTGGTAGTCTGCTCATTTGGTTTCACTGTTCTTTTTGCAAAGTCCAGTATTTTGTCCCATTTGAGCGTGTGCAGGTCCTCCTCATCCAGGTTCGGGGAACCGAATACCTGGTATCTCGTCCTCTGGTATGCCTCGCAGTTCGCTATAACATGTCGAGATGTCTCTTCTGCCCGCCCGCAGGCCCGGCAGGTCGAGTCATTTTCCAGCGCGATCCGGGTCATGTGCTTCCTTAGTCGGTTGTGATCTGTTATGATTCCTGTCAGCAAACCAGCGTCCCTTCGTGATATAATTTAGGTCATTGCTCTTAGCCAAGTTTGGTACTCCTAGGTGGAGAAATCTTCATGAAAATGCTAAAAAGGAATATGCCAGAAACTGTTCAACTTGGAGTGTTTTAAGCTACACTACCATTATTTATTTATTGATAGAGAATTAAATTTGCAGCATTTCTTCCATTTGTCACTTTTGACAGTCTGTCACGCTTTTTTGGAGTTTTTTTAGAAGTTAGAAATGACAGTTTCCAAGGGGGTAGGAATGGGGACATTTAGTATGGTAAACGGTGGACCTTCCTAAGCTTGTTAATGGAACCAAAATTTGGGTTCTAATTTTTTCCTCTATTCAGGAATCTAAATTGGCCATACTAAGGTAAATTGCCAGTAATTGACACAGTTAAGAGAGAAATTTTGATAAAAAAATCAAATTTTTTCACCTGAAGTTTTTTGCTATTTAACAATTATTATAGTAATTTAAAGTAATATTTAAGGCAATATAATTGTAAAAAACAAGTAAAATAAGATGTTGCTTCATATTTTTTATTCAATCAAAATAATAAGTGGGCAAAAGATTAATCATTGACACCATTTTGATTGAGTGATTGACATTCCAGTCATTGACAGCAATTTAGAAGCCATTTTTATGAAAAAAATACTATTGCTTGGTTGAAAAAAACAAATCAAAATTTTAAACAGAAGAATAATATTAAAATTAATATAAAATCCTTAATAAACTGATGGTTATTATATATATATATATATATACTTTAGTCTTTCTCAAGCGATTTCAATTTTTTGGAAAATCACATGCAACACACCATCCCCACAACTTCAGCTTCTTTATTTGCGTCAAATAGCACCAGCTGTACCATGCAAATATATTTTATTTTCTCGTTTTTTTGTGGCTTTCTTTTCTGTGAGAAATGACACTAAGACATAGTCCCCTTCAATTATTTTTTTCAAATTCATTATTTCGCTTTTTCTTTTGTTTTGTTTGTTTTGTCCTTTTACTTTTTGTCATCAGATAACCTCTTTTTAACTTTATATTTTTTAGGTATTATTTCCATTTTTTTCTGATCCTTTAAATTTGCCTTTTTTTATTTTCTTCTTCTTTTTGTAGTTTTGCCGTAATTTTTTTTAGGGCCATTATTCAGCAAAATAAAAATATTTTAATGTATTCCAATTATTGACACTCTTATCATTGACACCCCTGACAATTACTGGATAAAATGAGTATTTTTTAAAAAAAAATTAAAATCAACCAATAGCATACTCAGACCACCATTTGACATGGGTGTCAAGTTCAATTACTGGAAATTAGCTTTTTGAGATTCCAATAATTGACATGTTCAAATTATAACTTAAAATTATAATTAACCATATTTTTCCAGCAAATAGTGTTTTTTTGTAGTTTCTACTACTAGCTAAAGCAAGAAAACAAGTAAAATATTGACTTAGCTTAACAATTTTATTAACTGGTGACAAAATTTTTAACCGAAGGGCAAACAAACGACACTCCTGCCGAAACAAAACAAGGGAAAAATATGGCCACCAAAGTAGTGTGGCCAATTATACCCAAAAAGCTTGTAAATATTCTTAAATAAAAAAAAAGATTTTCAATCATTGGCAGAGTGTCAATGACTGGCAATTTCCCTTAAAAGCTCACTTTTTACTTGACCCTCGATCTGACCTCAGTGTATAACGCGTGACAGTATAATTTTTTCATTGTGGCAGTGATAAAAAGTCAGGTGGTCAGTTTTCATAAAGGGAGGGTCAAGTGTATAAAAAAAGTACAAAAAACAGGTTGACTCACATCAGGTTGGTTCTGCATTCCACCGGATGTTAATCTGGTGCGACGTCATTATTATTATGTACGTCAAAGGAGGCGTGTGTTTTGAAGTAAATTGTTAGGTAAGGGTGGTGTTTTATTAAGTCTTTGCACACTGCCGTACTTATAAGAGGAGGGAAATTTAAAATTTTTAGTTTCGAGAAAAACGCATTTAAGGTTTTTGTCTTTATAAAAGTTATTGTAAATTTTTTACAAATACACATTTCGTTCTGACTTCTTCTTCTTCTTCAAGTACCATGATGATGACCATACCATTGTCTAAGATTTTTAATTCATGTTATCCGTCTACGACCCGTACCACTTCTGCCTTCAATTTTGCCTTCTATTATCATAAAAGTTTATATTTGTCATTACTCAAAATATGGCCAAAGTATTCAATCATAGTAGGTAGAAGGAAAGAAAGTCCTGTATGCTGATGCTTATAATTTGTGAAGCATACAGGACTTTCTTTTCTTCTACCTACTATGATTCACCTGCTTCACCCTGGAGGAATCTACGATTCTATCAGAATATTCAATTTTTCGTTTTTTGATGGTAAATAAAACTTCAAGATATTTGTTTATTCTAAGCAGAACATTCACATTAGTTACGCGGTCCATTCAAGATATCCTTAGTATTCTACGATAACACCACATTTCGAGTGCCTCCAACTTTTGACACATGGCCTCAGTCAGTGGCCATGCTTCCATGCCATAGTATAAGATGCTAAAAACATAACATCGAAGCACACGAATTCATAAAATAGTAATAAGATCGCGACTACACAACACTCATTTTGCTAAAAGATGATCTAGCCTGTTCAATTCTTGCACGAACTTCTTGCATGTTGTCCTATTGAGCGTCCATTGAAGAGACAAGCCAAAGTATTTGTATGAATCCAGGCGTTCGACTTGCTGCCCATTTACTTCTAACATGCCTCGGATGTTATTTTACTTGGATATGACCATCCATTTTGATTCAACAATTCTTTCAGGCCTTCCAGCGTGTCTGCTATTATGACAGTGTCGTCGGCATATCGTATGCTGTTGACTTTTATGCCGTTTATGGTCAGACCCTCTTCGCAGTGATGAAGTGCATTCTCTATTATTGTGTTAGTATAAATATTAAACAACAGAGGAGACAATATACAACTTTGGCGTACTTTACTTCTTATTTGGACCTCTTCGGACAGTTGGCCATCAAGCTTTATTTGAGCAGTCTGATTCCAATATAGATTAGCGATTATCTTTAGATCTTGGTTATCTAGACCAACTCCTTTTAGAGATTCTATGAGCTTTTCGTGTTGGACTCGATCAAATGCTTTCTCATAATCTACGAAACAGGCATATACTGGCACCGACACATTCCTAGACCGCTGAACTAACACTTGAATGCCAAAAAGAGCCTCTCTTGTCCCGAACCCACCACGAAATACAAACTGTGTGTCGCCCATAAATTCTTTTATGGATAACCTTAATCTTTAGAAATATTTTTAACATATGGCTCATTAGGCTGATTAGGCGGTAATCACTAAATTTTTTTGTTTTTTAGGCAGCGCAACAAAGTCAGACAGCAGGGATTTTACCGCTACGATAAATCAAGATAAAAAGTTTTCCCAGTGTATTTAGCGAATTATTTAATTATTAGCTTTAAAACCTCAGTGTATACTTCGTCTTGCCCTAACTCTTTTCTATTTTTAGCTGAAGATTTTGCGTGTTTTACTTCCTCTGGTAATATATCTATTCCTTGGTTTGAGAATTCTTCTGGCTGTTCGGATCGGTTATCGGTAAAGAGGTGTTCTATGTAGCTACACCATTCTTTTAGTTTTTCTTTGGTATCCGGTATAATTTTGCTCTGATTTTCCACAAGGATTCCAGTTTGTCTTTTATTAAATAATCCGGCTGCTTCCTTTATGCGTTTATGTAAATTGACAGTGTCATGTTTAGCATCTAGATCTTCTATTTCTTGACATTGTTGTGTTATCCAGTCTGGTTTTGCTGACCTTATCTTGTTTTTTATTGCTCTATTGATTTCATTATACTATTCGCTGCCTTTTTCACTGCGTCTTTTGTCCATCAACTCCAGGATTTCATTGGTCATTTAAAGTTTAATTTCTTGTTTCATCGATCTGACGCTTCGGAATTTTGTTTCTCCCAAAAGTTGGTTTCAGTTATGATAATAGAGACATAAAGCTATTTGTAACTCATCGCGGTATACGTATCTGCATCTAGTGAGAACCAAGCACATTGATTGGTCAAAAACTTGTAGCACGTTCGAAAAGAGCAGATATATGCTAATTTAAGGTGTTTTTGAACGCAATAGGTGCTGAGATACGATACGTGTGCCGTAACGATACGTGATACCTAAAGGCGCAATTACACAGACGAACATGCTCAAACAAAAGCTCGTGCAAAAGATCTAAAAATTTTTGCGTGAACATTTTTGTGAGCTTTTCTTTGAACATTTTGTTCGGGTAAATTTTTGAGCAAATTATTGCTATCCGTTTTACATCAGTGATCAGTGATCTCAATTCTTTTTTTAAAAAAAAACACCAACTTTTATTTTAAATTTTTGTGAAAAAAAGCCGACGGCAAGCGAAACATTATTCTTGACTATCAGGTTTGTCACATGGATTAGGGTTACTTATAATATTTTTTTTCTTAGGGTTTTTCCCGGATTTTTTTGCCCGGGGGTTTTTTTGGGATATTCTTGCGAGTTTTTTTTATTTACAAGGGTTTTTTCCTAAATTCAAAAAACAACCCAGAAAAATTTTTCTTTTCCAAAAAAATTTCGAGTTTTTCAAATATGGCCAAAAAACTCAAAAATTGCACTTTTAAGCGGTAATCCGCGCCTCACGACTATGAGGAGTGGTGGGGAGGGGATTTTATTTACTGTCAATTTAATGTAATAATCAAGGTCGATTACTGACACTGAACAAACAATATGCAAAGGAGCAACATTCCGATTCAGAAATCTAGTCTATTACTGCTAAATTATATTTTTTTAGACAAGGGTCTGGGATCGTAGGGTTGTAAAAGTGGGTAATAAACGGGTATTATTTAGACCGAACGTGCTTTTGTTCATATATTTGAGATTTAATAAAATGTATATAGGTTTTTGAATTTGACTTAATTATTATTTTATTGTGTTTTAAACTAGGAAGTAAAATAAAGAGATATTCTTTTAAACGTAAATTTTTATCATTACATTTTACAGGCAACAGCAATAAATAATTGCCAAATAATATTTTTTTTATTGTCGTTTTTTTTACAACCCCAAAAAAGTTACAAGTATACTGGGATATCCCCTATAAAAATCAGATCAATCGAAGTTGCTTATGAGGTAAAACGTGAATTTCGACATCATATCGTTTTTCCGTCGGAAAGCACTTAATTAAAATACCTTGTTTTAAAACTTAGTATTTATATTTTCAGTTAAGTTCAATGAATTCCCATAAAACTATAAAATTTAAATTTGTAAAGAAATTTTTATACCCCCAATTCTTCAAACAAATTTTGCTCAACATTCTCTCAAAAATTTACGTGTGTTTTTTTGTACGAGATTTTGCTCGAACATTTCTTTGAACATTTTGCTCAAGAGGCTTGTGTAAATGTTTGTCGGCATTTCAACATCAAAGGAAAGTTTGTCTGTGTAAATGCGCCTAACGCATCTCAACACCTATCGCGTTCAAGAACACCTTAGATTAGCATATATCTTCTCTTTTCGAACGTGGTACAAGTTTCTGACCAATTAATGTGCTTGGTTCTCGCTAGATGCGGATACGTATACCGCGATGAGTTACAAACAGCTTTATGTCGCTAATATTGTTTTTAAAATTTCATAAAACTATTTTTTGCACATATAAATATAAAAAGCAAATATTTATCCACATTTTCAGCTTTGTCTAGCAAAAAATAACGATACATTTTGTTATAAAATGTAAGTGACAAAAAGTGCAAACCGTTACTTTGTTTATACGTGCCTCTTAAAGCGCTTTTATGTAAGGACGGTTTTTAGGGAGGTTATAAACACCTTAAAAATGCTTTCGCGCATTTCTTCCAAACTAAAGAAAGACTTAACTTTTGGTTTTAATCACTATTAAAAAAATCATTATTACATTTTCTGAAAAAAAAAATTCCAGCCCAAACGTATAACACCTAAAAAGTTTGTTTAAACTTTTTAGAATGGATTATGTTTAGAAGCGTACCCAGTAAACACAAACGGAATATATATATTCTAAGAATATTACCTTAAGTATATGCTAAGTATATTCACTACATAATTTCTATTATACTTTTGTATCATTCCTGAAATGTTCCCTTCTGGATTCGATTTCAGAATATTAATTCCGCAATATTCAGAGTGTATTTAGTTAAATAAATATTTTTACTAATCAGAATATTAATTAAATCCAGTGCTTTATCTCGAGAACTTCCTTCACAATCTTTGGAATCGACTTTATTAATGTCAGGCTGTGACGACTTTATATACAAATAAGTCCCTATGATAATCATAATAATAATAATAAACATATAAAATATGAGGTCAGTCAAGCCACATCCCCCCACCCCCGAAAGATATTTGAGTTTTATTAGGATATGCTTATGAAACACACTCCTTCCTGTTTTTTTTAAATTCAAAATGGGATGTGCAGGCGGACTTCAAGCTACACACCCCTCATTTAAAACGTTGAGAAAAATAAAAAGCAACTATCCCAAAATTAAGAACTAATTTCGAACTCTTAATGTTACCAAAAAGAATTTCGAAAAATCCGCTATATATTATTTTCATGTTCAAAGAATATTTATTTCACATTCTAAGAACGTCCTAATCACGTGAAAACACCTTGCTGTAAGCTATTTCTTTCACGTTATCTGAATGTGCGTAGAACCTTTGCGGAATATTCTAATAAAGTTCTAATCTTCCCGATGAATATTCTTAGAATGTTCTATGAATATATATTGTGTTTGAAAATTTTAGAAAAGCGAATTTCTAAGCTTTTATTAATTTTGTTATAAAAAGTTATTTTTATGTGGCTTTTTTCTAACGTGTAAGTCGCCATCTTTATAATGTATGACATCAGTTTAACACTCTTTGTGTGGCATCAAGAAAAATCGCCAAAAGGAAGCACCTCGCTGTTTTTCGAACCCTTGAGATATTGCAAGTCACGCCCGAGGCAGATGTTGTTCTGTTTACAAACCATAGACTTAAAAACGACCAATTTATCCCTTAAAATTATCTTCGAGCTCGAGATTTAACCCCTTTCCCAGTGCGACACAACGTAGGGTGGTTTTTTGCTTGCCTTATAATATTATTGTCTCATCACGTTTTTGCTCAGGAAATTGCGTTTTTTATTTGGTTTTTGTTCATAAAACTGTAATGGATTGAAGCAGTGCGTTGTGTATGAGAATTTGGATAAGAGATTTAGTTTTTTTGCAATAAGAACATATAAATGTATATGGAATAGTGCTGATTTTCGAGATCATTTTCATTAACAAAACCAACTTTTTGTAATATTATCATATCCTATCCATTAGGTATTTGCTAAATAAAAGCACTATTTTTAATCCAACATTTTTTAGATTTCTCCTGTGATTTTAAGAAAAAACCTTTCTCTAGCTAGAAGAAAAGAAACTCAAGAAAAAATTATTATAACTAACTCAAACCCAACCCAAAATAACATTTTTTGATTTTAAGATATTTTTTAATAAGTATAGATATAGCAATTAATTCTTCTTGGTGTATTTTTTAGGTGTTTTTTTTCGGGATTTTTTTTTGCGGGGCTTTTCTTCAGGTGTTATTTCTGTCCTTTTCCTCGGGATTTTTTCTGTTTACCAGCAGTACACTTGACTGAAAATTTTAAAAATATTATTTTAAATAAAATTTCTTTATCTGGAAATTTTAGGTTACATAAAGGTTCTATTTCCGAAGCGCTCCGGCAATTTCTTATATTAGTTTAATAAGTTATAGGGAAGGGTCACACAAAATGGGTACAGGGAGAGCCAGAAAATAACGTTGAAGCTCCGAAATTGACTATTTTGTAACTAAATTAATCCTTTCAAGTATGTTGTTTGTTAAAACTCAACTAACGGTTTTTGTATTTACATTTGTGTTTATACAAGGTGGCTAAAAAAAATGTTCAAAAATCGTTATTATTGCGAAATATTTTTGATCGTCCTCACAGTAATAAATGAATGTTAATTTCATGTGTAAGTGAGCAGTGGCGTAACAAAAAAAATTAAAAACAAAAGATCAAAAGATCTTGGGTGAAAATAACGAAAATTTCCACCCAAGATCTTTTGATCTTTTGTTTTTAGATTCTTTTCGGTTGATGTAACCGATTTGGAGGTTTTTTAACTTCTTTTTTTTGTTAAAAAAAAATTATTGGGGGTTTTTTAAAGCTGCGCTCGTTATTTAAACCAACGCTTATAAAAAAAGCACTATTTTAGCCACTAGTTGTAAAACTACTATTAAAAATCTCGAACCAAGAGCACTTTTCGTAGCACACCATCTTTACACTATAAATCAAGGCGGCTGGTAAATGAAATAACAATGGTTTCCATAGCGATGTGCCTTTTTACTCGGTGACGTTCATTGTGGCGACTTTTTAATCTTTGACAGCTTGATATTTTGACGATGTTTTTAAATGATTTTTTCGTAAATAATTGCTGAAATGAATTTCTTTAATTTTGACTAAAAAACGGACAGTCCACCATACAATCAATTATTTTATGTTGAAAGGAAATTAAAATATCTTGAAAACTACGGCTTTGAAAGACATGAACCTTATAACAAAATTTTTGGGTAATATTTACGAAAATCAAAATCAGAAAACCGCATATCAATAGCTGCTTTACTTCTAAAGTTATGATTTTTTTTATATATTTTAACGTTTTTTCAAATAACTCGGAAACCAAAAGTTCCCACGAACTTGGACTTTTTAACAAAATTTGTAGTACATATTCATGGAAACCTAAATCTGAAAACCATATATCGCTACTAGCTTTTGTTCCACAATTTTTTAAAATATTTTATCCGCCTTTTCCCCCCTTCAACCCTCCACCACTCTACCCAAAAGTTAATCAGTTCATGGTCAGCCAATAGGGGATTTTTGGACCAAATTTAGTTAAAATCGATTAAGGCGTTTTTCAGTTATCGTGTATACAGACGGACACAGACCGATTGACCGACAGACAACTTTTTTTTTCGTCGATTAAGGTGTTTTGGAACCTTAGTCACATTTTTGATAAAATTAAGAAAATTCAAAATTTCACGATTTTTAGTAGTCCCCCATGCCATATTGGTATGGTGGACTAAAAATAGTTTTTAATCAGGAAACAAAAAAAAGATAGAATTTGTTCCCTAGCGATGTAAAAAGGAAGAGTTTTCGGTGGAACATTTCATAAAGAAAAACATAGTAAACATACAAAGAAAATATTCTTTTATATTATATTCATATAAATACATTGCGAAGTTTTAAGGCGCATTTACACAGACAAACTTTCCTTTGATGTTGAAATGCCGACAAACATTTACACGAGCTTCTTGAGCAAAATGTTCAAAGAAATGTTCGAGCAAAATCTCGTACAAAAGAACACACGTAAATTTTGGAGTTGTTGTTGTTGAGCAAAATTTGTTTGAAGAATTGGAATAAAAGATAAAAGAATAAAAATTTGTTTACAAATTTAAATTTTATAGTTTTATGGGAATTCATTCAACTTAACTCAAAATAGAAAAGCAAAGTTTTAAAACAAGGTATTTTTTACCTCATAAGCAACTTCGATTGATCTGATTTTTATAGAGGATATGCCGGTATACTTTTTTGGGGTTGTAAAAAAAACGAGAATAAAAAAAATAATAATGGGCACTTATTTATCGCTGTCGCTGTAAAATGTAATGATAAAAATTTACACTTAACAGAATATCTCTTTATTTTACTTCCTAGTTTAAAACACGATACAATAATAATTAGGTCAAATTAGAAAACCTATATACATTTTATTAAATCTCAAATATATGAACAAAAGCACATTCGGTCTAAATAATACCGTTTATTACTCATTTACAACCCTACGATCCCGACCCTTGTCTAAAAAATATAATTTAGCAGTAATAGATTAGAGTTTTGAATCGCAATGTTGCCCCTTTGCAAATTGTTTGTTCAGTGTCAGTAATCGACCTTGATTATTAAATTAAACTGACAGTAAATATCTATATCTTCAGCATTTTCATGAACCTTTTGCTTTTTTAAGCAACTCTTGGGACCTTAAACTAACTAGGTAAATCTGGTGTGAGGAATTAAAAAACAAAAATAAAAGCTAAAGGTAAAGTTACAAAAATATGTTTAAAAAAAATCCCCCTCCCCACCATTTCTCATAGTCGTGAGGCGCGGATTACCGCTTAAAAGTGCAATTTTTGTGTTTTTTGCCGATATTTGAAAAACTCAAAATTATTTTTGAAAAGAAAAATTTTCCTGTGTTTTTTTTAGACTTTAGGAAAAAAACCCTTGGAAATAAAAAAAAACTCGCAAGAAAAGCCCAAAAAAACCCCTTGCAAAAAAGTCCGAGAAAAATCCTAAGAAAAAAATATTATAAGTAACCCTAATCCATGTGACAAAACTGATAGTCAAGAATAATGTTTCGCTTGCCGTCGGCTTTTTTTCACAAAAATTTAAAATAAAAGTTGGTTTCCATTTTTTTAAAGAATTGAGATCACTGATCACTGATGTAAAATTTTATTTATTCTCATTTTTAAAAATATGTTTCCAAAACAGATAGCAATAATTTGCTCAAAAATTTACCCGAACAAAATGTTCAAAGAGATGCTCACAAATATGTTCACGCAAAAAATTTTAGATCTTTTGCACGATCTTTTGTTTGAGCATGTTCGTCTGTGTAATTACGCCTTTATGAAGGGACTCTATCCAAGTATCGTAAACAGTATAAGCTTCAATAACAAAGAGCATTATTTTTATAACGCACAATACCCAGACAAAATTCTAGAAATTGAATTTTATAGCATGTCAATGCGATTTCCCTCAAATTGCAGACAATTTACACAAAAATAAACAAAATTGAAATCGGCTGCAATCATCCATTGGCAAATCCGGTCGGCTCGTTTGACAATCTGTTCACAGCCTTTCTTGGCGTCGCATTTTACGACTGCTAACCGTAAAATCTACATTAACTACCCTTACAACACCGTAAAGTAACCTCTTATTACTTACCCTGTGTGTCTTTATTGGGGCAATACCGATTGTTTACAGCTCCATAAAATATTAATATTTGTTTGATAGAGTTTACGGCGGGCAGCGGAGACGTTTTATTTGTTGTAAACTTGAGGAATTTGGTGTAAATATGGATGTTTGAGGTCACATTATCGGGAAATTGGGCTTCAACTCAGATAAAAAATAAAAAGAGATATCCTGGTCAACCATTCATAAGGTTCTTGCTGCTGGATTTTGTAAGAACAAAACTAAAGTAAAGTACACACTCGTTGCATATCGGACAAAGCGTTTTTGTTTCTCACTTCATTACGATCAGGCCTCCAATGTCTAATGGAGAATCCAGACACCTACAGACCTATTTGTTCCTTATTAGGAATCATCAGGGAGTCATAGGATTGTACCTGGCAGTTGAAGCTACGCAGGCAGTCCAGTGTTGCCAGGAACTCGGGAATTTATTAGCGGAAACCAGATTGAAAAATTACCAGATTTGGAGCAAAATTACCGTATTTCTTTAAATGGCAAATTTTTATTGCAAAAAAAATTAACCGCATCCCACTGAGTAGGTGTAAGAAAATAGCGGATTCTGATCTCGGCGATCTCGATAGCGTTTAAGAAAAAGTCAAGCGCGGACCTATAGTCTCAATCGGGGGGGGGGGGCAATCACATTTCAAGTTGTAATTAATTATTTACCCTGTTTAAAAGCGACGCAGGCGAAAATTTGTGAGAAAATTAAACTAAAAATAATTTTTGACTTAAAATAAATCTAATATCGTAAATATATCAATGGTGTCAAAGTGCCACAGGCAAAATTTTATGAGAAATTTACCCAACAAATGATATTTTTGACGCAATCAATGGTTAAAACTTCCAAATCAGTTACATCAACCGAAAAGAATCTAAGAAAGAGAAGATCAAAGGATCTTGGGAGGAAAGAACGAAATTTCAAAATTGAATGAGTGTCCCACAAGGAACACACAAAAGACCAAAGCGAAAAGAGAAACAATTAAACGATGTTTCGCTCGGGGTGACCAGCGTGGGCTCGTCAGTGGATTCACTAGTCACCCTCAATCCAGACATCATTTAACACCATCGCACACTCTGACTTTCAACTCTGAAACACTCACAAATAGGCATCGTTCCGCATGGTACTTATTATAAGTCACCTGATACGCTAACATTTTTAATTAATTTACCCAATGAGCTCAAAGACGTAGCAAAGACGTCCATAGTATGTCCGCTCAAGACATTCGGATGTCCCTGGGACGTCCTTTTGGGACTTCCGACCTCTTAAGGACGTCTTTAGAACATCTTTTGTTACAAAACCAGATATCCATAAGACGTACATTCTAGTACGTCTTGAGGACGTCAGTTTAAGACGTCCCTAGGTACAAATCTGAGATGTTTCTGGGACAGTTCCAGGACATTTTTGTAATATTTTTGTACTCGGACGTTTCGAGGACATATTTGGGATATTAAACTAATGATTATAATAGTAAAAGTTTATTAGTACATTCATATGTAAACATATTTATAAAGTGAACTTTCCAAAAGTCATTTTATAAAGCTCCCCACTAAGCACAAAAGAAAATAAACGTTATAATGATATTTAAATGAAATGAAAATAAAGTTTTTGTCGCAATTCACAGAGAAAAAGGTCTGTAATCTGAACCTAGTCCTAATGAACTAATCCCGATTACTCGCTAAATTCTCGATCAAACTATTTTTGCATTAAAAAAGGGTATTTATGTAAACTTCGGCTGTCTGTCTGTTTTGAGTTTTTCGAATTTTTTTCTCTCTTAAAATTGTGATTCTCAACTGGTCCTTAATTGGACGTCCACAGGGCCCAGGACATTCAGACCTAAATCGGACGTCCTGAGGACGTCTTGTGCTTTTGGGTAAAAAAATACAAACCGGAAACGTTTGATCAAAGATAAACGGCGAATAAATTATGACAAGTCTTCTTCGTTCATAGCTGACTCGGTAGTGTTTTTAACGGGATTTGGGAGTTTTTTGTGATTTTTGACTTTTATTGACTTACTTGTGACTAACCTAATATTTATATAAATCTAAGGTTCATATATTTATGTAAAATATGTTACATCATATTTACGTAAATCTCACATAAAAATATTTTTATAAAAAAAAATATGTAAACATTACGTCAAAACTTTGACTGTCAATTTATGTCATCATAAGCAATGTTAATTTTACGTAAATAATATGACTTTATAAATAAATTGTTAAAATTTACGTAAATATTACGTAAATAGTACTACCTTAATTTTACATAAAAAATATGACATACCTATTATATACTTAATTAATCTAATTTACGTAAACGTTGCATAAAATTATTTACTTTAAATGAAAGTAATAAAATTTACATAACTATTATGTAACAATTTAGATATTACTTTTACATTTAAAATTTTACATAACTATTATGCATATTTTATGTAATATTTATATCATCTAAATTACGTAAACGCTCTATAACAATATTTAAGTCACATTAAAATTTAGAAATTTACATAAATATTATGAAAAAATGTAAACCTTAAGTTAACATTTCAAATGTTACATAACTATTAAATAAAACAGTTTATGTAATATTTATATCGTCTAAAGAGGTAAACGCTCTATAACGTGATTTACGTCACATTAAAATTTACAAAAATATTATGAAAATGAAAGAAATTACCAGTGCTTAATAGTTTCTTCCTAGTAGGTAGAGATGGCGCTAATGTCACTATGTTTCCTGTACACTAAAATCGTAAGTATTGATAAGGTTTTGGAAATTTGAGTTGTATTTACCCTTGATTTGTTTGCAAAAGCGCTAAAATGCGCTGCAGACAAAACATTTTTCGCACGCAAAATATTTTGAAAAAATTATATTAAAAAGACCATGACGGTGATCCAAATTGAAAACAAATAAAAGGATCAAACATTTTTATAGCGATCATGAACGAACGAAATCGTAAAAATTTTTACAATTTATGATTTTTTAAATATTTTTGTTAAAAGTTAAATTCCAGGTTCTTGTATTTTATTCCCTATATATTTTATTTTTGCTGTCAAACCCCCTCGGTGCGCCCGCCAGTGGTAAACGGAAAGTTTCTATGTATAACTACCTACTACTTACTATAATAGAAGGTAGAAGAAAAGTTCATATTTTTGTATGAGTCGGTAGATTAGAACCAATATTAATTTTTTTTTTAAAGGCGAATTATAAACTGCTGCTTTTGAAAAATCTTCTACCATTCCAAATGAATAACCTTTTATCTATTATTATACACATATTTCCAAATTTAACGTCAACCACCATTTTGGAATAGATCCAGAGAATTTGGGATTAAACTGTACATTGCATTGAATTCGTATCTTATAAATTTTTAATCACCCTGTACAATGGGTAAGTGTGTATTAAGGTACACACTCTTCTGTCTTAAAAGCGGCTGATTCTTTAAAACAACCTTGTACAGGAAACCAAACGGAATGTAATCCTAAACCCTCTACAAAATTTACTAGTTGTGAGCCTGCCAAATATTATTCCTCTGGTGGATGGTATTTTTTATAATGCTCTTTAGGACTCGTTTAAGTTCTTTTATAAAGAGCTACTTCCTGTCGGGACAAATAGAAGAAAAAACATATTAAAAAGAAAAAAGTTTATAGTGTTTGAACAGGTTCCTTCGACATCTTTGTATGTTTTGTCAAAGGGTTTTTAATCATGATTTGTCACTGGATATTCTGTTGGAAGAAATTTTGCAAATAAAACTTCACAATATAATAGTACATTTAATAAATTTGGTACAAAAATCTTCTATCGGCTGACCATGAACTGATTAACTTTTGGATAAGGTGTCGGGACAAATAGAAGAAAAAACATATTAAAAAGAAAAAAGTTTATGGTGTTTCAACAGGTTCCTTCGATATCTTTGTATGTTTTGTAAAAGGGGTTTTAAGCATGATTTGTCACTGGATATTCTGTTGCATGAAATTTTGCAAATAAAACTTCACAATAAAATAGTCTATCATATAAACTTTCGGTTACTTTTCGGTTCTGTTCTTATTGAAATTTTTGCAATAAAAGGAGCCAGTTTATCTGAAGATTTGTCAAATTTAGATAGCTTGGATTAATCAACCTAGAAAAAAAACACAGAAAGCACTTCAGGAAAAAACCTTCGGAGCAAAACAAAACCCGGATAAAATTCACAAGAAAAAATTATTATAACTAACCCTAACCCAACCAAACTCAAGCTTGACGAACTCAACGCATCATAAAATAATACATTTTGATTTCCACGTATTTTCACTTATTTTTAGTCCATATATATTGTAACTTTGGAACAAAAGCAAGCATCGATATACGATTTTCAGATTTAAATTTCCATGAATATGTACTACAAATTTTGTTATAAAGTCGAAATTCGTGGGAGCTCTAGCTTCCGAGTTATTTGATAAAAACGTTAAAATGTATTTTAAAAAATCATAAACTTTAGAAGTAAAGCACAAATAACCGAATAATTAGTATTGAGCGGGAATGTAGCCATTCTATTGATTTCGAAATCAGTAAAAACTCACAGATTTGATTTTTAGTTGAAAGTTAACATAAAATGTAAAAAAAAATATTCATAACAACTGTAGTAATACATTTTTTACAGTATGTACAGGGTGATTCAATAGTCTAAGAAAAGTTACGTGATTATTTTGTTTAAATTTTATATTTTTTCTGCCAAGCATTTTGAAGTTGTCAAAGTTTTGGAGTAAAGCGTGGTTCTCAGAAAATATTAACACTTTTTAGATGCAAATATCTCGGAAACAAAAGGGTTTACAAAAATATATTTTGCTAACTCCTGTGGAAATTTGCCAGTTGTCTCGTTTTATCCCGTACAAAGTGAAAACTTACCAGAGCTTATTCCCGATTATCTAAGTACTGATCAAAAATATTTATGGGATGTATGTCAAGCTGTTACTTCTGACGTTTTCACGGATAGCCTAGCCCATAGAAACTTGGACAAATTATCCCATTCCCGTTGCCTAACAACTGCAAATACAATACTAAGACTTTCATTTAACCTTAAAATACTAAGCGAATACGTAGTTAAGGTTTACGTATTTTTAAATTAAATATGCTTAGATGGACCAGTTGAAGAGGACATTTTCAAAATTATTAATACAGTCATTGAAAGGAACGGGTTTTATGCCCATCCAGAAAATCTATTGATTGCCATGGTAACGGATAAATTCAAGTCTATAAGAGAGTTAGGTTATCGTCGCCTACTGAAGATTCGTTAGCAAATACAGAATAAAACAGATACAAGATTTTTTACTGCGCCAAAAATTAATTAAAAATTAAAATTAATATTTGGCGCAGTAAAAAATCTTGTATCTGTTTTATTCTGTATTTGCTAACGAATCTTCAGTAGGCGACGATAACCTAACTCTGACGGAACCTCCATTACTAGCTAATATTGCCAACGAAGATAGTATAGCTTTGATAGAAGTCCGAGATAAAATGGAAATAGTTAAATATCCATGTAATATTCAAGCAGTTGAACGATGTATTAATCTTGTTACCGAAGCTTCTATGGCGATCTGTGGGGAGGAAAATAGGGATGGATTTATCAAAGCAAAGTTAGAGTCATGACAACAAGTGCGTGAGTAGTGAGTACTCACTAGACACTACATAATACAATACCATATATACACGATGAGTAATGTGAGGGGAGAAGATGACGCACAGAGGAACGGCTTAGTATAATATCAGAGACATAGACCAAAAAATGTTCTTTATATCTTTAAAATTAAATTCACACAATTATTTAGAAAGAAACCCATTTATTATCATTTTATTGTAATTTTGGGTGATAGATATCTTAAGGCGTTAAATTTTGGCTACAAGTGTGTCTAATTACAAATTTTACTACTATTTAAATGATATGCCAATGAAAAGTAAATATAAAAAAAAATCTAGTATAAAATGTTGACTTTAGTAAATATTTTTGTTATATTATTAACACAAATAAGTCGTCTTTTTTATCAGAAATATAATAATAAAATGAACAAATTAGGTAAAAATATATCAACATCTAAGTTTTTGTATTTACAAAATTTGATATTTGACAGGATTCGCTTTACCAGTAATCTCAATATAATTGCTGGAGTATTACGATCACGAAAATATAACATTTATCTGCTACGATCTGCTACCAAGATGGCTACGGAAGTTGTGCGTATGGGCAAAGCGACATTTTTGCAGCTCATTATAAAAAGCGCATTTGAGTTGTCAAAAAATAGAAAAATATGTTTTTATAATAAAATTAAAAGCTCCTTCTTTCCAAAAAATTCAAGACGGAAAATTTAGGTGACATTTAAGCAAACTTAGCATATAAAAAAATAGGTTTTTGTAAAACGCACTATATTTTTGGGTTGCCCTGTATATGGTTTAAATCATGTAAAGTAACTATTTTTTTTTTAATTTAAGACATTGCTCTTTGTACAATATAACGCTGAATAAAACTCATTCCTGTTCCACTGTGTGGCGGTGGAGGGTGGTGGTGGAACTCGCTTAGCTTAGCCAGCATATCCTCGTGGTGAGCTATGGTTGTATTTTATGTTCAAAATCATAAAATACAAGGGAAGAGCTGCTATTTTTATGTAAAAAGTTATATGCAAATTTCAAGTTTACAGGGGGGGGGGAACCTCCAAATTTCAAACCACGAGGTTGATATTTTTTTCTATAATATACTACCCAATAGACAACTTTTCGGCACCAGCCCATTTCAAAAATAGAAAAATAAAAAAATCGACCAATTTCGCTACAACCTACCACATATTATACAACTCTAGATACCATAAGACTCGCTACAGACGTTTTTTAAACGACTGCGCTGTAAAAAATGGACCGATTTTGTAACTTGTTTGACTCTATGCCCATTTCCGATAATGACCCACAT
Organism: Oxystoma pomonae; assembly: GCA_963921995.1. Taxonomy (NCBI): domain Eukaryota; kingdom Metazoa; phylum Arthropoda; class Insecta; order Coleoptera; family Brentidae; genus Oxystoma; species Oxystoma pomonae. The sequence continues at coordinate 5,932,690 of OY998166.1, forward strand.
ATTTGTGAATTTTAAACGAGAGGTAGTAAGGTTTTGAAAAAAAGGTTATGATAAACAAAGCGCGACCCGTATTAAAGCGCCACTTGTAAGAGGTGTGAAAAACGCGTGTGGAACAAAATGATCGTCGCCAAGAAGGCGGTGGATCCTTTTGGAAGAAAAAAAAACGGAAAGGAAAAACGAGGATCTTGGGTCCTGCCAGCGTATTGTTAGAGTCTCTGATTTGTGCTTTCGAAAGTCGAAAAATCAAAAAACAGGAGAAGGCGTAGCAACATGACTTGAGGCCAGGAGGCAAGGACAATTTATGCCCCCCCCCCTTACTAATAAATGTATAAATGTAAATTCTTAATTTTTTTATAAAAATTAAAGACGTGTGAGGTACGAGTGTTTTATTCAAGTAAATAAGATAATACCAAACGTTGCTATTTGTTTTATTGTAAAAAAAAACAAATATTTATTCTAGTTTGGTAACAATGGTAACTTAAAATATTATTAGATATATAAGAGGGTTTTTGGTCATCATACAACCTTTGTGGTTGTCGTTATTTGAGAAGCCGTCAAGAATAAAGCTATTTCGATTTATTTTCTTAACTATTTCTACGCTTACCCATAAAGCAATTTATTCTGCATCTTTCTTAATCCAAAAGTAACAATTTGAAGCTTATTTTTGCAAAAAATTGTCAAATACAAGAACGCTTTGACGTGGATTGACAGAAGTAAATGTAAACAAAATAAAGATAACCACAAAAATAATGTAATTCTGCCGGTAATAAGCACGCTTGGTGATTACTGACAACGATTTTAGCAGTTATTTAAAAAAAAAAACAAAAAAAGAAGTTAAAAAACCTCCAAATCAGTTACTTCAACCGAAAAGAAACTAAAAAACAAAAGATCAAAAGATCTTGGTTGAAAATAACGAAAATTCAAACTTGGATGAGCATGGAACACACAAAAGATCAAAGCGAAAAGAGAAATGATTAAACGATGTTTCGCGCTGGGTAACCAGCGTGGGCTCATCAGTAGTTTCACTGGTCACCCTCCACTATACATCATTAAACACCATCATACACTTTGATTTCCAACCTTGAACCACTCACAAATAGGCATCGTTCTGCACGGCACTTATCCAAGTTACCTGATCAGAATTCGTCCTGACGTGTTAATATTTCAAGTAGGATTATGCTCCTAAGGCAGTTTTTAAACTAACTTAAACACGCCAGGACAGTTTAAAAACTGCCTTAGGTAACTTGGATAAGTGCCGTGCGGAACGATGCCTATTTGTGAGTGGTTCAAGGTTGGAAATCAAAGTGTAAGATGGTGTTTAATGATGTATAGTGGAGGGTGACCAGTGAAACTACTGATGAGCCCACGCTGGTTACCCAGCGCGAAACATCGTTTAATCATTTCTCTTTTCGCTTTGATCTTTTGTGTGTTCCTTGTGGGATGCTCATCCAAGTTTGAATTTTCGTTATTTCCACCCAAGATCTTTTGATCTTTTGTTTTTTAAGTTATCTTTATATTTTTTTATATTTGCTTCTGTCAATTCACGTCAAAGTGTTTGTGTCTTTGGTGAATTTTGCAAAAAGAAAGCTTAAAATTGTTACTTTTTGATTAAGGAAAATGCACAATATATTGCTTTATGGGTAAGCGTAGAAATAGTTAGGAAAATAAACCGAAATAACTTTATTCTTGACGGCTTGTCAAATAACGATAAACACAAATGTTGGTATTTTTGTATGCTGTCCAAAAACTCCTTATAATATTTTTATTTATTTTATTTACCGCATTTTTAGTTACGCCACTGTTTTACCATAACAAACTTTCTGTATAAAATCCGTTTTATAAAAATATTTTTTTTTTGGATTTATTGGCAACTGATGCAAGTAGGTACCTCCTTTATTTTTTAATTAATTAAAGTTTGTGCAGAAACTAGAAAAATTATCGTTTTATTAAATGATTCTTTCATATTGTGGGAACAATGAGTAATTTCTAAAAGTTTTAAAAATAACTACAAAAATTGCAATTAACTAGAGAATTAGACCGCACCCCTGTAGTTGTAGATAACACGTGAGACAAATGCGGGAGTGCTATAATAGTACATAATAAACGTAGGGACTAAAGTGCTATGTTTAAGTCTGCGGCGAAAGGTTTGTATCCCGACCATAGGCATGGTTACAATTCGCTAAGGGATTAAAAGACGCTTTAGTCCCGAGGTCTGTATACTATTTTATGCACTTTAGGAAAAGATTATCTGGTTATTATATGGTTCGTCGACCACCAGAAAGGGTGCTAAGTATAAAATCTTGGCCAAGGACAAGTGTTGTTTGGCTTGACTTTTCCAGGGATTTTTTTTTAATCCCTGAGGAATTAAATTAACTTCTAATCCCTAGCCTGAAGGATTAAATTTACTTTTAATCCCTTAGAGATTAATTTTTTTAAATCCCTTAGGTATTATTTTTTTTTAATCCCTTAGGAACTAAAAGTGCTACTTTAGTGCCTAAAAAGAGGAATTAAACGTACCTATTTAATCCCTAAAGTGCATAAATGTTAAAAGATAATATTAAGTTGTTTAAAAACTTTTTGTATAAAAAAGATGGAGAGGCAACTAAACTTTGGGAACAAATCAAAATTAAAAATATTAGGAAATTCCTTCAAACTATATATTTGTTCCTTTTTGTGTGTGCTAAAATGTATGCTTCTACCAACGAACCTGGATTCACTTATTTTTTGACACAGAGAATAACCTTGCTATTCAGGGGGGCAATGATGCCTCTGTTTTAGGCACACTTCCCGACCTGCAGCATTTGAACAAGGCCTTTTTTCTTTATCAGACAAAGTACCTTAAAAAAAAACAAATAAAATTATATGAGAAAAACTTACTCTGGATTAAAGCTAATATTGTTTTCTGATTCAGAAAGAATCTCTCTATGAAATGGTTACTTTGCTTTTCTATCCCACGTTGCCAAAATTTTGATCCCTATGAAAAAATTATTTTTTATCCTACACAGTCACCCTTTCCTTTATGTTCATCAACTTGCTGGATTTCTCCATTGTTTTTAGAATAATCTCCCATTCGAAACCCAGCTGATTAGGTACTTAATCGTGATAAAATAATAAAAATAAAACGTTTAGGTACTCTATCCTAACCCAGATAATGCAACCCACCCTCGGAGGAGCACGCGACAAAAAGGCCTGACCTGCTGCGTCTCAAAAATCTCGGCACAAGTCCCGACCTAACCCAAGAAAAGGTTGCCTGTTGGCATTTTGTATAAATAATCTCGAATATTAGCATGGGTACAGGTGGATTTTTAGGTAAAATCATCGGCATCCCAAAAAAAGAAAGGTCTCATTCTATACGCAAAAAGTTAGGTAACGCCAAAAAGGGTCGACCGAATTATGTAAGAACCATTCTCATTCCGTTGATCCCTTTCGGACAAACCTTTCTGCTGTGGCCTGCTGTACCTATAAGTTAAAATATGATAAACTTTATTGCTTATTAAGGTATTTTCATCAGTATATAGAGACATTTTGCACAAGTCCGTGAAGTTGGTCCTTCTTTAGTGCTCTTTAGTGCTTTAATAAATTACTTTAGTGCTCCTTTACTTTTTGAATTATTTAACTTTCTTTTTTTTCAAGGTCAACAGCCGATCAGCGAGATAAAAGGCTAAAACACAAGTCAGTTGTTAGTATTTTTTTAGTAATTTCATCCACTCTAAGTAGCTTCGTTAGTGTTCTTATGGTTTTCAAGATATTTCAAAATTTAGTTTCAAGGTCAACAGTCGCACTTTTAGCCAGGATCACAAAATGATACTCATTTCAATGTATTTCGTAAATGTTTTTTAGTGCTTCAAAAAGCGTCTAGGTTACTTTCTTTTTTAAAAAGTTATCGCCTTTTCAAAAATCAAGGTTAACCCCGAACTGGCGCGTGAAGTTTGTAAAAGTGGGTAATAAACGGGTATTATTTAGACCGAACGTGCTTTTGTTCATATATTTGAGATTTAATATAATGTATATAGGTTTTTTAATTTGACTTAATTATTATTGTATTGTATTTTAAGGCGCATTTACACAGACAAACTTTCCTTTGATGTTGAAATGCCGACAAACATTTACACGAGCCTCTTGAGCAAAATGTTCAAAAAAAAGTTCGAGCAAAATCTCGTCTCGTCTCACGGAAATTTTGGAGAGAATGTTAAGCAAAATTTGTTTGAAGAAATGTTGGTATAGAAATTTCTTACAAATTTAAATTTTATGGTTTTATGGGAATTCATTGAACTTAACTGAAAATAGACAGACTAAGTTTTAAAACAAGGCTTTCCGACGGAAAAACGATTTGATGTCGAAATTCACATTTTACCTCATAAGCAACTTCGATTGACCTGATTTTTATAGGGGATATGCCAGTATACTTGTAACTTTTTTGCGGTTGTAAAAAAACGAGAATAAAAAAAATAATAATTGGCACTTATTTATGGCTGTTGCCTGTGAAATGTAATGATAAAAATTAACTAATTTAATAAAGAATATCTCTTTATTTTACTTCCTAGTTTAAAACACAATACAATAATAATTAAGTCAAATTAAAAAACCTGTATACATTTTATTAAATCTCAAATATATGAACAAAAGCACGTTCGGCTCCTTTGCATATTGTTTGTTCAGTGTCAGTAATCGACCTTGATTATTACATTAAATTGACAGTAAATATCTATCTTCAGCATTTTCATGAACCTTTTGCTTTTTTAAGCAACCGTTTGCAACTAACTAGTCATGTGTTAGTATTTTTTTAGTAATTTCATCCACTCTAAGTAGCTTCGTTAGTGTTCTTATGGTTTTCAAGATATTTCAAAATTTAGTTTCAAGGTCAACAGCCGCACTTTGATACTCAGCAAATGGTACTCATTTCAATGTATTTCGTAAATGTTTTTTAGTGCTTCAAAAAGCGTCTATGTTACTTTCTTTTTTAAAAAGTTATCGCGTTTTCAAAAATCAAGGTTAACCCCGAACTGGCGCGTGAAGTTGGCAGCCAGTATGTCGAAGTTTATTACCAAAAACTCACAATTGGTAGTGGTTTGTTGTGCTTTGTAGTTATCTAAACAGTTTCGTTCGTGCTTATCTAGTTTTCCAGATATTCGCCATTTATTACCCTAGGTTAGACCGTGAAGTTAGCAGCCGATTTGTGGAATTTCATCACGAAATTTTTACCATCCATAGTGTTTTGTTAGAGCTTTTTGGTTGTCCAATCAGTTTCGTCAGTGCTATACATTGAAATTAGTATCATTTTGTGATCCTGAATAAAAGTGCGGCTGTTGAACTTATTGAAGCATTGTAACACTAACGAAATACTTTGAAATAAGTATCATTTTGTGATCCTGACTAAAAGTGCTGATGACCTTGAAACTAAATTTTGAAATATCTTCAAAACCATAAGAGCACTAACGTAACAACTTAGAGCAGATGAAAGCACTAATAAAATACTAACCACTTATTTGTGTTTAAGCCTTTTATGTTAATGATTGGCTGTTGGCTTTGAAAAAAAAGAAAGTCAATTATCTCAAAAAGTAAAGGAGCACTAACGTAATTTATTAAAGCACTACAGAGCACTAACGAAGCACTAACGATTGACAAATATTTGGAGATAAAATTCGACACATTGGCTGCTAATTTCACGGACACCTTTTGCACCTCTTATGAAAAATCCCCGTTAAGGCGCATTTACACAGACAAACTTTCCTTTGATGTTGAAATGCCGACAAACATTTACACGAGCCCCTTGAGCAAAATGTTCAAAGAAAAGTTCGAGCAAAATCTCGTACATAAAGACTCACGGAAATTTTGGAGAGAATGTTAAGCAAAATTTGTTTGAAGAAATGTTGGTACAGAAATTTCTTACAAATTTAAATTTTATAATTTTATGGGAATTCATTGAACTTAACTGAAAATAGAAAGACTAAGTTTTAAAACAAGGTATTTTTAATTAAGTGCTTTCCGACGGAAAAACGATTTGATGTCGAAAATCACATTTTACCTCATAAGCAACTTCGATTGACCTGATTTTTATAGGGGATATGCCAGTATACTTGTAACTTTTTTGGGGTTGTAAAAAAACGAGAATAAAAAATAATAATTGGCACTTATTTATTCTTGTTGCCTGTAAAATGTAATGATAAAAATTTACGTTTAAAAGAATATCTCTTTATTTTACTTCCTAGTTTAAAACACAATACAATAATAATCAAGTCAAATTAAAAAACCTATATACATTTTATTAAATTTCAAATGTATGAACAAAAGCACGTTCGGTCTAAATAATACCCGTTTATTACCCACTTTTACAACCCTACGATCCCAGACCCTTGTCTAAAAAAATATAATTTAGCAGTAATAGACTAGATTTCTGAATCGGAATATTGCTCCTTTGCATATTGTTTGTTCAGTGTCAGTAATCAACCTTGATTATTACATTAAATTGACAGTAAATATCTATCTTCAGCATTTTCATGAACCTTTTGCTTTTTTAAGCAACCGTTGGGGCCTTAAACTAACTAGGTAAATCTGGTGTGAGGAATGAAAAAAAAACAATCGAAGCTAAGGGTAAAGTAAAGTTACAAAAATATGTTTAAAAAAAATCCCCTCCCCCACCACTCCTCATAGTCGTGAGGTGCGGATTACCGCTTAAAAGTGCAATTTTTGAGTTTTTTGGCGATATTTGAAAAACTCAAAATTTTTTTGGAAAAGAAAAATTTTCCTGGGTTGTTTTTTGAATTTAGGAAAAAACCCTTGGAAATAAAAAAAACTCGCAAGAATATCCCAAAAAAAACCCCGGGCAAAAAAATCCGGGAAAAACCCTAAGAAAAAAAATATTATAAGTAGCCCTAATTCATGTGACAAAACTGATAGTCAAGAATAATGTTTCGCTTGCCGTCGGCTTTTTTTTACAAAAATTTAAAATAAAAGTTGGTGTTCCATTTTTTTAAAGAATTGAGATCACTGATCACTGATGTAAAATTTTATTTATTCTCATCTTTAAAAATATGTTTCCAAAACGGATAGCAATAATTTGCTCAAAAATTTACCCGAACAAAATGTTCAAAGAAAAGCTCACAAAAATGTTCACGCAAAAAATTTTAGATCTTTTGCACGAGCTTTTGTTTGAGCATGTTCGTCTGTGTAATTGCGCCTTTAGGTGACTTTAGGCTATTTTCAGCCTATAATTATTTATCTTCGCTAAATACCGCGGTTATTATTTCGGTTAACAACTTTGACAGTAACTGTGACGTCTTATCTCCCCACCACTTAATAATCATAAATGAATTAAATGGCTGGCTGAAATGCATTGGTTAAAGAGTAAAGGAATATAGAGTTAGATTTTTGTTTTTTGAGACTTGCAATAAATAGGGAAATTTTGGAACGATTAAAATTTTGACTACTTTAACAGCCGCTGTGGTAGCCACTACCACGCATCGATTTTACAAGATTTTTGGAACACATTAGAAACTGTCACTCGTAAAAAAAATTTGAAATGAGAAAAAACGCAAAATTAAGCTTTATTTTACAAAATTGCTTTGTATAATGGAACCTGGTAATATTTTATTATTTTTAAAATTAATTGTGCCAAAATTCTCTAAAATTAACCATCAAAATAACCACAACAACAACGAAATGGATTCGTAGCTTACGGCAGTGGTAGTGGTTAATTACCACAACGGAATGACGTATAGATATGGCGCAGGCGCAGTAATTACCACAACCAATACGAAGTGTCAAATAAAAATTTCAAAATATCTCTAATATTAAAACATGGAATAGTGTTTATTTTAAAGTTTTTTGCCCATAAGACTGCTAAAAAGGCCAGTTTGTGGGCTCGTATTAGAAGTACATACCATTTATTGTCAATTGCACAAACGTTAAGTCTGTGTTTTAAGTCTGACTTAAAAGTTCTCTCTCTCTCTTATTGCCTGCTTCTGAGAGATATCAAAACTCTTAAGTCAGACTTAAAACGCAGACTTTACGTTGGTGCAATTGGCAATAAACAGAAGACTTGCTGTTTCGAGGTCATTGATCTTGATCAACATTCCTTACTACTACTTTTCTTCCATTTCCAAAACCCAAAAAAACTTCTCACAAAAAAAAGCATACCCTTAACAATAACCAAAAGATGAACCCAAGTCCAGAGTGCGATTATAAATGGTAAATACAAAAAGTAAATCAGCTGATCCGTTACGTCACAATTTCCCCTACTTTGGTTGAAACCAAAATCGCGGAAATGCATTGGTAAATATCAATTAAGAATCATTCCACGCTGAAAATCACCTCTGATCGCTTGAAAGCGCGTTGTGACATAAAGGATTTTCGATTTACAATTGGTCCTGGTTCTGGTTGAACCAGAACCGGAACCGCGCCTTTTATTTTAAAACAATGACGTCACAGTTGCAACCCGGTTATGAAATTTTAGAACCACCCAAGAAGGTTGGTTCGGCTCTTTGGTTTTAAACGTAACCCCTAAAGTTTTGCAAAGTTATAGGTAGTCTTTTTTTGAGTAAAATCTAAGATATCTTCACAATATTTTAAATGACGTCATTATTTTAGAACCGCAGACATACATTTTTAGTTTTTGCACACCGCCTTTGATTTGTTTATAGCCGACTTTGTACGGTATTTATTATTAGCAAGATTTACAAAAATAATTTGTCCTATAATATTTTTCATTTAAAATATCTTATTTTTGTGTTTTTTACGATGAATTTTAATAATTAATAATCTTATAAAAATCTAAAACACAACAAAGAAAAGGGAGGTTATAACAAACAGATCGGAATCACTTGTCACAGTTGCAAGTGCAAGTCAAATTTTACATTTGTTACAAAATTCTAGCCAAAGAAACTGATTAATCAAAAATTGACATTTGTCTTTACAATTTGCATTCAAAAATCAATTTAAATATTTTGTTTTTCTACTTAACGTTTTACTGTCGGCAACCATGTCAATTAAAAAGGCGCAATTACACAGACGAACATGCTCAAACAAAAGCTCGTGCAAAAGATCTAAAATTTTTTGCGTGAACATTTTTTATTTTAAATTTTTGTGAAAAAAGCCGACGGCAAGCGAAACATTATTCTTGGCTATCAGTTTTGTCACATGGATTAGGGTTACTTATAATATTTTTTTCTTAGGGTTTTTCCCGGATTTTTTTGCCCGGGGGTTTTTTTGGGATTTTCTTGTGAGTTTTTTTTATTTCCAAGCGTTTTTTCCTAAATTCAAAAAACAACCCAGGAAAATTTTTCTTTTCCAAAAAATTTGAGTTTTTTAAATATCGGCAAAAAACTCAAAAATTGCACTTTTAAGCGGTAATCCGCGCCTGACGACTATGAGGAGTGGTGGGGAGGGGATTTCTTTTTAACATATTTTTGTAACTTTACTTTAACCTTAGCTTTGATTGTCTTCCTTTTAATTCCTCACACCAGATTTACCTAGTTAGTTTAAGGCCCCAACGGTTGCTTAAAAAAGCAAAAGGTTCATGAAAATGCTGAAGATAGATATTTACTGTCAATTTAATGTAATAACTAAGGTCGATTACTGACACTGAACAAACAAAATGCAAAGGAGAAACATTCCGATTCCGAAGTCTAGTCTATTACTGCTAAATTATATTTTTTTAGACAAGGGTCGAGATCGTAGGGTTGTAAAAGTGGGTAATAAACGGGTATTATTTAGACCGAACGTGCTTTTGTTCATATATTTGAGATTTAATAAAATGTATATAGGTTTTTTAATTTGACTTAATTATTACGTAACCACGTAAACGTGAGGCGCGGATTACCTCTTAAATGTGCAATTTTTGAGTTTTTTGCCGATATTTGAAAAAAATTTGTTTGGAAAAGAAAAATTTTCCTGGGTTGTTTTTTGAATTTAGGAAAAAACCCTTTGGAAATAAAAAAAACTCGCAAGAAAATCCTAAAAAACCTCCGGGCAAAAAAATCCGGGAAAAACCCTAAGAAAAAAAAGTAACTCTAATCCATGTGACAAAACTGATAGCCAAGAATAATGTTTCGCTTGCCGTCGGCTTTTTTTCACAAAAATTTTAAATAAAAGTTGGTGTTCCATTTTTTTAAACAATTGAGATCAGTGATCACTGATGTAAAATTTTATTTATTCTCATCTTTAAAAATATGTTTCCAAAATAGATAGCAATAATTTACTCAAAAATTTAACCGAAGAAAATGTTCAAAGAAAAGCTCACAAAAATGTTCACGAAAACAATTTTAGATCTTTTACACGAGCTTTTATTTGAGCATGTTCGTCTGTGTAATTGCGCCTTTAAACTAGGAAGTAAAATAAAGAGATATTCTTTTAAACGTAAATTTTTATCATTACATTTTACAGGCAACAGCAATAAATACGTGCCAAATATTATTTTTTTATTCTAGTTTTTTTACAACACCAAAAGTATACTGGCATATCCCCTATAAAAATCAGATCAATCGAAGTTGCTTATGAGGTAAAATGTGAATTTCGGCATCAAATCGTTTTTCCGTGGGAAAGCACTTGATTAAAAATAACTTATTTCAAAACTTTGTTTTTCTATTTTCAGTTAAGTTCAATGAATTCCGATAACAATATATATTTTGAATTTGTAAAGAAATTTTTATACTCCCAATTCTTCAAACAAATTTTGCTCAACATTCTCTCCAAAATTTACGTGTGTTTTTTGGTACGAGATTTTGCTCGAACATTTCTTTGAACATTTTGCTCAAGAGGCTCTTGTAAATGTTTGTCGGCATTTCCACATCAAAGGAAAGTTTGTCTGTGTAAATGCGCCTTAAGGGATGTGGTATTCACTCGCAGGTAACGTCAAGCTTTATTGGTTAGTAAGGGATTCCGTTATTATGTCGTAACTGCGCATGCCCGAAATCAGCGATAAAGTAAAAAGTAAGTAAAAATTATAGGCGCAAAATGTCTCTTATTTTTCGTTGAAGATATCGTAAAAAAACTCCAGTCTTTCCCACTAAACTTTATTTGTTTTCTTGTTGGAAAATACTAGGACATGTTTCGCGTTTATAAGAATCCAATTATTATCACGAAATTATTCCTAAACACGCTCCACCCACTCACCCATCAGTCAATGTGACGACGGGAAAAAATTAAATTTAAAAGTTAGGTAGTTGTTGCAGTAATGGCCAATTGCACCAAAAGTTTCTTAGAATAGAATAGAATAGAATAGAATATCGTTTATTTCCAATATGACAAATAATACATTTGTATGGAAAAGGTCAAAATTTTACATTATAGGTACGCATTAAAAATATATACATCAATTTAAATAAAACAAATAAATAAAATAAGATAAATATAAATATAGTTAAAAATGTAACCATAATCGTCAAAACAAAATAGCAAAATGTAATAGTAAACAATCAGTTTGTCTTGCAAAACTCATCCAAACTATAAAATTCTCCTTCAATTAAATAATCCTTTAGTTTTTTTTTAAACAGATAAAAGTTAGGGCTCTTTTTAGGTTTATTAAAAATTTTAATACATTTTGAGACATTTTGGCAAACATAAATTTGCATTTTTCCAAAAATTAAGTTTGTTTTTATAAATATATTTGCCCAACTCATAAAGTTAAGATACAAGGCAATGTTAAAATTTTTTAATTTTTAAATCTTGATCTACATGATTCCCTCTGACTGGTACTGAGAATACATCTCACAATTATTTTCTGTTTTATAAAGATATCATCAACCTTTGATGAGTTACCCCAAAAACAAATACCATAATGCAAGTAGACTTGAACTATCTTAGAAATAGAAAGTACCGACTTTAGATTCCTGATTAAATAACAGATAGAATTCAGTTTTTTGTAAAGCTCGTTGCAGTGATATTTCTAATCTAACTGTTGATCTATTGTTAATCCTAGAAACTTAGTATATGTCGATTTTATTAGTGGTGAATTATTTAATTTTAAATTTGTTTGTAAATTATTTTTATTTTGATTAGTATGAGATCTAATAAATGTTGTTTTTGAAGCATTTAAATATAGGGACTTTTGACTAAACCATTGTCCTAGATTTTTTAAATTTAGATTACAATTCTCTTCAACTTCATTGTTTGACTTTCCTGGAAGGACAATTGTAAAATCATCACAGAGGAAAGTTAATAAACCATTATTTATACATAAATTTAAAGTATTAACATATATTTTAAAAAGAAAAGTTTGGATTCGTCTAAATCTGGATTGAAGAAAATTTGTTTTCACTAGACCAGATTTAGCTTTAAGACGCAGGCAAGCCGGCAACACTGGAAGCTGCTGTGAGCATGGTTAACCGCCTCCACTGAAATCCTATTTATTGTGAAATGAACTATTGTGAGGTTATTTTAGCGGATTTCTTGAATTTTCGCTTTTACAATTTACAACATAACATGGCAGCTGGTATTTAATTATTTTATAAAAAATAAAAAAAATCAATAAAAACAAAAGACAGTTCACCTTTGCGCAACCCTGTGTCTACCATCAAGGCATAAGTTAAATGTCTGGTGTCTACTCATGTTTAGGTAGGTACTTTTATTGAAAAAATTAACAAACAAATTGTTTATCGTCTCCTGATGATGCTAACGTTGTTAGCGAAACGCGCGTCGAGTGCAAAAAAGTGTAGTTTTGGTTTGTGGAAAACAATCATAATTTTGTTTTCGTGGCTAAAGTAACAACAGTTTCCTATATCCTTTTTACACAGGCTACCGAGAGTATAGCAAAAATGATAAAGTTACCACAATTGCTAAATAACTGTTTTTACAAGAAACCCAACCGCAGCAAACCCAACACAAAACAAAAAGCGTAACCTTACCTCAACAACGGCTATAACTCTAGATACGACTGTCATAACTTTAGACACAACCTTTAAATTAACGCTACGTCTTTTGAAAAACCACTATGACACTAATAATGACTTTTGATGAAATTTGTTTCTACTGGTTTTTAGTGAGAGAAATAAAATATGTCATTTTCTATTAAAATTTTGTTATTAGTGTCATTTGTGGGAGAAATGAGCGACATCGACCAAGGAGAACTGCGCATTTATAAGGAATTATTTTCTTTTTCCTGATTTCAAGAATAGCTACACAGAGGTCGTTGTTAATCTTGGAAAGAAGAGAAGAATAAAATTAATTTTTTCCACCTAACGCTCTCGAAAAGTATGAAAACAAAACAACAACTGATTGCATTTGACATTTGCCGTCAGAAATCTGGATTTAAGAATTTTAAAGCCCGGTCGTATGAGATGTTAACCAAACCCTGTTTAGCTTCCTTTAAATCCGATTTTAAGAAAATGTATGAGTGCAAAAGCTGTTATTTTTTGTTTAGTCACACAGTCATTCTCCATGTTTGTCGCTTGTTTGAGAACCTAGAGCTTTTTTTCTCTTCGGCTCTTTAAAATACAATTTTAAACCGGACCATCTAATACTTTTAAAACAGAAAATCTTGCATCAAGTTCAGCACGCTGACGTTGGTTCTTCGTATTCAAATGATTTTCGTAGCCGAATATTTATTTTTTCTTCTTGTTGTTGTCGTTGTTTTCCTCTCGTCTTCAAGCAAGATTCCATTGATCAGGTTCTGGTTGGAGAATGGGTGATTCACGTTCGCCGCGTCAGGTCGAAAACGCGATGAAGTGTCTGCACCGTGATGCCAAGTTGAAACTAAAAGCATCGTGTTCACTTGCAACTAAATTTGCCTACTCTCACCAGCCGCTTGCAACGTCGGTAAATAGGAGTACTAGAGAAGTATTGGTAAAAGTTTGCTTGCGGGTCAAGTAATTGCAGTCTCTCTAAGCAAATTAGTTTGCACTTTTTAATATCGCGACAGTTTCGAAATACATGCGGAAAGTAGTGAAAATTTGCAAAATGGAGAGACGATTTTAAAAATAGAATCAAAAAGCAGAACTGTTTTAAACGTGTAGTAATTAATTCCAACGCAACCGAATTAGGAGTGACGAAAAATTTATAAGAAAAATAATGAACAAAGAAAAAACTAACTGTATAATAATACATGAAAATTCTTTCATTCATTAGAATTTAATTTGCTGCATAGCTCAACAACAGGGATGACTATGTGTACAGGTTTCAGCAGACAACTGCCGCAAAGGAGCTTGCTAGAGTAACTCGCCAGAATAAATTTGAAAAAAACATTTTCGTAATTTACTTGAAAGTAGACACGAGGCTTTTTACATTCGAACCTCTAAAACTCAAACCTGAAGGGACACCCAAAAAACTTCAAGTTATATAGATTTCAACTTACGAAGGTCAACAAACACCGAAAATTTAAAAAGACGATAATGAAACCTGAGAAATTTTAAGTTAAAAAGAGGTTTAAGATATAGAGGTTCGAGTTTTAGAGGTTCAAAAAATAATATGCAGTTGAAACTCTTTATATTGAATTTCTGTAACTCGAAATTCTCTTTAACTTTATTACTTTTTGAACTCTCTAAATTTTTATAAATCAAACTCTCTATTACTCGAGCATTTTTGTCTGTCTTTTCAGGTTCGAGTTGACGAGGTTTAACTGCACTTCTTTTTGAACGTTAGACAGCAGCTCTGTTGTACTTTGTTTACTGCTTTTCTAAAAAGTGTTGGGTTGGTACTTGCTTACATAATACTATATTCTTTTATAGTTTTGTCTTCAATGTTTTCTTTCAATGTTAATTTAGTAGTTCCTCTTTGCCATTTCATAAAATGTGTATTATTTAAGTTAAAATTTTTTTATGGTTAATATAACTTTAAAACCTTCTACTTATCTATTCAGATAAGAATATCGGCGTTAGGTATTCTGTCCATCTTAATATCTGAATCAGTTTTCATACCTCCACGCCAAAGTTATTGGCCAATCATTGAGAAAACCCGTCAATATATAATCCCATCAAAAAACCAGCCATCAAAATGTTTTTCTTTAAATCAGCATATTCGAGGAATGACTAAACCAAATTTATTGAGTAGTCTGCGGTTTTGTTGGTATGGAGGAGTAAATTAAAGAAGCGTTTGCCATCTTGAAATCCATAACGATGAACATTTTAGGCACAACTATTAAATAGCCCAATGTTTTAACTAGTAATCTACCTTATCTTTTATAAAATCATAAAAAGTTAAAAATCTTTTAATAAAATCTTATTCTATACTACTTGATACTCCTGATATAGGTTTCAATCCTATTCATTCTAAATAAATATAAGGAGCTAAAGAAACGCTTACTTGGCATCGCAGCGTCTACAGCACCCGAGGCTGTGGGCCAAGAGTGACCTTGAAAAAATACATTACCAGTTCTGAAACAAAGAATCCGAGCGCGCTACACACCATCGGAGATGCAGCAAAACAACGGCCGCCGAAAAAGCGAAGGTGGAACGAAAGAAAATAAAAAAATTGAAGAAGAAGATTTGCAAGTTTTTTTGCTCGTTTTTTATCGTACGTATAATAATACAGCAATTACTGCAATTTCATATGATATTAAACAAGTTTTCAGTAGGTAGGTATACACGGGGATTTGTTTGAATATGGGTCTATTATAAAAGTTGTAAAAGCTAAGGAATTACAAATTGTTCCCCAAACTATGTTAGCTAGTCTCAATGACCATGGAGAACAAACACATTCTCTTCATAAGATTGGAATGCTAATACTTTGTAATCAAAATTCTGTTACTTGTTAGGTTTATGCTGGGTATTAATTCATGTGCAAAAATTCATTTCTCTCATTCTCCTTAACCCTTACCGACAACAAAATTTAAATTTAAAACATCAAATGTCAATCACAACAAAATTTTCAAACTGAAAACACTTTGATAAACAAGCTTTTCGGTATGTAGGTATACCCAGAGATTTGTTTGGATATGGGTGTATAAAAGTTGTAAAAGCTAAGGAATTATAAATTGTTCCCCAAATTATTTTAGCTATTCTCAACGACCATGAAGAACAAACATATTCTCTTTATACGAAAGGAATGATATTGCTTTGTAATCATTTTTTTTTGTCTTGATGGATGACGAACTTTTCAGATAAGACAAAAATCATAGTTGAATATGAAAACAAGCTAACAAAATTTATGCTGGGCATTAATTCATGTGCAAAAATAAATTATGAGCCATTCTCCTTAACCCTTACCGACAATAAAAGATTCAATTTAAATTTAAATATTTAAAAACGTCAAATGTCAATCACAATTAAATTTCCAAACAGAAAACACTTTGTGGACTAAAAACTAGTAATCTTGATTTGCAGTTCTATACACACCATAATTATAGAGCACATACAGCTCTAAAACCACACAGTTACAAAATCGGTTAACCCCAATACTTTTTTTTCAACCCTCCCGAGAAAGTGTTCAATCGGTTCACTGAGAATTTTACCCCATATTTATTCAATTTCCGTTAAAAATTTAAGAAAAGGGTGAGGGCTGTAATTTTGTTAAAGATTTGGAAAAACGGAAACTGTAACATCTGCCAGGTGTACCTCTTTTTTTTGCAAAAAAAGAGTACTAATATCGTGAGAAATATATATATATTCACACCTAAGTTAGCTAAGTAGGCGGCTTAGAAGAATCAAATATATTAATCATAAACAAAGAAGAACGTTAGCCATAAAAATTAACTATGCAAAAAAAATCTGTACTACCAGCCCGTAAAATCACATTTTTTTTGACCAATTAATTATGGGGTATGAGGGTAGAAAAGAGCTCCTTTTCTTCTTTGGGAAAATTTTTTCATTCTCTACCAACTATGTTGGGAATTTGGAACCTTTGGTTGTACTAAAACAATTCTATCATTGTTTGTCACAGACCAAAACTCCACTTTTTTGCACTCGACGCGCGTTTCGCTAACAATGTTAGCATCATCAGGAGACGATAAACAATAAACTAAATTAACCTACGCTCTATCTTATATACAATCTTTAAGTGGGCGGAGATAAGACTAATAATTTGTGATTGATCACGATTTTATAATCCTATCTCCCCTCAACTAAAGAATAAAGTGCACTAAGCGGGATGGGTCCTCTATCTTTACTTAAACTATTTCTGGATTTAATGATTTCCATACTTTCATATGCATTCAAAAGTCTTTTGATTGGTACACTTTTTAGAAGTTTTAGGTTATCTAATGTGAATCTATGATTGTTTTCAAAAGCATGCTCGGCCACACTTGACTTTTCCGTTCTTCCGTATTTTAAGTGTGCTAAGTGTTCTTTAAAACGTGTTTGAATAGAGCGTCTCGTTTGGCCAACATATTTTTTGTCACAATCCATGCAACTAATTTCGTAAATTCCACTTTTTTCTAGAACTGCAGTTTATCCTTGGGATTTCCTAGTAAACTTCTTATTGTGTTACCGGATTGATATACTAATTTAAGACCGGTGTTATTAAATACTTTTTGTAATCCTTTCGTATAATTAGGATTATAAGGAATTGATACAAATTTTGAGTCGCAGGTATCTTTTTGTCTGAAAAAAGTGGAATTCCGAAAGAACTTTTGAAAAGAATCTCTATTTATCAGCTTATTTATTAAGCCTTCGTCGTAACTGTTTTCGCCAGCTATATTCCTAATCCTATTCTTTTCTGCTTCAAATCTTTCTTTGTTTAAGGCAAAATTTACTAATCTAACTACTACTACTAAATCTAATTTACTAATCTATTTTCATTGCTTACAACATAAGCTTGCAAGTTTGCACTTTTTAACATATAGATTAGTAAATTTTCCCTTAAACAAAGAAAGATTTGAAGCAGAAAAGAATAGGATTAGGAATATAGCTGGCGAAAACGGTTACGACGAAGGCTTAATAAATAAGCTGATAAATAGACATTCTTTTCAAAAGTTCTTTCGGAATTCCACTTTTTTCAGACAAAAAGATACCTGCGACTCGAAATTTGTATCAATTCCTTATAATCCTAATTATACACCGGTCTTAAATTAGTATATCAATCCGGTAACACAAATAGAAGTTTACTAGGAAATCCCAAGGATAAAACTGCAGTTCTAGAAAAAAGTGGAAATTTACGAAATTAGTTTCATGGATTGTGACAAACAATATGTTGGCCAAACGAGACGCTCTATTCAAACACGTTTTAAAGAACACTTAAAATACGGAAGAACGGAAAAGTCAAGTGTGGCCGAGCATGCTTTTCAAAACAATCATAGATTCACATTAGATAAACTAAACTTCTAAAAAGTGTACCAAAAAAAAATACTTTTGAATGCGTATGAAAGTATGGAAATCATTAAATCCAGAAATAGTTTAAATAAAGATAGAGGACCCATGCCGTTTAGTACACTTTATTCTTTAGTTGAGGGGAGATAGGATTATAAAATCGTGATCAATCACAAATTATTAGTGTTATCTCCGCCCACTTAAAGATTGTATATAAGATAGAGCGTAGGTTAATTTAGTTTATTGTTTATGGTGTCCTGATGATGCTAACGTTGTTAGCAAAACGCGCGTCGAGTGCAAAAAAGGGTAGTTTTGGTTTGTGGAAAACAATCATAGCTTTGATTCTCTACCAACTAAAGTGGGTATTTTTTAAGTTTCATTATATTTTTAAATTTTATTTAAACATTTTTTGCTGTTCTTAATTTCGGTTAATAATAATAATATATCTTTTCATTACAAACAATTTACAATCGAAGGGGAAGAACCTAAAACTCATATTTAACAATTACAGATTAACACTTAAGTATTTTAGAAAGGGATTTTCCCAAATTACAACAGTTTTAACAAAGGTAATTGGTAAAGATTATTATTAAAATCATAATAATTCGTTGCCTTTCCGAGAAGAGAAGGCAAAGATGTTACTAGGAATAGAGAATTAAGGAAAATAAAAACCGGTCAATTTCGGATGGGGTGATAAAGTAATTATGTTTCACTTTTCTCACATTCCTAACTTATTGAAGTTTCTTGATTGTTATATCTGAGAAAACAGCCGATGGCGACCTATACGCGGATTTCGGTGAGGAGGGTAAGGGGTGAACTTCGAAAACAATGAATAAAAAATAAATGAACTCTACCATAGTGTGTAAAAAGCAAATGTGTATGCTTAGTAGACAACTAAGTATCAAAATATAAATTCAAAAATTCCAGTGTTCACTTCATAGTTATTTGTTAGAAGCATAATACAGGGTGTTTTTCTAAAAACATTTTTTGTAGCTTTGAAATTTGCGAAAAAAAATGATTATAAACTGCTCTTGTTGAAGATTTTGCTGCTTCTGATTTAGTTTTATTTAAGATTAACTACTAATTGGGGTTTAGAATGGACTAATTTTATAGGCAGCTTATTCTAAACGACTTATATATATTGGGTCATGATTAGAACTTTGCGTTGCTCAAAATGAGCATTAATTTTTTAAGAAGCAAAATAAAGCAAAAATTATATAAAATAATGTTTATTTGTAATTGTATACTACATTAGATTTAGTGTCAATCGTCTTTTTACCTACATACGACTCGTCCTAGGCTAATGGCAATTTTAAACATCTTCAGGTCTATTAATGACATACTTCTTAACTTCTTCCTTGATGATTTTTACAAAATAATTCTTATCAAAGTTTTCTGATTCATATCTCTCGTCACCTTCAAAAAACTCTTCTTCAGGATCTTTTTGCACGCCGGCAGTTTCTGGCCTTCTGTCCAGTTTTCGAGTTGGTTCGTTTTTCGGTTCGTATTTTGGTTGGTATTTTGGCTGGTATTTGGGCTCGTATCTGGGTTCGTAAACTGGCCTGTCCAAAATTCTGAACGGGTTTGTTTGGACATTTACACGAACGGTCTTCGGTAGAAAGCTTGCGTACGGTGGGTAATTTTGTTGTTGCGCATGAGTCAAGGTGGCGAAAACTGTGGTCAGAGTAAAGATTACCTGCAACAGAAAAAAATTAGTCAAACAAAAACTAATAAATGGATTCATTGGCATAAAGTTTTGGGCTTTAGCTCGGGTTTAGTTTCATAAAAATTGCAGATTTATTTTTATTGCATGATGAAATAATTTTTTTTTATTTGACTTTTTTTAAAAAATTTTTAAAAAAGACCTGCTTTCTTAAGGCGCATTTACACAGACAAACTTTCCTTTGATGTTGAAATGCCGACAAACATTTACACGAGCCTCTTGAGCAAAATGTTCAAAGAAAAGTTCGAGCAAAATCTCGTACATAAAGACTCACGGAAATTTTGGAGAAAATGTTAAGCAAAATTAGTTTGAAGAAATGTTGGTACAGAAATTTCTTATAAATTTAAATTTTATAGTTTTATGGGAATTCATTGAACTTAAATGAAAATAGAAAGACTAAGTTTTAAAACAAGGTATTTTTAATTAAGTGCTTTTCGACGGAAAAACGATTTGATGTCGAAATTCACATTTTACCTCATAAGCAACTTCGATTGACCTGATTTTTATAGGGGATATGCCAGTATACTTGTAACTTTTTTGGGGTTGTAAAAAAACGAGAATAAAAAATAATAATTGGCACTTATTTATTCCTGTTGCCTGTAAAATTTAATGATAAAAATTTACGTTTAAAAAAATATCTCTTTATTTTACTTCCTAGTTTAAAACACAATACAATAATAATCAAGTCAAATTAAAAAACCTATATACATTTTATTAAATTTCAAATGTATGAACAAAAGCACGTTCGGTCTAAATAATACCCGTTTATTACCCACTTTTACAACCCTACGATCCCAGACCCTTGTCTAAAAAAATATAATTTAGCAGTAATAGACTAGATTTCTCAATCGGAATATTGCTCCTTTGCATATTGTTTGTTCAGTGTCAGTAATCAACCTTGATTATTACATTAAATTGACAGTAAATATCTATCTTCAGCATTTTCATGAACCTTTTGCTTTTTTAAGCAACCGTTGGGGCCTTAAACTAACTAGGTAAATCTGGTGTGAGGAATGAAAAAAAAACAATCGAAGCTAAGGGTAAAGTAAAGTTACAAAAATATGTTTAAAAAAAATCCCCTCCCCACCACTCCTCATAGTCGTGAGGTGCGGATTACCGCTTAAAAGTGCAATTTTTGAGTTTTTTGGCGATATTTGAAAAACTCAAAATTTTTTTGGAAAAGAAAAATTTTCCTGGGTTGTTTTTTGAATTTAGGAAAAAACCCTTGGAAATAAAAAAAAACTCGCAAGAATATCCCAAAAAAACCCCCGGGCAAAAAAATCCGGGAAAAATCCTAAGAAAAAAAATATTATAAGTAACCCTAATTCATGTGACAAAACTAATAGCCAAGAATAATGTTTCGCTTGCCGTCGGCTTTTTTTCATAAAAATTTAAAATAAAAGTTGGTGTACCATTTTTTTAAAGAATTGAGATCACTGATCACTGATGTAAAATTTTATTTATTCTCATCTTTAAAAATATGTTTCCAAAACGGATAGCAATAATTTGCTCAAAAATTTACCCGAACAAAATGTTCAAAGAAAAGCTCACAAAAATGTTCACGCAAAAAATTTTAGATCTTTTGCACGAGCTTTTGTTTGAGCATGTTCGTCTGTGTAATTGCGCCTTTAAATAAGTAATTAGTGGGGCTCCTTTAAAACACTCATGATACTCAAGAGGATATTTTACTAAAAGTTTAACGGTGGGATTTACTAAAAGGGTTTAGTCTATTTTAGAACGGTCCTAAGTTTAAGTGAAATTTTTGGTTTTAAGGAATTTTAAACCAACCCTCCTTGAGTTTTGGATATAGAAAACACTCTGTAGAATAAATCTAAATTGAGGTTATATGTCAGTCTAATTAAAACTTACTCTTGTTAATTAATTTTTCCGATTATTACTTGCTGTCACACAATGATTTAGATGGGTAATAATAAAATAAGCAGTAGGTTAATTTTGTATTTATTTAAAACGTGTTTTTATTTATGAAATGTATTAAAAAACTTAATTGCAAGTTTTGTTTACATTTCTGTCACTGTCGAAATGTC
This sequence comes from Oxystoma pomonae, assembly GCA_963921995.1. Taxonomy (NCBI): domain Eukaryota; kingdom Metazoa; phylum Arthropoda; class Insecta; order Coleoptera; family Brentidae; genus Oxystoma; species Oxystoma pomonae. The sequence continues at coordinate 5,954,628 of OY998166.1, forward strand.
AGTTTCAAAATATTAGCTGCGTTCAAATCACAAACAGCGAGTTCGGATTTCTTACCTCTGCTTGTACCTTGGCTTGCACTAACCTATACTGATGAAAGCTAGCTTTGAAATGAGTGGGCTTTGATTAAGGTTTTGTTTTTTTTTTTGGTTTTTTTTTGTATATTTTTCGTGCATAATCAGTGACCTTCACTCGTTTTGTTTTGCCTTGTAGTGTCCTTACAAATATATTTTTTGTGCTGAAAACGGGTTCAAAATATGGCGTTTTTCTGGACAACTTGGGATATTAAATAAGGTAAATTAATCCTTGTAAAAACGGTTACTTATGGAAATTATAAACTAACTTGATACCCAGATGTGGTCTAAAAAATCACCAACTTTATAACCTCAAAAACAGATAATGAAGCTATTATTTGCCAAATTTTTGGCGTCGTCACCATTTGGAATTTTGAAAAAAAATTAGTTTTAGGGCATTTTCTCCTAAAATATAGTATATTTTGAGAAAAAAAGCCGTTTTTTAGTGGTATTTTGCAATAAGAAAATAATGTAATCAATAAGTTTGGGTCTTATCGGTATGGGTAAGTGTTTTTTTTAATTGGTTATAAAATTTAGTACCCCCCACAGGTGTAAATATTTAGACTTATGGGGGGTACTATTTTACATCTTAGTAAATACACTGTCAGTATTCACAAAAAGTTGTTTGCATAAAATAATCCGATGTTTAACTAATAACTACATACAAATAGTTTTATCCAATGAAACTTTAATACTAGACACTTTTTCAAAATAGCTTTTGCCAAATTATTGGAAAGTAAATGGAAAATTTTTTTGATTGTCTCATCAAAATCAAAATTAATAGTTTACAACATCTATCTTTTAAGTGACCCCCTTTGACCGTTTTCTCTCATGCAAAGTATGTATATATGTACTTACAAAACACTTCATTTTCACAAACAAACTAAACTTGTTATTACGGTAACTTTGTTGGAAAACTAAATCAAAATCTTTAATGGGTCTTCATTTATAGCAAAAAAATATGTTCAGGACCTTGCAAACATTATTTCCTGAAAAATTTAAAACAATACAAATAAAATATGTAAAATATATCACTACTAATTCGTATTTTATTTATAGCAATTTCCAAACAATTGCAAAGAAAAGTTTTAACAATAAAAATTGTTGTTCAAGCATATCTTTTTTCCGAAAATGTATATCGCCATATATTAAGGTGAATCATAAACAATAAGGAGAACATAATAATTTTCTCTATATGTTTTAAAAAATATCATATTGGCACGAGTTCAGTTTAAAAAAAAATGTCTTACGGACAGTTAAAATATTTTTTTGCACAACCGGGCTTAAAAGTGCATTTTAACATCATTTTGAAAACATTCGTTACTGTTTCAACCACAACGTCAGCGTTTAGAACCATAGCCAATTATTGAATGACATTACTCAGCTGTTTGTGTGTGGTTTCTCGTTTTTTGGATTTGGAAATTTTTTTTTGTGGTTTTTCGAAAAGAATGTCCAAGATCCACAAGTGAGCCTTTTTTTTGTCTCCGCCAGATAACCTTAGCCTATTTTCATTATTACGAAAAATTGACCAGTACCGCCATAAAAAGGGGGGGAGAAGGGGGGGAGTCTGGATTGAGGGTGATTGGTGAATCCACTGACGAGCCCACGCTGGTCACCCCGGGCGAAACATCGTTTAATTGTTTCTCCTTTCGCTTTGGTCTTTTGTGTGTTCCTTGTGGGACACTCATCCAATTTTGAAATTTCGTTCTTTCCTCCCAAGAACTTTTTTTGATCTTCTCTTTTTTAAGTACCGCCATATTGAACTGTGTTCGAGGCGCTTTCGAAATTCTTTGAAATGTATTGAAACGTAGCGTCAGCACTTCGTTGCCAAAATAACATTTGACGCATGTTTTCAAAGCGGTTTCGAAACCATCGGTCGCGAAAAGACGTCTGCAGACATGGCCATAGAATGGCATATTGTATTTGTTAACTTATGTCAGTATCGGATCATGTAATATTTTGTCAAGGTTTGTATTACCCAAAAGGTTTGATAAAGCTCCAAAATTGATGACCAAATAGTGATAGAATTTATGATTTATCTTTCAAAATTGAATATCCCGATTACTAGAAGTGATTTCAAAAAACGAAGTGTATTTCAAAGTTTAAAAGTGACTAGTTGTCCCGTGCAATCGTTTGTTATTATTTTAAGTGATCTCTCATTTTTATATTTTGAAGTATTTATCACCAATTACATTACACTATTATAAATCATTATTCTTTTGTAGGTGTATTAAAGTTTTATGAAAAAAACTTAGTCAGTTATATCCAAACTGATTTTCGAACATGCAAATTGTTTAAGAACACTTTTAATTTGCTCAGTTGTTTCTTTAAAATTTACTTCTTCTATTTCTTCTTCAAATTTTACTCCTTCCAGAATTTAGATAAATGTTAACAATACCTTACAATGATTGAAAGTTTGGGACATTTACTTTGTTTGGAGTAAAATTGTCAAATTCCTTTTCTTGATGTACTTGTCAAACGAGTAGAAAGCGATATCAGAACAACAGTCTATCGTAAACCCACTCACACAGGACAATATTTAAATCAAGGTTCAAATCATGCTGCTACAATCAAACGAGGCATAAAAAGAACTTTGTATAAAAGAGCCGTTCAAATTTGTAACAATTCTCATGATTTGGAAATCGAAACAATAAACATTAAGAAGGATCTGCAGCAAAATGGTTACAGCCTTAAACTTATAACAGACACTATTTCTAAATTTCAGCAAACAGGACAGAGATTACAAGACCAAAACCAAGAAAATCGAGAGAAAATTCGTAGAGTAGCGAACAACTTCAATATTAAAACAGCTTTTAAATCTAATAATACAATTCGAAGCCTTCTTAGTAAAACAAAACCGGAGAACAAAGAAAATAAGGATTTTTACCAAGTTCCTTGTGAATGTAGTGGACAGAAGTAACGGTTTTGCATAAGGAATCATACTGGAAGAAACGAAAATTCCTTGAAGCTGCCTTTATTGGGCGTAATCAGGGCATTTTCAGTAAACCAACTGTTGAAATTCCAAATTTTTGGAAGCCCCTTCTTTGGCGGAGCCAATTCCTTAACTTCATGGTTGAATGATTTCCCATAGTATATAGATACTTAGCCTTAGGAATAGATCGTAGTTTGCACCTGAATACGATCAGAGATTGTAATGCCATTCAAATCCAAGCTGTCTCTCGTATGCACAAAATCGTTTTTAACAATTACACCTTCTATTTGCTCACTGGTTTCTTTAAATTGTTCTTCTATTTTTTCTTCAAATGTTACGTTTTCTAGAATTTAGATAAATGTTAAAACTACCTTACAATTAAACATCTTAAAACATACATAACTTTTCTATAGAATAATAGGTTGTGCAGAAATAAATTCTTTCGTACTATTTATGTAACCAAATCTTTTTTCACTTTCATTTACAGAAAAAGTTTTGTAAAAAGAAACTTGCTAGAAAATCAATTTTACATCATTTATCAAATACAAACTATTTTTTTCGTATGCAAATATCGTTTTTTAACAATAACACATGTTATTTGCTAAGTTGTTTCTTCAAATTTTACTTCTTTCGCTTCGTGCATTTTGCCATGTCCATCCATCTGATTATCTCGTAGTCGTTATCCAACAGCAGGGAGTGGCAAGCTAAAGCCATTCCTACGTTAAATTCTATACTTCGAATCGCTCGAACTCATCCCTTGGACGTTGCAGTGGCCCTTAAGAAGGGTCTCCTTAGTAGTCCATGAGTTACTTATTTTTTATTACCGCGTTCGTTTATCCCTGTGCGAACTAAATCACAAAATTGCGTTTGTTTATTCAAAATTGAGGAAACCGTGTGCTCTTTTTTGGGTTTGTTTATTCACGGAGCTTTTCTTTGACTCCAAGCTTGTTGAGGGAGTACAGTGAGCTTTAAAAATTGTAAACCCTACTTTGCATGATAACGGGTTGTTGACTCCTTTGCCTTCTTTCTTTGTATGACAACTTTCCGAAATCACGGAAAACATTGGTGATCTCTCATTTTCGCCGTTCTCTTAATTTATATTGCTAGGCAATAAATTTTAACTTTTTTTAAAGGTCGTGGGTAAAAATAGAGTTTTTTGATTGATTATGGCTGAATTAGAGCCATATTTTTAGAAAAATTTTCTTAGGTTGTGAATAAAAAAAAACATAGGTGCTATTTATTGCATGGACAAGCCATTGGTATGACAATGTTTTTAACTAATAATTTGGGTTTTTATAAACTACCATATCTCTATATATTATAAGAACAACAATACTTAATGATTAGTCTATTATTGAATCTAATTAACTTCTAGCTAATTAAAATTTTAAGTTTCTTTTATGCATAGTCTCTCTCACTAAAAGATTCCACTTCCCTTGGTACTATTTTCCATATTTGCAATTTCTTGATGGAATTGTTCTCCATGTTCGTCATTCACATCTCCAGAGTTTTTAGGAAAGTAATCTAAGTAAGAGTGTAGAAAGTGTGTTTTTAAGGACATATTACATCCTATATTTTCATATGATTGTAGAAGTTTGTTTAGAATCTCGGGATAATTTTCTGTTCTTTGTTTCCTAAGAATTTGGTCCCCATCATTCTAAAGGCTTCTCTTTCTTTTCTTTAAGCACAGCGTCAAATTCTGGATCCATGAGAAGCTTTCTTATTTGGGGTAACACAAAAATTATTTCTTTAATCTTGGCTTCACTTATCACTTATTGAAGGCAGGAAGATCAGCTTTAGCGAAGTTTTTAAATAAGCTAAGTTAGATATAGATACAAAAACAAACAGGGTAAACTGCCCAATCGTTGGCACCTTAAGGGCTTAGTCACATTTGAATATAAATTTTGCAACATTAAAATCCTCATTTTGTATTTTTAATTACTTTTTGGAATATCTTCTGGAATCTACTTTTTAAAATTTTTAAATTTTTCGGGATTTGTAGTACCTATTGTTGACACCTCAAATTTATTGTTGGCACTGTTGCGTATTATTGGCATTCATTAACAAAATGCTCTTGAAGGTAGATATTATATTTCGAACGAACTTTACTTTATAAATACTAAAGCATTGTACAAAATACTTAACGAAATATCCTTGAAAACAGTTATTTTTACTATTTTGTTAAAAATTAGCTACAGAAAAGCTCTAGTAACTTTAAATAATAAATAAGCTTCAAAGATACTTATTAATACATGCTTATAATAGACACTTAAATTAAATATTTCAACGCATCCGTATCGGTATACGTAACGCGTTCGAAACAAAGTCAAAATACGCTACATTTCTGACTTACTCATGCCATGTTTCGAGCGATGCCTGCTTCTTTGACGGGTGTGATGACAGAATCTCGTTGCGTACGGAAGGATGTACGTATCGTTCTTCAAAAAATCGTGCATCGTAGCGTATTTTGACTTTGTTTCGCATGCGTTACGTATACCGATACGGATGCGTTGAAATATTTACTTTAAGTGTCTAGTATTATTCATAGGACAGTAACTAACGTTGTTGTAGTGTTGTAATATTGAAGGCTCTGTCAATACTTCGTTTTACGGTGACCTAAAAAAAACATCTTTAATCAAAGTCATGTTCTGCGTTGTCGGTAAATTTTTCTTCAATCCTGATTAATTTCATTTGCCTTTTAGTTATTGGCGTTTCATCCGTATCATGATCTTGTGTTGCTTCTTCCATGCTATGTTCTTTTGCCTGTTTTGGTTGTACCCTATCATTTTGTAAGTTTCTTTCAATTTTCATTTTTCATTTTAACGTTTTTATTTTCCTTTTGCTTGTTGTCATTGTTTCTTCTGTTTTTACGCTTAGTATTTTTTTAAAGTCTCTCTCGAATATTTTTTTCCTTTTTCAAGCTCTTCTTGTTTCTTTCGTTCCACTTTTTCTTCCGTTACTTTCTGACATCCAGATACTATAAATGGATTTCTTTTAATATCCTTCATTCTTTACGTTTTGGCGCTTTAGCGATCGACAAAAACTTGTCAGTTTCGAAAATCTGGTTCGGTTCTGTTGCTTCTATTTATTATATTGTTAGGTTTTTTTCGATAATATCTAGTTCTTTTAAAATATTACTGCATTCATCAACGACGATGCCCATTTCTTCTATTTCTTCGCGAATAAAAAAAAAAGATTTCAGAAGAACAGCTTCATCTCTGGTAAAGCAATTATCATCAAAATAATCATAATTGTTTTTTTAGCAAATTCAGGTTTTCATATTCATCATCTTCTTGAGCGCCAAGTAAATATATAAGTTTCGCAAAAGACATGGATGAAATATCTGTTTCTTTAATATCAATGTCTGGTGTTGTTATTTCTTTATGTAAGTTATTATATTTTCTGGCTAAGTATTTTGAATAATTCACAGGCCCTAAATCCATTAGAGGTGTATTTATCCGAAAGTTTTATAACTGCGTCCTTTGCATAAGGATATGTTATCTTCGCCAGCTTAAGACCCGTTAGCGGAAAGTGCATGCGAATATTAGTGAAAATGACAAAATTCTGGTATCAGTAGTTGGCACCTAAAAATTTCCAACAAATTGTGGAAAATATTAGTGTTTTAACAATAGTTGCCATATTTTAACTATTTTGAACTATATAATCAACTACTAAATGTACTAAGTCCAAACAAACATTAAGAAAAATAATAAAAAACACACATTGTTTCCGTAAATAATATTAACTTTTACACCGGCACAAATAAAGCAAAAAAATAATTGTAGAGATTTTAAAAATTTGAAGGTCAAAATTGTTTTACTTTCTAAAAACTACGTTATAGTTAATTTTCTCATTTGGAACCATTTTTAAAGTCAAATAAATAAAAAAATTTAAGTTTTTGAAGAGTGCCAATATTGGAAAATGCCGTTTATTTAGGGGTCGCTATGTTCGCAAGGGGTGCCAATAGATGGCCTATCCCGCATTTAAAAATGCCTGTCGTTGGCTCCTCCACCTCCAAAAACTATATCCCTAATTGTCTGCCACTCAAAGTTCTCAAAAGTTATTATCTAACAGTTTAATTCAACAAATCCTTCAAGAGTGTTCCTTAATAAAATTCCAATTTCTTACCTTATTGTTCTTAACCATCGTGCACGTGTTCTGTTATCGCCGTTTAAAACCAGACTGACGGCGAAAAGACGAAAGTTGATCTACTGTGCTGTCAAGCAATGTTGTTAGATTTTACAGAAACCATTATTTAGGCAAACTTTCTGGTTAAAACCTTATTTTTATTAAAAAATAATATGAAGTGTTAATAGTTGGCTGAGTGCCAACAATAGGCTAGTTTACCCCACTTGAAAATTTTAATTTTAAAAGACTCAATACTTATGATTTACCACCCTATGGTTGTGGCTTTGTTTCATCTTCTTTGAAATTTTAAAACGCTGTCGTCCCTCGGACTAAAATCCCCATTGTTAGGGGTGCTTTTGAAACGGAAGATTTAGCTGGTTGCGTGCTTTCCAGCACAGCATGGGGCGCGGAGATCTTGCATTTTTCTAAAAATATCTTTTGTGATTGTCGATCTCCGACTATTGCGGAAAATGTAGGCTTTGTAGTTTTGAGTTTTAATTTATACGTGTCATGGGTTATTTATTTTAACATCAATTTTTAAGCTTTTTTGTTTTGAAAATTTTATATTTTTCGGTTCGATAATTGAGTGACCGCATTTTTCTGAAAGTTTTGACTCTGTTCAATATTTTAAGTTTGATATGTTCTCTCAGTCATATTTTTTAACAGTATTTTCCACCTGAAGTTTGTACAGATTCAATCTACGTCAACTGTCATCTAGCGTTTTCGATTATCCTCCTCGCAAATCGCTCGGGGATTGCCCGGGATCAGCCCAAGTAACATTTTTTTTTTTATAATGGCCATCAATACCTTTTGGCAACTCCCTAATAAAACAAAAAGTTGTAGTAGGTTCTCTTTAAAACCCTTTCAGGATAAAGGGATACATTACTACTTTCACATGAGTTTTAGTTTTAAAAAATATCTTTAAAAACGTTCTCTAACCCTTTATAAAATCTCAAGCCAACTACAAGTAGTTTTCAAATTGTTGTCAGAAGGTTTTAGCGCGTCCAATTTGACCCCACCCCTTATTGATTTACCCATATAGTATATATGGTATTTGCTTTCCTTCTTTAAAGTTACAATGCATGCGTTTTTTTATAATTTCATCTTGGTCTAAATGCATCAAGTAAAATGTTTACAGAAATGATGAAACGAAACGAAAAAAAAATTAATTTCGACAAATATTTATAGGTTATATTATTATAATATTTTATTGATGCTTATGTCGAATCTCTACGAGAAATCCTATAAGCCACGTCGTCTTTATCGTGTAGAATTAATTTCTGCCTTCTAAAAACATTCGCGCTTGAAAAAAACCGTAATTTAAAGAATTTATGAAGAAAAAAGTAAGCTTAGTTTTCTTAAAGTTCCTGTAATTCAAACAATAGTGAACAAATAATAAAATGCAGGTCGAACGATTAATAAATCAACTATTCTTACATAACTTATTATACTGTTTGGAATTTAAAGTCAAAAATACAAAATTTTTGAATTTGAAAAAGTTTAGGAAAATGGCTGCCAGTCAGATATTTTACGTCAAGTTTTATAAGGGTTATCAAAACCCTTATAGAATCCCAAGAAGTTGGAATTACCATTATACTGGTCTCCCTCGATAGTGATTAATTATTTGGTAAACTGTAGTCGTAGTGGCCACTTAGCCATTTTAACTAACCAAAATATTTTCTTTGATATTTGACAGCATCTTCCGTCATTGTCAGTGCACGCAGATAATTTCGCCAGAAAAATTTGTTTTTTTAAAAATAAAATCCATAAAATGTATGGCTTTAAAATCGTGCACACGCGCGAACAAAATAAAAATAAACTAACAATAGTGCCACATGCGTGCGAAAAAAAACGAAATTCTTTTATGGCCTCCGCAGACGAAATTAATATATATACATATAAAAGCTTGTGCAGCTATGGACACCAACAGTTTTGTAGTGATTATCTTTAAAAAGTTTTTATTTCTATCTTATAAAACTTAGATGAATTGAAACCAAAAGTTTTATAAGAAGAGTTTTTAAAATGTTTTGATAACTATTTTATAAAACTTGAACCACTGTAAGCTAAAAGTTTAATTACAATAGTTTTTCAAAGGTTTTGATTACGATCTTTTTATAAGAAATGTCGTCAAAAGGTTTTGATTGCTAAATTATAAAACCCAAAAATCAAAAGTTTTATAGGGAGGCTTTTTAAAATGTTTTGTTTGCTATATTATAAAACCTAAGACAAAAGTTTTATAAATATAGTAATAAGAATATTCTGATTGCTAATTTTGGAATAATAATGCTCGTCTGGTTTTTCCATTACTTTTATAAACATTAACATAATTTTTCTTATAAATATTGTTATAAATATTCACGACCCCTATAAACACCTTATAAAAAGGTTCAAAAATAATAAAACTATGTAGCAACCTAAAATTTTAATTGGGAGAGCAATGACGTCACAGATCAGTTTTAGGGCGCTCCAAAGCCGATTAAGAGCTGCTGTCAGGAGCGCTCGGCCACGATTAGTTCAATTACACGTCCGATTTGTTCTCTGGTCAGTCTTAAAAGGTTAGAATTATTAGGAAGAATTATTTTTTCAAGTATATTTCTGAAAATAATGAGTGGAAACGGAACCGTAGGAACTATAATACAAGTTTTTGATGAGCTGGACAATCCGTGCATTGACGAGAACAACTATGTTCTTGTCTAAATCGTATATAATATATATACAGGGTGCATTCTTTAAATGCTTCTAGCTGCTTTAGGGAAGAGGTTTAAAAAAAAAGTTAAAAGCGAATCTTTAATGATTTTTTACGGACTTTTGGAATGATAAAAAAAATTTGGCGCCCCCAACTGGAGATCCAGGGCCCAACAAATATTTTTTTTTTAAATACCAATTGTGGCACCTTTTTTTTGACATCGGTCAACTCATTTTTAAAAATTTCTAAAAAACCTAATTTTTGTCAATATTTCTAGCTTCAAAATAAATAAGTGGAATAAAGAAACTACCACACAAAGATATTATTGGCGCCCTATTTGGGGGCGCAGCCTAATTACCTTTTTTTAAATTTACTAGATATTAGATAAAAGGGAAATAGCACTCAAAGCACCCGTCGATTTTCTTTTTCACTCAATTATCCTTAACGACAAAAAAATAGATTTTTTAAATTTTTTTAACACGTGGCTTGACAGATGTCAAAAAAAAGTTATTTAATCGAATATCTTTTTTAACAAGCATTCTAAAAAGGTGCCACAAGTGGTACTTCCTTTTGAAAAAAATGTTGGTAGGCCCTGGCCCTTCAGTGAGGATCCCCAAATGGGGCTCCAATAATATAGTTGTGTCGTATTTTCTTTACTCCGCTTAGTAAATAGAAAAATATATAGTTTATTTAAAGCTAAAATAATTGACAAAAAAGTAATTTTTTTTAAATTTTTGATACATTGGTTGACAGGTGTCAAAAAAAATTAGCGCGTTAAATTTCTTTTTTAACAAGCTTTCCAAAAAGGTGTCACAAGTCGTATCTTCTTATTAAAAAAAAATAGTTGGTGGGCCCTGGGCTTCCAGTTGGAGACCTCAATTTTTTTTATCATGGATGGAAAGTTCGTATAAAATCATTAAAGATTCGCTTTTAGCATTTTTCAAAACCTCTTCCCTAAAGCCGCTAGAAGCACCGCTCCATTTAAAGAATCCACCCTGTATAATGCGTATATAATTGTAGTGATTCTAGAATAATGTTCCTTTTTATAATAATTTTCCCACACAATAATAGTTCGCTTCGCTTCGTTCAGTCAACTGGCGTCGCGTGCGGTAAAGTATTACTTTCCGCACTTGATAGATAAATAATTATAACAGGTATTTGCAAGTATACAGAAGTCGCTCTGCAAATTTCCTGCGACCCTGCGATAATCTGCAAAGTACACTTTTCCGGGCTAGTACATGTTTTGCTCACTCTGCTCCTAATGATGTACGATAAATCTATAAAGGTCGTATTTTTAACTTCTGCTAAGAACCTGAATGTATAAAATGTATTATATACAGACCGCTTCAAGCTACTGTCTAATTTGCCAGTGTACGTACATGCAGAGACACCGCACGCCTATCAGTGAAGCAACCAACACTCAGGCTTCCGATCGCCATTCGCTGCCGTTCGCCGCCGTTCGCCTTGTATTTAGTACGCCTCTAACCACGGTGCTGTGTGGAGCGTAGTCAATGAAACCGGTATTTGGTCAATAAATACGCAAATTTTTAAACCGTAATTTTCTTATTTTTTGTCACTGATAAATAAGAGCGTTTTATTGTCAACTGCTCAGATTTATCAGTGACGACGTGTTACAATGAAAATAATAAGGAGAAACAAAATAAAAGCAAGTTCTCAAAATAAAATAATACATTCTAAAAACCAAAAAGATTCTCCCAATCAAAAAAAAATTAAAGCAAATGTTCGAAAAGTCCTCCTTGCTCGACTAGACAATATCCGAGCCTACTATAAAAACCCCTTCCAACGTTTCCAAGCATGTCAGGGGTGATAATTTGAAAAGCTTCTTCAAAAACAGATATAAGTCATTAGGAGCAAGATCGGGAGATCGAGCTGGCCATAAAATAGTTCCTCGTGTACTTATAACCCGATTAGGAAATACATTATCAAGATATTCCCTAACAAGGCCAACATTGTGAGCGGAACAACCATCTTGTTGAAACCATGTTTCACCAAATCTTACACCTAACAACTGCCTAGCAGTTGGAATAATGTGCTGCTGCAGTAGATCCAAGTATCTAGAACCATTCAAATTGCAATTGCCGTTAATAAACAATGGCCCAATTACGTGTTCCCCTACAATACCCCCCCCCCAAACATTTAGTTTTTGGGGATACTGTGTTCTTACGTCAAAATACAAATGCAAATTTTCCCTCGACCAATGTCGAACGTGTGTTGGGTTATGACGATTTGACCATCTGCACTTTTTCGGCAACTTCGTAGACATCCATTTTTAGTTTTAAAAATGTATTATTTCAATTAAGAACTTACCCATCTGTTTCTCGAGCAAGGCAGAAATAAAAAAAAATAATAAAAACGAAATGAATTTCCAAAAGATAACACTGCAGCGTGCTTCGAATCCACCTCGGTTGTACGGCACGAAGAGTAAATTGGACTTGATTCCCCCTATGTTCGCAGTAGCTTGAAGCGGTCTGTATAAATAATTTCCCACGCATTCAACCAAGAGCTAAAAATAAATAAAACCTCGTAAATTTATTAACTAACTTCTAATATGGACCGCCATAACTTTTTGACGGTCGTTTTAGCTAATTTAAGGATCACAAACGAAGCCAAACTGTGAAGAAAAATAGGAACTAAACAAGGACGGAACACCTTAAATAAAAGAGCGTCACATAGTAATTAGATTTTGTGGTGTTTCTACGAAACTTTGTATCACTGGCCGTTTAACCTTCATCCGGCTCTCTTACTTTTTTTTGTCGGTTTCGGTTTCGGATTCTTTATTTTTATTTTTTTTTGCACTCGGTGTTTTTGTAGGCCGTCTTTTTTATTTGTTTAATTTCTTGTTGATTTGGCGATTTAAAAGAGATTACCGGTCATTGGGTTTTGCGGCAAGACTATATGCAAGCCAAAGTCTTTGGCTCTGTGACCTTAGGAAGGACAAATTTTGCAGTTTAATTCTCAGGTTATTTACATTATCTTTAACTATATAAATACTGATTTAAATACTAGTTTTAATTTGCATTCATTCCAAATTATTTTTTTTAACATCTGCAAATTTACCACCTTGCTTTTTTTGATACAGTGCATCAATAGTGTATTATTTATTATTAGGGCTGCGTTTAGATCGTTTAAAATTTGTAATAGATTATAATATATATTAAAATTTTGCTTTTTTAAATTTTTGTTAAAAGAAATTAATTAAATTAAATTATATACCCATTTTATATTGGTTTCAAGTCCCCCTGGGAACATGATATATATTAACCACACACTTGTTTGAATCAAACCAAAAGTCACTAGGATGTTATTGCGTAGTAGATACTTAAAGTAAATATTTCTATGAATCGGTATCCGTATACCTAACGCGTTCGAAACAAAGTCAAAATACGCTACATTTTTGACTTGTTTGTGGGATGTTTCGAGCGATGCCCGCTTTTTTGAAGACTGCTGATTGAAATCGTTGCGTACGTTCGTGGGTCCCTAACGATACGTACATCCTTCTGTACGCAACGAGATTCTGTCATCACACCCGTCAAAGAAGCATGCATCGTTCGAAACGTGGCATGAGCAAGTTAAAAATGTAGCGTATTTTAACTTTTTCGAACGCGTTACGTATACATAAAGCTATTTGTACCTCATCGCGGTATACGTATCCGCATCTAGCGAGAACCAAGCACATTGATTGGTCAGAAACTTGTAACACGTTCGAAAAGAGCAGATATATGTTAATTGTGTTTCTGAACGCAATAGGTGCTGAGATACGATACGTGTGCCGTAGCGATACGTGATACTTAATGCATCTCAACACCTATCGCGTTCAAGAACACCTTAGATTAGCATATATCGGCTCTTTTCGAACGCGGTACAAGTTTCTAACCAATTAATGTGCTTGGTTCTCGCTAGATGCGGATACATATACCGCGATGAGTTACAATTAGCTTTGTGTCTCTGGTGTCTAGTGTTTCTGGCTTAACCGGAATGACTAGTTTTTTGTCTTTCATAAGTACCTACTGTGCGATAACTCTTTTTATTATTAGCCCCAGAGTTAGGGGAATTTTGTCAATACCAACTGATTTAGGCATGTAGCGGTCATTTTCTTTATAGGCTATTATCATTCTGCCTATTTTACTTCCGTGATTGGGTATGAAAATACTGGGTTGCTATAATGTAACTAATCAGTTGTTTAGGCGTTTATTTATCATTATCAAAAACTCTCGTTTCTTTTTCAAGTCATTTTTGTGACATTTTATGGTAGAGCCATGACGAATCTCAAAATAATTTAGTTAAATATCTTTTGAAATGTTTTTCGAGGTGTTAAAATATTGAAGGTATGGACATGTTTTTGGTTAATTTTAAAGAGTTGAAGAACTTGATTCTTAAAAAAGAAGTCAATATACTAGTTTAAGTTTAAGTTTAACTTTAAGCATTAAAAATATAAAATATTTTTTTGAAGAAAAATGGAAAATAAATCTAATATGCACTGTGGGAAAAATAATTTTACGCTGTTGGCATAACATTAAATCAATTTTTCCAGGAAATCTTTATTTACCTTATTATTATAAAATATATCATTAATAAATACATATTTATTTAGCTTAGCATATTCTGGAAAAATTATTTATAAAAAAACTTCTTTTTATATATTTTCAATATAAAGAGGATATCATTCAAATTTATTTAAAAACAAAATCTTCCTAAAATAATTTGATTTGGCAACGCTATTTTTTTTATTTTAGGAGACCAATCTAAAATAATTTGCACTTGACTAAACTATCTCCATCTACCTCTAAAACTCTACCCTCTCTCTCTGAATATTTTTCGTTTTAACATAGAAAAAAGGCTTTTTGGCAGTACTTTTTTTAAACGCTAAAAAACAGTGAATACTTGAAAAAAGTGAGTGTTTTATTCTAGAAAACAAAAGTTTAGAAAGAAAGCTTTAAAATGTGAGCAAAATCATATCAAAAAATATTTAGAGAGAGAAGGCAGAATTTTAGAGGTAGACGGAGAGATAATTTAGTGACGTGCAAAATTTTTTAAGGTTGTTGAAGAGAGACAGCAGGCTATAAAAAAGTATTTTAAAGAAAGATGGACATAATCTAAGGCAAATGTTTACTAAAAATTTCTGTTATGTCATCTGCCTATCATATTGAGTAGTGTCGTGCATATGATTTTTATTTTGCAATTTTTATACAAAAAACAGCAAAAATTGTAATAAAAGTGTAAAGTGTGTAAGACATAAGGTGGTATTAATTTCTTTCAATCAAAGTTCTTTACAATCTTTAAATTTACCAAAAATCGTATCATAGTAAAGTGTATCTTAGCACATCTAAAAATAATTTAACAGATATTTAAGAAAATTATTTTAAGGGTCATCATGGCTTGACCATATGTCTAAGGGATTTCACTTTCAAAATTAAATATCTCGATTACTAGAAGTGACTTTAAGAAACGAAGTTCACTTCTAGACTTGGCATAGATTCTACTACAAAATAAACCTCACTATTTTTGATGGTGAACCCCTTTAAAGAAACAAGATACAAACTTTTTTCTATTTAAATAGGTTTTTGATAATATTAAAAATTAAAACTTACATTTTTTGAGAAAATTACACTAAAAATTTCATTGTTCTAATCAAAATTAAACTAAAATCGTTAACATTTGAGTCCATTCATAAAGAAGAGAGAGTAATAAAACGATTTAAAACCCATTTTCTCGAGCATACCATTGGCGTAGGTGTTTTGCCAACATTTAAATCAAAAAAAAAAAATGGAAAAAAGACAGCAGTTAAAAATATATATTATATTTTAACCTGATAGAGAAATTTTTTATTATACGTGTTCTGTTTTTGCACTATAATACGTAGGTATGTAGATAATGGCATAGTTGTTTCAAGTGCATAATTAGAGGATTAAGTTTAAACATTGACAGTGGATAAGTTGGTAACGAATTCTTCTAATTTTACCCAATTTGGAAAATCAACTATTTATAGAATGCTACATGAAAGAAAATTAGAATCATTAAAATCGCCGCTATCAAAGTGTGGGAGAAAACCAATAGAATTTGATGAGGATGAAAAAAGTGCATTAAGGCGGTTAGTTCATTCCTTTTATTTTAGAAAGAAATTCCCACTGTGGATAAAGTTTATGCTTCAGTAAAACAAGATGGTGGGTTTCCAAATATTGGAAGAACGAAGTTGTGGAAAACTTTAAGAGAAATTAATTTTTCTTGGGAAAAACTTAACAGAAAGGCGGTTTTAATAGAAAGTGAGGAGATAGTTTGCTGGAGAAGAAAATATTTAAGGCAAATTAGGCAATTTCGAAGGGAGGGCAAAAATATATATTTTAGGCAATTTCGAAGGGAGGGCAAAAATATATATTTTTTGAACTTGGATAAATGAAGGTCATACTGTTGGCAAACACTGGCAAGATAAAATGTGAAAAGTGCCCGACAGGCATTCATGGAAGGTTGGTCGACAGAGATAAAGCCGCCGTCAGGAAAGGGAAAAACGTTTGATAATTGTCCATATTGGCAATCAAAAAGGGGTTGTAAAACGAGGTCTTTTGGTCTTTCCTCCAAAACATACTGGCGATTGTCACGAGGACATGAATGGCGATACATTTGGTTCAGTAATAGTAATGGGCAACGCCAGTCACCATTTCAGAAACCTTGAAAAAGTACCAACCACAGCATGAAGAAAAGCTGATATTTGTAAGTGGATTACAGAAAAAAAACATAAATTTTGACGCAGATATGGTAAAACAGGAACTGCTATAATTGGTAGATAGCCACAAAGGAAAATTCAATAAGAAAGTTGTCGATGGTATGGCTGAAAAACGAAACATAACAGTATTAAGATTGCCGCCTTACCATTGTGAACTTAATGCAATAGAATTAATATGGGCTCAAATGAAAGGGTATGTAGCAAGGAATAATACTAGCTATAAATTAAAGGATGTGGAGGTGCTTTCTCAGGAATCAGTTAATTGGCATAAAAGTGTACAACATGTTTTAAAAGTAGAAGAAAAAATGTGGAAACTTGATTGTTTAATCGAAGAAATTGAGGAACCGTTAATTATTTCTTAGGACGAAAATGAGAGTAATGATGAGAGCATTTACTGTTCTTCTCAATCTGAGTAATTTATTTCTATTTTATTTTTTACTGGATTTAAAGAAACGTATCTACCTCCATTTCATTTTAATTATTATTTTTGTAGTTATAATAATTGACAAGCGTAACATTTTTCATATGTACCAACCATTTGTTTAGCCTTAATTTAATTTTTAGGTGTGCTTATTAATTATAGTTAAAACGCCAATCCGTTTTTGTATATATATATATATATATATATATATATATATATATATTATTTAATTCATAAATTTTTTCTAATAAAGTAATTTGTTATATTAAATTTCTTAGAACTTTTCACATATTTACTATTTTCTTCACTAATACCTATACAGACCGCTTCAAGCTACTGCGAACATAGGGCGAAAGAAGTCTAATTTGCCAGTGTACGTACATGCAGAGACACCGCACGCCTATCAGTGAAGCAACCAACACTCGCTGCCGTTCGCCGCCGTTCGCCTTGTATTTAGTACGCCTCTAACCACGGTGCTGTGTGGAGCGTAGTCAATAAAACCGGAATTTGGTCAATAAATACGCAAATTTTTATAACGTAATTTTCTTATTTTTTGTCACTGATAAATAAGAGCGTTTTATTGTCAACTGCTCAGATTTATCAGTGACGACGTGTTACAATGAAAATAATAAGGAGAAACAAAATAAAATAATACATTCTAAAAACCAAAAAGATTCTCCCAGTCAAAAAAAAATTAAAGCAAATGTTCGAAAAGTCCTCCTTGCTCGGCTAGACAATATCCGAGCCTACTATAAAAACCCCTTCCAACGTTTCCAAGCATGTTAGGGGTGATAATTTGAAAAGCTTCTTCAAAAACAGATAGAAGTCATTAGGAGCAAGATCGGGAGATCGAGCTGGCCATAAAATAGTTCCCCGTGTACTTATAACCCGATTAGGAAACATTGTGAGCGGAACAACCATCTTGTTGAAACCATGTTTCACCAAATCTTACACCTAACAACTGCCTAGCGGTTGGAATAATGTGCTGCTGCAGTAGATCCAAGTATCTAGGACCATTCAAATTGCAATTGCCGTTAATAAAAAATGGCCCAATTACGTGTTCCCCTACAATACCCCCCCCCCAAACATTTAGTTTTTGGGGATACTGTGTTCTCGTCAAAATACAAATGCAAATTTTCCCTCGACCAATATCGAACGTGTGTTGGGTTATGACGATTTGACCATTTGACCATCTGCACTTTTTCGGCAACTTCGTAGACATCCATTTTTAGTTTTAAAAATGTATTATTTCAATTAAGAACTTACCCATCTGTTTCTCGAGCAAGGCAGAAATAAAACAAAATAATAAAAACAAAATGAATTTCCAAAAGATAACACTGCAACGTGCTTCGAATCCACCTCGGTCGTACGGCACGGAGAGTAAATTGGACTTGATTCCCCCTATGTTCGCAGTAGCTTGAAGCGGTCTGTATACTACGGTACTTAAAATGTAAGTTTTCCCCAATTGCGACGCCTATGAGAATAGTTTATCTATTGCTTTTCGGTTTTGGGTTCTATTGTATTCTCCGGTCGAAAAGGGTGAGGTATATAAAAATAAAGAATTTTTACCTGAGGTACATTAGAAAAATTTTAAAAGAGAAGAAAAAGTGATTGGTCACTCAGTACAAAATTTATCCAAATTTGCATTTTTATTACTCTCTCTTCTTTATGAACAGACTTTAGTAGTGTTATCGCGTCGCAGGTAAAATTTGTTGCAATTTAAGTAGAAAAATCTAAGTGGAAAGCAAAATCAAAATGCAGAAAATTTTGACGTAAACAGGAAGGATATTTTACGATGTAGAACATAACTTGCAAATATAGGCCTGTTTCGCCTAATACTGGATGAATTGTCACCCTACCTTACGAATAGGTATTAATATTGGGTAGTTAATTTCAATTTCCCTATCTCTTCCAAATTAAAAAAAAGATACGTTTGTGTTATTTTTCTTTGTGACACCTTGTATAAAAGGGTATATATTTTTTGAAACAGCTTTTTTTGCACCTAAAATAATGCTATAAAAGTATTTATTGAAAAACCCATAGCTCTCCTAAAAATTCCGTTATTGCAGTCCTTTGGGACGTACTGTATAATAGAATCGTTAAAAACATAAACCACCACGTGCAATAAGCTGTGTAGAACCGTCCCTGATCGACTAAAAATAACAATATTAATTACAAAGATTTTGTTGAGCAGAATCAGAAGGGCTTGGAAGAACACTTAGTTACGATATCAATCATACATACCTACACCTTAAGGCGCATTTACACAGACAAACTTTCCTTTGATGTTGAAATGCCGACAAACATTTACACGAGCCTCTTGAGCAAAATGTTCAAAGAAATGTTCGAGCAAAATCTCGTACAAAAAAACACAGGTAAATTTTGGAGAGAATGTTGAGCAAAATCTATTTGAAGAATTGGGGGTATAAAAATTTCTTTAGAAATTTAAATTTTATAGTTTTATGGGAATTCATTGAACTTAACTGAAAATAGAAAGACTAAGTTTTAAAACAAGGTATTTTAATTAAGTGCTCTCCGACGGAAAAACGATATGATGTCGAAATTCACGTTTTTACCTCATAAGCAACTTCGATTGACTTGATTTTTATAGGGGATATGCCAGTATACCATAATTGGCACTTATTTGTTGCTGATGCTGGGTTAGGAGAAGGTAAAAACCGTAGACTAGTGAGAGGGGGTTTTGGTCAAATGAACATTGACACACAAAATTACATGACAACAAACAAGGGTCAACGCAGTTTTTTTATGAAAGTTTTAGAACAAATCTTTCCATAAAGAAAGGGCTCTCCGACGCAAAACAAAGAAATTCGTTTTATTTTATTGACGCGTAGAATTTGCGTTTCCGATTTTTTAAATATTGAAATTTTTGGCGATTTGTACAAGCTTTTATTTATGTATGTTTGTATGTTCGGCTCAAATCTTGCAACTCAAATTTGGTATTCAATTTCAGTTTTCGGTGTGTATTTATAGTTGCGGCGGCAATACAATAATATGGTATTATTAGGCACCCCCTCCCGCTAATGAGGGAAGTGGAGGAAGAAAAAGATTTATTTTGTTCGATTTCAATCAAAATTGGCATACAGGGGTTTTTAGGGAAGAGAATTATCGAAAGGATGGATTTATGATAGTCTAAAAATTAAAAAATTATTTTAAATAAAAAGAAGCTTTTATAAAATATAAAGTGCACTAAAAAGTAGAAAATAAATTTTAGCATTCTCATATCATAATGATAAAAGCAACGGGCGCAAACTAAAACTAAAAATGTCCATCCATATATCAGAGAAATTTTAGATATTTACACGTCGTAGTTGTGGTGAGAGTATTTTTTGTACTCATGGTATTTATTGTCTTTTTGATACGTTAGTTATAAACGCCTTACCACTCATATCTCTTTATATTACTTCCTAGTTTAGTCTTTTACAATAATAATAAAGTCAAATGAAAAAACCTATTTACATTTTATTAAATCTCAAATATATGAACAAAAGCACGTTCGATTTAAATAATACCAGTTTATTACCCACTTTTACAACACTACGATCCCGACCCTTGTCTAAAAAATATAATTTAGCAGTAATAGACTAGACTTTTGAATCGGAATGTTGCCCCTTTGCATATTGTTTGTTCAGTGTCAGTAATCGACCTTGATTATTACATTAAATTGACAGTAAATATCTATATTCAGCATTTTCATAAACCTTTTGCGTTTTTAAGCAACCCTTGGGGCCTTAAACTAAGTAGGTAAATCTGGTGTGTTAAGTTAAAGTAAAGTTACAAAAATATGTTTTAAAAAAAATCCCCTCCCCACCACTCCTCATAGTCGTGAGGCGCGGATTACCGCTTAAAAGTGCATCTTTTGAGTTTTTTGCCGATATTTGAAAAATTCAAAAATTTCTTGGAAAAGAAAAATTTTCCTGGGTTGTTTTTCGAATTTAGGAAAAAAACCCTTGGAAATAAAAAAACTCGCAAGAAAGTCCCAAAAAAACCCCCGGGCAAAAAAATCCGGGAAAAACCCTAAGAAAAAAATATTATAAGTAACCCTAATCCAACTGATAGCCAATAATAATGTTTCGCTTGCCGTCGGCTTTTTTTCACAAAAATTTAAAATAAAAGTTGGTGTTCCATTTTTTTAAAGAATTGAGATCACTGATCACTGATGTGAAATTTTATTTATTCTCGTCTTTAAAAATATGTTTCCAAAACAGATAGCAATAATTTGCTCAAGAATTTACCCGAACAAAAGGTTCAAAGAAAAGCTCACAAAAATGTTCGCGCAAAAAATTTTAAATCTTTTGCACGAGCTTTTGTTTGAGCATGTTCGTCTGTGTAATTGCGCCTTTATATTACGAATTAGGCGATAAGTTGCTTCAAGCTTTCCCAAACTTTATGACGAACGCGCTAAGGATAATAACCGGGGAAATTTTCAGACGATTGCTAAAAGTTGTTGGCACAGATATCAAAACCCCCCCAGAGGAGTCGCACTCGACCTTTCTTTCCGACCCTGTTTTTGGGATAAATCCTTAGCCCTGACCTTACCCAAGAAAGGGAAACGATACTCATCATTTTTATAATATACAAGCGGGAAAAACAACCTTCGGGATTCCTTTCATTCAGTTAAAAGGTTTTAAATTTTTGTCCTCGGGGTTTGTTGGGATAGACACGCGGCGCACTGTGGAACGACCCAATGTTAAGCCCGGACATTTCAGAATAAGCAAAATATTGTAATCTTAGAACAAATCCATTGAATAGTATTCAGTAAAGTCCACTCTATTTATTGGCATATAACTTTTATTTTATTTTATTTTTTTTTATCGTTAAAATGTGTTTATCTAGAAATTGCAATTTTTATACCGAAAAAAAACACTTATTTTTGAAAATATATATTTCCGTGAGTATTATCAGTGTTAATTTTTTTTTTCTCCCAATATCTAGACTGATTCTTGTTAAATAAGCTTCATTGAATTTTGGTCGATTTTTTTTATCACAGTCTCTACAAATAGCATAAATTTAGTGACCTTATTCTTTCTAATAGTCATTTTATTTCAAATAAGCATAAAGTAGGTTGGGTATTCTAAAGAAAAAAAAGTCATTCATGTACTAACATATTGATTAGTGCATAGTGATTTTGTGTGATGTAAAGACCTGCCCCCCCCCCCACCCTCCCGCCTCGAGGGATACAACGGCATACATATATATACACTGAAAAAAATATCGTACATAGTATTAATAACAGGTGTTTCAACTTTTTTATTATTTGATGTAGAAAAATAAAACAAACGATGGGTGGCTTATGAAACTAAACGGGTTTTTTTCCACTACACCAATTTTTTTTTGGTCACCTTGTATAGCAAAGATGACGAAGAAGTCAGTTTTTTTTAAATAGAACACCCCGTTATATTTTTGTATTTTTGGATTCCTTAAAGAAATACCTTTACAGGAATATAACATGTTATGGATCTATCTCTCACCGTTCGCGAGATATTAACAGTTAAGCTTTCAAAATGGGAAAAACTTGCAATTTTTCACGACAAAGTTGGCCATGAAAAGAGAAACAATAGGTAGGCTTTGAAGCGTGTCGGTGTTGCTTTTGTTGTTTTTTTTGTCCATGGCAACCTTTGATTAATTATTATTAATTATAAATTAATTACGAAAGAAAGCTTTTTGATTAAACTTATTTATATATTTTTTCATATAACATTAAAACTCTATCACTATATCCATAAAAAACACAACTGAAATATCAACACAAAATCATTTAAAATTAGTAACAAATCTAAAGGCGCATTTACACAGACAAACTTTTCTTTGATGTTGAAATGCCGACAAACATTTACACGAACATCTTGAGCAAAATGTTCAAAGAAATGTTCGAGCAAAATCGCGTACAAAAAAACACACGTAAATTTTGGAGAGAATGTTGAGCAAAATTTGTTTGAAGAAATGTTGGTAATAAAAATTTCTTACAAATTTAAATTTTATAGTTTTATGGGAATTCATTGAACTTAACTGAAAATAGAAAGACTAAGTTTTAAAACAAGGTATTTTTAATTAAGTGCTTTCCGACGGAAAAACGATTTGATGTCGAAATTCACATTTTACCTCATAAGCAAATTCGATTGATCTGATTTTTATAGGGGATATGCCAGTATACTTGTAACTTTTTTGGGGTTTTAAAAAAAAACGAGAATCAAAAAAAATAAAAAATGGCACCTATTTATTTATTTTTAAAATTACAGCAGTGTTTGACAGCGCTGCGTTCCGACTGTCTAAACCTCCCTATCCCCCCCCCCCAGGGAACAACTAACTACTCTCCAGAACAGTTCTGTAAAAATATCCACCTGCATTTTAAAAAGTAATTACTTCGAAGACATTTCCGTTTTCTTTTTATAATGAAAGAAAACCAAAAAAGTTAAAGAAAAGAATTAAATGTTATTACCTCCATCATTAACTATTTTAACATTGCATATGACAAAACTGATAGCCAATAATAATGTTTCGCTTGCCGTCGCCTTTTTTTCACAAAAGTTTAAAATAAAAGTTGGTGTTCCATTTTTTTAAAGAATTGAGATCACTGATCAATGATGTAAAATTATATTTATTCTCATCTTTAAAAATATTTTTCCAAAATAGATAGCAATAACTTGCTCAAAAATTTACCCGAACAAAATGTTCAAAGGAAAGCTCACAAAAATGTTCGCGCAAAAAATTTCAGATCTTTTGCACGAGCTTTTATTTGAGCATGTTCGTCTGTGTAATTGCGCCTTAAGATAAATTTATAAAAGATGTTCGAATCTATCTCCTTCAACTTCAATACATTTTTCAAATCTACGCCTTAAACCGTTAACAGTATTAACAAGAAACTCTGAAAAATTTTGTTGGTTAACTTCTATTTCCACCAGCTCTCTTATTTGTTGAGGATTCTGGATATCTACCTGAAATACTTTATCCTTCAGATAATTCCACAAGAAAATGTCGAGCGGTGTAAGATCAACGCTGCTTGGCGGCCACCGAATATTCCCATTTTTTCCAATCCTCTCCTCAAAATGATTGTTTAAGAAATTTTGAACATCGCGGACATTATGGGGCGTGGCTCCATCCTGATGAAAACTTAAATTTTTCAGTTTCGACAAGTGGAAGATCGTCTAGAAATTCAAGCAGGTGGGTCTCCAAAAAATCTAAATATCTATCGCCTGTTAGAGTTCCTTGGAAATAAAAAGGTCCTATTACACGGTCTGCTAAAATCCCACACCAAGTATTAACAGACTGTCTTCCTTGCAATCTCACTTCCTTTATAAAATTGGGATTTTCAGTTGCCCAGTACCTATAATTTTGTCTGTTGGGTACCCCACAAGTTGAAAACGTAGATTCGTCCGACCACAAAATCCTGTTCAAAAAGTTTGGGTCTTCATCCATCCTTCGTAGCATCGTGCGGCAGAAATCGACACGTTTTCTCTTTTGCTCCGGATTTAGAGCTTGCATGGTACGCGACTTATATGGCTTGTAGGAATGTTTCCTTAGCTCATTTCTTACCTTTCCATAAGAGCTGCTATTTTGATGCCCTTCTTGCCCTAAAACTCTACAAACTTACCGAATTGAGGTTTTAGGATTTTCTTCAAAATGAAGAAGAATATTAAGGTTTGTTTCTTCATTAGCAGGAACATACCCCTTTTTTCTTCGTACGCTTGAAGTCTGTCTAAGTTTACGAAAGAGCCGTCTTGTCTGTTTGGAAACTGCTGTCTATACTCACGAATAGTCGCACGAGATCCAATGAGCATTTTTGTCTATATAAAAGTTACAGCAAATAATATAAAACCTTCACAAAATAACCAAAAGTTATATTATTTAGTGTTGGTGATAATTTTATAACTCTAATATATCTCTTAAATGAGTAAAAAAGACTTGAAAAACAACTGTTCATCTCCAGCTTATAAAAATTTATGGTACATAGTAATGGATAGAAAAACAACATATAGATTTTATAAAACTTCCTTATGAGCCCTCAAGTATAGAGATTATTATAAAAAGGCTTTACAACTGTTTTAACAACACTACATAACAAATTAAAGGTTTTTATGGATTTAGAAATATAGATTTTCCATCTTTCTTCCCTTTGCTTGTTATGTATTATTCTTTTTCTTTTAACAATAAGAAAATTTATAAAATGGTGTTTAGCAATCTTCTAAAATAAATAAAAATGAAAGTGAGATAAGCTTAAGCAGGAATATGAATATTTATATACTATAGTCAAATAAAAGCTGTTTTTCAAGTCATCCTACTCTGAAAATCAGCTGCGGTCCCGTGTGTACTGTATAGTTTTCGAATACACTCACGTAAATTTCATGGGCTCCAAAAATACTTGAAAAAACGAGAAAAAAATATTAATTTAAATATCGTTTTTTTTTTCATACGCGTTTTTTTCTTTCTGAGACAAATATTGAATTTTGTATGTTGTTCCTAACCCTAACAAGCAATATTTCGATTGAAACACATGTTGAAACCCTATAAATAACGTTTTTATTTAGGCCAAAAACCTATTTTTGTAATCCAAAATGGCGAAAATTTCCGACAATTCTATAAAAAAAACCAAACAACTATACCACTGTTTACCTCGTCAACACTATTTTATAACCCTTTTAAAAAATGATGCTACTTGGAACAAAGAGCTACAGATGGCGCAGTGTTGAACACTGATGGTCCGTTTCTGCGAGCTTAACATAGTTACCATTGTTCTCTTTTCCTAAATGCATTCCTCGAGAGATCCAGCATACTACACATACCAGGAAAAATACCCGCCTCCACACACTTCAAGCCCGCATAACTATCAGAGGTAACTATCTCAAGAATATAGTTAGATTGCGGGGTCGAAGGGTGTACAGGCGAGTATTTTCCGGGGTGTTCACATTTGCCGCCGACCAGCAGTATCAGCGTATGCGCTCGACGTTTCACGGTGCGTTTTTGCGACCTTAACACGGTTACTATATTGTTCTCTTTTTCTAAAACACGGTTCCCATCTATGCGTTTCTCATTCGTGGGTCCCCCGAATCAAAACACGTATCACGTGGTCTAAGCGAGATTTGCCTATACAAGTTCATGTGGGACCACGTGATGAGTTTTTTGAGTCAGGGTGACTGCGCATGGGAAACGCTAGTGGGAATCGGGTGTAAAATGCATTCGATCCCGATATCTGTCACCGGCAACTCAAAAAGATTTGGATCTCTTATCTCTCAGATTGATGTAATTAAAACAAGATAATAATGGTATGGTATCTCGCAAAAACGTGCCTTTTGATGTCGCAAAAACGCTCCTTTTGAGGTCGCAAAAACGCGCCTTTTGATGTCACAAAATTAACCTTAAAAAATCTTGTTTGTTTTGTTTTTATAATTGCCAAAATAAATCAAAATTGTTTTTTTTTGTTCTAAAAACAGTTGTATTATAATCACTATATAAAGAAATTATTAACAAAATTATAGAAAAAACCTTATGGGCAAAAAAGGTTTATGAATGAGTTCATAAGAATATTACAGACACCAATTTATATAACTATTGTGTGTGAGTTCCCAAGTTTTTATAAGTGTCTCTCGAAATATTTTCAATCTTATCTTATATAAATTTGTTGTTGGTTAATTAAGTTTTATAAGTGGGTTGATAGCAACATTTTAAAAACCAATCTATTATATATCTTTACTTGATAGTTACTTACGGTTTTATAGGTGGGTTGACAGAAAGATTTCAAACACCAATTTATATAACATTTGTCACTGCTTTCTTATATTTTTATAAATATGTTGGTGGAAACATTGTTAACACCAATTTATATAACATTTGAACCGATGACTTCAATTTTTATAAAGATGTCCGTGGAAATATTGTTAACGCCAGTTTTATGTGACTTTAGGGTACCATCAATTTAGAGCCTTTAATAAAACAAATATACAAACTCAATTCTTGTAGGAAACTTCTAAATACCCTAGGGTATCAATGGAACCCTCTTTATAATAATTATATAAATATCTGTCACCAGAAGTTTCTGAAAATGCTCATTGGGGAGTTATAATTGTTTCTAGCAAATAACAATAAAATTTCTTGCCTTTCTTGATCTGAATAAACCATTTTTGTGAAAGAGTAGGCCCTCCAAATTTCTATGCATGATTTGTGTTGACATTTTTGTTTCCTATTTTATTTTTTTTTTTTCATGGGTAACTAGATAACTATAGTGACAGTTTTGACCGTGGGGGTAAACAATGAATCAAAGGTTACCATGGACAAGTGGGATTCTTTGCGTGGCCAACTTAGTCGTTAAAAATTGCAAATTTTTTCAATTTTGAAAATTTAAATGTTAATATCTCTCGAACGATGAGAGATAGACCCATAACATGTTATATTGTTGTAAAGGTATTTTTTGAAGAAATCCATAAATACAAAAATATAAGGGGTGTTCTATTTAAAAAAATTGACTTCTTCGTTATCCTTCGTATACAGGGTGACCTAAAAAAAATTGGTATAGTGGAAAAAAACCCGTTTAATTTCATAAGTCATACATCGTTTGGTTCATCATTCTACATCAAATAATAAAAAAGTTAAAGGGGGTGGGGCGTTTATAAATGATCATCCTGTACATCAATAACACGTAACTGTTCCAAAAATCAGAGAAAAGCTATAAAAATTGTCATATACAGTAATGATATTAATAAACGGAAGTTACGAAATCAATGGAAAATGTTTTTTGACATTGTATAGAGAATTGTTATTAATAGTATGTACAGGTTATGGAGATAATAAAAGAGCATATGAAATAAATAAAACATGTTAACGATTTTAATCAATGCCTTAAATAAATTTAAAAGATCTCCCCACTACTAACAAATGAATCGGACGAAAGGATTTCCGAATAGCCAGTTAAAACCCCAGTTCTTCGGTAGCTTCGGTACCTTCGGTAGAGCATTAGACTGGTATTCTAGAGGTCCCGGGTTCAAATCCTGGTCGATGAAAAACTTTTTTCCGATTTATTCCTTCACCCTTTGCCCCCTACGACACAAATTTTTTCTGTTAGACACGAACATAATTTAACCGATTATAATTTTCCCGAACCATAAAATATCAGAATTACAAAAGTATCGAAAATAATTTTCTACAAACGAAAAACACCCGAACCACAAATTAATAGAAAATAATATGCCCGATCCATAAATGAGCAGAACCATAATCCATCCGAACATTCGCGCGAACTATTTATTTAAAGATTCTCGCAAAAGGTTTGGACCAAAAGGTTCGGGGTTCGGGTAAAAAGTTTCGGGGTTCAGGTAAAAAGGTTCGTGGTGTTCGGACAAAATTTGCTGAAAGAAATATTTGGAATAAAATAAAAATTAGAAAAATTATTTACCGTAAATCATTGAACTGAATTTTAATATTAAATTAAATTTTAAAACCTTTCCGACGAAAAAACGATTTGACGCACTTGATAAAAAATAATGGGGATTACTTTATTTCGTTTGTGGGGTTTTGGTGGTGGGGTTTGGTAGTGGGGTTTGGTGGTGGGGTTTGATGGAGTTCGGTGATGGGGTTGAGTTTACACTTAATTAAGAAAAACCAAAAAAGTGATAAAGCATAGCAACAATTAGGTACAAACTACCACCCAGCAAATAATAATTTTTCGCTTTCCATCGGCTTTTACTATTTAATCGAAAAATAAAATAAAATATTTTTGGTGTTCCAATTTAATTTCAAGAATTGTGGTCAGTGATGCGAGACCAAAAATATTATCTATTCCTACTTTCAAAAATATATTTCCAAAAAATCTTGCGAAAATTTGCCCGAATGTTCGTAGCAAATGTTCGCTGCAAATGTTCGAGTATTCGGGCAAACGTTCGTAGAAAAAGGTTCGCCAGATTTGGCCCGAACTTTTGGACGAACCTATTCGCTGTGTGTAAATGCGCCTTAACTGTCTATCAAATCTTGTGATTCATTTTTGACACACTTCCCGTTAACCGATTTTAATGAAATTTGCAACAGTAATGTAGGTCCGATGACAATACAATGTTATGAAAAAATTTGGAGGTAGGGGGTTGATAAGGGATGTAAAGAGGGTAAATTAATTCAATATCCAAGCTTACTTCGACTCTTCCCTGCCGTAAGCAATTGAATTCGTGTCTATCGGTTCAAATCATTTTCGGACAGATAGGTGTGTTTCGGCATTATTTTGTTTCTATTAACTTATTTCCGTTAAAAATATTTTTTGACATTTTGTGTTTCTATAAAAATATGTTTCGTTTAATTTTAATTCTGTGCATATATTTTCTAGCCATTTGATTTTCCCGTCATTTCATTTTCGAGACAATTTTTGTCGGACCAATAATTTTCTTTTTTTTTAAATTCTTACAAATTACGTTTCTACCAAATTTTGTTTTTTTATTTCATGGTTTTTTCACATTTTTAAAACCCAACCGAATTTGGTACCTCAGAAAGACTTAGCCAATACCTGTTTTTAATTTTTTCCGAAACCTCTTGGTTTTGTTGAAAAACTTAAAATTAAGACATCTCCAAAATCCGTAAGAGTGGAGATTTTTTTTCTGTCAGTCAACTTAGCTCAGAAATTGTCGAAGTGACGTTCAAAACGGGTTATGTGATATCCATACTTACATACACTGAATCAATTAAAATTGACTAAAATTTTAGTTTTTCTGCCTACACAATACTTTTTTGAGCCTTAATATCTAGCAGGTTTTACTTCGTCATGTAAAACAGACTTTCCACTTATCAAAACTTGATCGTTTGCAAAATAACGTGATTTAGAAAAAATAAACAGTTTTCTAATATTTGTTCTCAAATCACGTGTTTTTTAAGTGAAAACATGTGACTTAAAGAAAAAAACGTTTCGTTACACCTTGGCTTTCTCATGCAGGTTTTACTTCGTCATGTAAAACAGACTTTCCACTTATCAAAACTTGATCGTTTGCAAAATAACGTGATTTAGAAAAAATAAACAGTTTTCTAATGTTTGTTCTCAAATCACGTGTTTTTTAAGTGAAAACATGTGACTTAAAGAAAAAAACGTTTCGTTACACCTTGGCTTTCTCATCGAATTTTTTTTCTACATTTCTGGCATTTATACAATTTATTTGCCAGTTTTATTCCACCACGCCAAGTAGTGTTTTATATCAAAATTAAATAGACCTCTATTTTTTCTATCTAACTGTCTATCAGTGTCTAGATCCATATCTGAAAGTCTTTTTTTTTTCAAGAAGCCTATGAAATTTTCTTTCCAGCCTTATCTTCTCATTTCTGCATACAGTGTATTTATATTGTACTTTTTCCAGCTACTGATTCTTGATCAATGTCTTTTTTTGCATTTCTGAGTTTTCCTTTTTCTACCTACACAACTTTTTGAGCCTTGCATGAATGGCATCATTATCTTAATTAGTATGTAAAATTTTCTGTTTTCAGCAGTCAATTAAGTTTTCATTTCATCTTATTTACTTGCAACTTTTATTACATCATGTTAAATAGCTTTTCCACTTAGCCCAACTTAACCATTTGCAAAATAACGTGACTTATATAAAGAAAATCACGCTTAATAGTCAGATTTCTAACGTTTTCTTCTCAAATCACGTATTTTTAACGTGAAAACATGTGATTTAAGGAAAAAAACGCTCTGAAACAGAGCTAGGCGTGATTTCCTTGATGTAAATCACGTTCATTTTTTTGAAAATGGTCAAGTTGTTCTAGGTAGGTTTACACAAAAGTTCTCTTCATTTTTTTCTATACTATCTAACTATCTATCATTGGCTAGATTTATATCTGAAAGTCTTTTTTTTTTTCAAGAAGCCAATGAAATTTTCTTTACAGCTTTATCTTCTCATTTCTGCATACAATGTATTTGCAAGTTTTTTACTTTTTCCACCTACTCATGACGTCAATATCTTTACTATTATCTGAAATTCTTTCTTCCAAGAAGTCAATGATATTTTCTTTACACCTTGATCTTTGCATGGCATTTCTTTGCATTACTGAGTTTTACTTTTTCTACTTACACAACATTTTTGAGCCTTAAGGCGCATTTACACAGACAAACTTTCTTTGATGTTGAAATGCCGACAAACATTTACACGAGCCTCTTGAGCAAAATGTTCAAAAAAAAGTTCGATCAAAATCTCGTAGAAAAAGGAATTTTGGAGAGAATGTTAAGCAAAATTTGTTTGAAGAAATGTTGGTATAGAAATTTCTTACAAATTTAAATTTTATAGTTTTATGGGAATTCATTGAACTTAACTGAAAATAGAAAGACTAAGTTTTAAAACAAGGTATTTTTAATTAAGTGCTTTCCGACGGAAAAACGATTTGATGTCCTCATAAGCAACTTCGATTGACCTGATTTTTATAGGGGATATGCCAGTATATTTGTAACTTTTTTGGGGTTGTAAAAACACGAGAATAAAAAAATAATAATTGGCATTTATTTATTGCTGTTGCCTGTAAAATGTTATAATAAAAATTTATGTTTAAAAGAATATCTCTTTATTTTACTTCCTAGTTTAAAACACAATACAATAATAATTAAGTCAAATTAAAAAACCTATATACATTTTATTAAATCTCAAACATATGAACAAAAGCACGTTCGGTCTAAATAATACCCGTTTATTACCCACTTTTACAACCCTACGATCCCGACCCTTGTCTAAAAAAATATAATTTAGCAGTAATAGACTAGACTTCTGAATCGGAATGTTGCTCCTTTGCATATTGTTTGTTCAGTGTCAGTAATCGACCTTGATTATTACATTAAATTGACAGTAAATATCTATCTTCATCTTAAACTAAGTAGGTAAATCTCGTGTGAGGAATTAAAAAAAAACATTCAAAGCTAAGGGTAAAGTAAAGTTACAAAAATATATTTAAAAAAAAATCCCCTCCCCACCACTCCTCATACTCGTGAGGCGCGGATTACCGCTTAAAAGTGCAATTTTTGAGTTTTTGTCGATATTTGAAAAACTCAAAATTTTTTTGGAAAAGAAAAATTTTTTGGGTTGTTTTTTGAATTTAGGAAAAAACTTGCAAGAAAATCCCAAAAAAACTCCCGGGCAAAAAAATCCGGGAAAAACCCTAAGAAAAAATATTGTAAGTAACCCTAATCTATCTGACAAAACTGATAGCCAAGAATAATGTTTCGCTTGCCGTCGACTTTTTTTCACAAAAATTTAAAATAAAAGTTGGTGTTCCATTTTTTTTAAAGAATTGAGATCACTGATGTGAAATTTTATTTATTCTCATCTTTAAAAATATGTTTCCAAAACAGACAGCAATAATTTGCTCAAAAATTTACCCGAACAAAATGTTCAAAGAAAAGCTGACAAAAATGTTCACGCAAAAAATTTTAGATCTTCTGCACGAGCTTTTGTTTGAGCATGTTCGTCTGTGTAATTGCGCCTTTACATGAATGGCATCATTATCTTTATTGGCATGTGAAATTCTTTCTTTTAATCAGTTTTATATTTTCGTTTCATCTTGACTTTCGAATCCAATTTTTTTTGCATTCGGTCATAAAATTTACTTGCAACTTTTATAAAATCATTTTAAATAGCCCTCCCACTTAGCGAAACTTATACATTTGCAAAATAACGTGACTAAGATGGAAAAAATAACGCTTAATAGTCAGTTTTCTAGCGTTTTCTTCTCAAATGACGGGTTTTTCACGTGAAAACATGTGATTTAAGGAAAAAACTGAAATTGAGCTAGGCGTGATTTCCTTGAAGTTGTTCTTGGTAGATTTATACAAAAGTTTTCTTAATTTTTTTCTATACTATCTAACTATCTATCATTGGCTAGATTTATATCTGAAAGACTTTGTTTTCAAGAAGCCAATGAAATTTTCTTTACAGCTTTATCTTCTCATTTCTGCATACAATGTATTTGCAAGTTTTATTGCATCGTGTCCAGCAGACTATGTTACTTTTTCCACCTAGTGATGTCGTCAATATCTTTATTATTTTCTGAAATTCTTTCTTTTAATCAGTTTTATATTTTCGTTTCATCTTGACTTTCGAATGCAATTTTTTTTGCATTCGGTCATAAAATTTACTTGCAACTTTTATTAAATCATTTTAAATAGCCCTCCCACTTAGCGAAACTTATACATTTGCAAGATAACGTGACTAAGATGGAAAAAATAACGCTTAATAGTCAGTTTTCTAGCGTTTTCTTCTCAGTTGGGCCAGGTAGGTTTATACCAAAATTATCTTCTTATCTTCTCTCAACATCTTTAAGCCTTACATCAATTGGCGTTATTATTTTTATTGATATATTCAAGATACTTTCTTTGAAGCAGCCCCTTAAGGCGCATTTACACAGACAAACTTTCCTTTGATGTTGAAATGCCGACAAACATTTACACGAGCCTCTTGAGCAAAATGTTCAAAGAAATGTTCGAGCAAAATCGCGTACAAAAAAACACACGTAAATTTTGGAGAGAATGTTGAGCAAAATTTTTTTGAAGAAATGTTGGTAATAAAAATTTCTTACAAATTTAAAGTTTATAGTTTTATGGGAATGCATTGAACTTAACTGAAAATAGAAAGACTAAGTTTTAAAACAAGATATTTTTAATTAAGTGCTTTCTGACGGAAAAACGATTTGACGTCGAAATTCACGTTTTACCTCATAAGCAACTTCGATTGATCTGATTTTTATAGGTGATATGCCAGTATACTTGTAACTTTTTTGGGGTTGTAAAAAAAACGAGAAACAAAAAAAAATAAAAATTGGCACTTATTTATTGCTGTTGCTGGGTTAGGAGAAGGTAAAAACCGTAGACTAGTGAGAGGGGGTTTTGGTCAAATGAACATTGACACACAAAATTACAGCAGTGTTTGACAGCGCTGCGTTCCGACTGTCTAAACCTCCCTATCCCCCCCCTAGGGAACAACTAACTACTCTCCAGAACAGTTCTCTAAAAATATCCACCTGCATTTTAAAAAATAATTATTTCGAAGACATTTCCGTTTTCTTTTTGTAATGAAAGAAAACCAAAAAAGTTAGAGAAAAGAATTAAATGTTATTACCTCCATCATTAACTATTTTAACATTGCATATGACAAAACTGAGAGCCAATAATAATGTTTCGCTTGCCGTCGCCTTTTTTTCACAAAAGTTTAAAATAAAAGTTGGTGTTCCATTTTTTTAAAGAATTGAGATCACTGATCACTGATGTAAAATTATATTTATTCTCATCTTTAAAAATATGTTTCCAAAATAGATAGCAATAACTTGCTCAAAAATTTACCCGAACAAAATGTTCAAAGAAAAGCTCACAAAAATGTTCGCGCAAAAAATTTCAGATCTTTTGCACGAGCTTTTATTTGAGCATGTTCGTCTGTGTAATTGCGCCTTTACATTTTCTTTACACTTTCGCAGGGCTTTTTTGCATTGCTTAGGATCATACAATCGTCTTGTTAATTTGTCTACCTATTCAAAATTGGCATAGCTATCTTTATTAATAACTGAAATTTTTTCCTTTAAGCAGTCAAATAACTAGACTTTTACTTTTTCCCTCAATCTATCATTGTTTAGATTAATATCTGAAATTCTTCAAGCAGCACCTTTACACCACCTACTAATCCTCTTTTAGCCTTATATCAATGGCATCGTTATCTTTATTAACATGTAAAATTCTTTCTTTCAAGCAGCCAATGGAATTTTCTTTACATCTTGACATTCTAATTTCTGCATTATTGGGCACAAAATTTTCTTGAAAGTTTTATTGGATCAGCAGCCCTTGTATTAAAAGTAATTGGAGTTTAAGTAAATTTCTACCTACACTGAACATCTTTGGGCCCTCCATCAATGGCATCATTATCTTTATTAATATCTGAAATTCTTTCTTTTCTCATCACCTAGAAATGGATAAAATTTTATAGAGCAACAGGTTGTCTCTCTCGCACACTGGCGCTACAAGAATTCATTCTCAAGGTCTTTTGTTGTGTTCCTAGGGGGTGGCATCCAGTGGTGTAGATGAAAAATTGAAAAATATTAAAAATTAAAAATATTATTAGTACTCTGTTATTACCAATTTTCAGACCTCTGCTGTTTTCAAATTTCCAGCCATATTTTACCTCTTTAGGAACCAAATTTTTGAAAATCCTTTTTTAGCGAATGCCTACATCACAAACCCCACCTATTCTCCAATTTTCATGTTTTTAGGTAAACAGGTTTAAGCTGGTATATGTTTGTAGGTAGCAAAACAACAATATGACATCTAAAGGCGCAATTACACAGACGAACATGCTCAAATAAAAGCTTGTGCAAAAGATCTAAAATTTTTTGCGTGAACATTTTTGTAAGCTTTTCTTTGAACATTTTGTTCGGGTAAATTTTTGAGCAAATTAGTGTATCTATTTTCGAAACATATTTTTAAAGATGAGAATAAATAAAATTTCACATCAGTGATCAGTGATCTCAATTCTTTAAAAAAAATGGAATACCAAGTTTTATTTAAAATTTTTGTGAAAAAAAGCCGACGGCAAACGAAACATTATTATTGGCTCTACTATCAGTTTTGTCACATGGATTAGGGTTCCTTATAATATTTTTTTCTTAGGGTTTTTCCCGGATTTTTTTGCCCGTGGTTTTTTTTGGAATTTTCTTGCGAGTTTTTTTATTTCCAAGGGTTTTTTTCCTAAATTAAAAAAAACCCAGGAAAATTTTTCTCCTCCAAAAAAATTTTGGGTTTTTCGAATATCGGCAAAAAACTCAAAAATTGCACTTTTAAGCGGTAATCCGCGCCTCACGACTATGAGGAGTGGTGGGGAGGGGATTTTTTTTAACTTTTGTAACTTTACTTTACCCTTAGCTTCGATTGTTT
This sequence comes from Oxystoma pomonae, assembly GCA_963921995.1. NCBI lineage: Eukaryota > Metazoa > Arthropoda > Insecta > Coleoptera > Brentidae > Oxystoma > Oxystoma pomonae. The sequence goes on from OY998166.1 coordinate 5,990,480, forward strand.
TTTTTTTCATTCCTCACACCAGATTTACCTAGTTAGTTTAAGGCCCCAACGGTTGCTTAAAAAAGCAAAAGGTTCATGAGAATGCTGACGATAGATATTTACTGTCAATTTAATGTAATAATCAAGGTCGATTACTGACACTGAACAAACAATATGCAAAGGAGCAACATTCCGATTCAGAAATCTAATCTATTACTGCTAAATTATATTTTTTTAGACAAGGGTCTGGGATCGTAGGGTTGTAAAAGTGGGTAACAAACGGGTATTATTTAGACCGAACGTGCTTTTGTTCATATATTTGAGATTTAATAAAATGTATATAGGTTTTTTAATTTGACTTAATTATTATTGTTTTGTGTTTTAAATTAGGAAGTATAATAAAGAGATATTCTTTTAAACGTAAATTTTTATCATAACATTTTACAGGCAACAGCAATAAATAAGTGCCATTTATTATTTTTTTATTCTCGTTTTCTTACAACCCCAAAAAAGTTACAAGTAAACTGGCATATCCCCTATAAAAATCAGGTCAATCGAAGTTGCTTATGAGGTAAAATGTGAATTTCGACATCAAATCGTTTTTCCGTCGGAAAGCACTTAATTAAAAATAACTTGTTTTAAAACTTAGTCTTTCTATTTTCAGTTAAGTTCAATGCATTCCCATAAAACTATAAACTTTAAATTTGTAAGAAATTTCTATACCAACATTTCTTCAAACAAATTTTGCTTAACATTCTCTCCAAAATTTCCGTGAGTCTTTTTGTACGAGATTTTGCTCGAACTTTTTTTTGAACATTTTGCTCAAGAGGCTCGTGTAAATGTTTGTCGGCATTTCAACATCAAAGGAAAGTTTGTCTGTGTAAATACGCCTTTCCATACGCCATATTATTTTTTTTAAAATAGCCTATATCACTCTCGGAACTCTCAGGTTTCCAGCGATACCATTGTTATCGAATCGAATCAGTCGTTTCGATAATCACAGTATTATGTTTAAAAACCGATTTCCTCCCACATAGCCAAAGTACATCCAATGTATATACAATGGATATACAATGGATATCCATTGGACATCCATCAGAGGTGATTATTTATCACACTTGGATGTCCTTTGTAGCTCCATTAATGTATATTCGTTTTAAATGAGTAATATATAGCATTAGAGAGTTAATAGACAACTAATTTATCGTCACCTTATTTGCTTACCGTATTACCGTAATTCAGATGCTAAAAAGAGTTTTTAAACCACAAACACAAATTACCGTAATCCTATTATCTTGCCCACATACAAACTGCCAATGTAAATAGAATAGAAAAGAAAACAAAATTTCCTGTTTTTGCAAACTAAACGAAAAAAAAGGAATTATCACCTACCAACTGCAGCTTTTGAAGCTCTCAATGATGGACGTATAAACGCGCTGAGACAGCGATTTTATTTGAAAACGCTCTTATATAAAACCGGTTTTGGGTGCATATAAACGTTTTAATATTGATGACGGAATAAACTACAAAGCCAAATTGTTGGGGTTGAGTTGAGAGATTTAAAGCACGCCACTGGTTTCCAAGGGGCAGCAAGGTGTTCAAGGGCGAGAGGAGGGGTAAATGATCACCTAGAAACGTTTATAGCACAACCGATGCACTGCGTATCTCTGAGAATTTCGGAGATTTTACGAATTTCTACTATCTGTGTCAAAAAGATCAGGCCTTCGTAGGACCGGTTTTATGTTTAGAAAGCTAGAAAAGTAAATAGGCGACTTTGCTTGCGTTTATTTTGAAGGAAAACTTTCTGTTTTGCTCTTTCAATACAGATGGTTTCTATTTGCGCCTTGTACCATTCTATTTTTTAGATATGTGTTTACGAGTGAGTTTTATTGGCAGTTAAAACTAAAAAATTAGGCCAACCCAAAAAAATAGACTAAAATATCCAAAATTAATAAATTTAAGTAAAAAATTATTACAATATTAGAAAGCCTAAAACTTCTTTCCCACTTTTTCGTGCCTTTTGTAAAAGCTTGTTATTAAGAAACATTTTTTACTTTCGTAATACTCGAATCTATACCAAAAATCCCCGCACACCAATTTTGAACAAAATGCTTCCGCTTTTCCCTCCTTCCAAAAAGAGAGGAGCTGTAAACATCATAACATTTAAAATCTGATTGTGTTCCTCGACCCCAAAAACCAGACATTCTTAGATTCACCCCCCTATTGAAAAGAGTGGGGAGTGTTATCTTTATGTTATCCCTCCCTTAATCACGTTCCACTCCAAATCTCAAAACTGCATATTCGTAGCAGGTTTGGTTGAAAAGTTAGGAATTTTTATGTATATTAACCTACTCTCGCCCCCTCTCACCACCCCCCACCAACATAATTTTTATCCTCATAATGAGAAAACATTTGTTCGAACATAAAACTGTAAACCTCATAATCGTAGCAGCTTTGGTTGAAAATTTATGAATTTTCAACGTATTTTTTACCCCAAAATTAGAAAATTCTTAATTTAACGTAAAACTGAAAACTACAAATTCGTAGCAGATTTAGTTCAAAAGTTATGAAGTTTTGAATTTATTATATAATATGCCTCTCTCACCCCACTTAACGACCCCCCCTCCTATAAAAGCCCACCAAATTTTGAAGTTGATTGACGTGCAAAATTAGTGCAAAACATAATAGACACTTACGGTGGGATTTACTAACAGGATTTAGTCTATTTTAGAGCGGTCCTAAGTTTAAATGAAATTTTTGATTTTAAGCATTTTAAACCAACCCTCCTTGAGTTTTGGACATAGTTTGATTTATAGGAACAATTTTAATACATTTGTTTACTGAATAATCATCTTAACACGCTCTTTTGTTGGATTTAAAAAGAAATTTTCAATTTAGAAAAAAAGAGAATTAAAAAACCCATGCGGGGTTTAAATAGTAAACACTCTGTAAAACAAATTAAAATTGGGATTATATGTCACTCTAAATAAAATTTTTCCTTGTTAATTAATTTTTCCAATTAATACTTGATGTCACACAACGATTTAGATGGGTAATAATAAAATAATAAAACAAGTTTTGTTTACATTTCTTGTAGAAATGTCAGTTTTAAAATATTAGCTGCATTCAAATCCCAAACAGCGAGTTCGGATCTGTTATCTCTTCTTGAACCTTGGCTTGCACCAACCTCTACTGATGAAATTCAGAGCTTTGAAATGAGTGGGCTTTGAATAAGGAAAGTTTTCTTGACTGAGCTTTTACATAACCTTAATGTTTTAATTTGAGTCTGTAAATAAATTAATATAGTTGTTTTGGTTTTTTTTTGTTTGGTATATTTTTCGTGCATAATCAGTGACCTTCACTTATGTTTGTTTTGCCTCGTAGTGCCCTCATAAATATATTTTTTGTGCTGAAAACGGGTTTAAAATATGGCGTTTTTCTGGACAACATTGGAGGTGTTTTATTGGTTAACGGATAGTTTGGGATATTAAATAAGGTAAATTAATCCTTGTAAAAACGGTTACTTAGGGAAATTATAAACGAACTTATTACCACCCCCCAGAGGTGGTCTAAAAAATCACAAACTTTATAACCTCAAACTCAAACTTTGTGTTTTTTCTGTACGGGTAAGTGTTTTTTGAAAATAGGTTTTAAAATATAGTACTCCCTACAGGTGTAAATAATTAGACCTGTGGGGGGTACTATTTTAGATCCTAGTAAATCCCACTGTAAGTGTCCTTTAACCTAACTTTTTAGAGTGTTCTTACAGTCTTCTTGCCTAGGTGCCAATTTTTGCTGTTATTTGTCAAAAATTTTGTCAGCTACCGAATCAAATTCTTCCTGTTTCTGTATTTATTTACATTTACATTTACAATCTATTTTCATTTCGCTAAGGAAATTTAAGAAAAGATAAAAGTTGGTCATCTCTTAAATTAAATTACGCTAATTTTCGTCTGTATGAACGCGATCGTTGAATTTAATTGAAGCAAATATTAGGCTTAATTGAGTAAGAATCCACCTTAGCTAACAAACAAACAAGCAAAAAAATCCTCGGAAAAAAAACCACGAAAAAAAACCCAAGAAAAAATTATTATAAGCATCCCAACCCAACCCAACTTAAGATAGGCACACCCAACCCAATCCAAGTATTTTAACTTGTTTTTTAATACGTAACAATCAATCTCTTCCGTTTTTTTTCCGGTTTTTCTTCCGGTTTTTTTTCCGGGTTTTTTTCCGGAGCTGTTTTTTCCGTTTAATTTTCAAATATATCTTTCGGGATTTTTAATACGCATTTTTCATTTTGGATTTTTTAGTTTGATAGTGATGATGGAGAAAGGTACAACAAAACATTTCTGAATTAATCAAAAATATGTCAAAAATCAATTTTTTATTTTGTTCAGTAAAATAAAAAAGTATGTCTACCTTATTTAAATTTTTATTATTATAGATATTTTTTGTAACACACCAACACCTACTAAAATGCCTCTCCCTTAACGTTAAGCGAAAAAAACTCCGGAAAAATAAACTCTGTAAAAACCTCCGAAACAATAAAATTTATTATTTTATTTAATCAGTAACAAAGAGCTTAACACAAAACATGTTTGTTTGGTATTATTTTAACAAAATATTCACAGAATATTTTTTCATACTTTTTGGATTCAAGTTTTTAACCCTTTATTTTTTTAGAAATGACAGATGTGGTTGATCAAAAATAATTTTTTGTTAAAAACCTCCCTTAAAACTAGAAGAAGCTAAAACCTTTTATTGATTTCTTCTTGGTACCTATGCTGCCTACCTTTTTAGAATGAGTAGTACTATACCACCCTCTTAATAATACAAGATGTTCTTCGGGGTTGTAAGTAACTGTTTATAAGGCCAGGCCCGTACCAATACCCGATAAAATAAATAACTAATAGCAAAATTATAAAATCTCATAACACTAAATAATAATAATTATTTGGTTACCTATTCCTTTCTCCCTTTTTTCCTGGATTTCCATTCTTAACCGGATCAGACCGCTTCAAGCTACTGCGAACATAGGGCGGAAGAAGTCTAATTTGCCATTGTACGTACATGCAGAGACACCGCACGCCTATCAGTGAAGCAACCAACACTCAGGCTTCCGATCGCCATTCGCTGCCGTTCACCGCCTTTCGCCTTGTATTTAGTACGCCTCTAACTACGGTGCTGTGTGGAGCGTAGTCAATGAAACCGGAATTTGGTCAATAAATACGCAAATTTTTATAACGTAATTTTCTTATTTTTTGTCACTGATAAATAAGAGCGTTTTATTGTCAACTGCTCAGATTTATCAGTGACGACGTGTTACAATGAAAATAAGGAGAAACAAAATAAAAGCAAGTTCTCAAAATAAAATAATACCTTCTAAAAATCAAAAAGATTCTCCCAGTCAAAAAAAAATTAAAGCAAATGTTCGAAAAGTCCTCCTTGCTCGGCTAGACAATATCCGAGCCTACTATAAAAACCACTTCTAACGTTTCCAAGCATGTTAGGGGTGATAATTTCAAAAGCTTCTTCAAAAACAGATAGAAGTCATTAGGAGCAAGATCGGGAGATCAAGCTGGCCATAAAATAGTTCCCCGTGTACTTATAACCCGATTAGGAAATACATTATCAAGATATTCCCTAACAAGGCCAACATTGTGAGCGGAACAACCATCTTGTTGAAACCATGTTTCACCAAATCTTACACCTAACAACTGCCTAGCAGTTGGAATAATGTGCTGCTGCAGTAGATCCAAGTATCTAGGACCATTCAAATTGCAATTGCCGTTAATAAAAAATGGCCCAATTACGTGTTCCCCTATAATACCCCCCCCCAAACATTTAGTTTATGGGGATACTGTGTTCTTACGTCAAAATACAAATGCAAATTTTCCCTCGACCAATATCGAACGTGTGTTGGGTTATGACGATTTGACCATTTGACCATCTGCACTTTTTCGGCAACTTCGTAGACATCCATTTTTAGTTTTAAAAATGTATTATTTCAATTAAGAACTTACCCATCTGTTTCTCGAGCAAGGCAGAAATAAAACAAAATAATAAAAACAAAATAAATTTCCAAAAGATAACACTGCAGCGTGCTTCGAATCCACCTCGGTCGTACGGCATGGAGAGTAAATTGGACTTGATTCCCCCTATGTTCGTAGTAGTTTGAAGCGGTCTGTATAACCATTCCTTCAAGTTTCCTTCAAATATTGTCAAACAAGATATTTTCTTTAAGAGCGTATCAGAATAACCAACTTCAAAAAATGAAAAGGTAAGCGACTAGGCCAGAGCAATTTTAACGTAAAAAGCGTTAAAAAAATAATAAAATATTTTTTCTAGCTTTCCTGATTTTTTTTTTCATCCTGTTATTGGGTTTTATTTTATTTAAATAAAAGCTGGATAACAAAAAAATGCTATTCCTTTAAAATTTAAATTTTTTTGCGAATTTTGTCTAAAATTATCTCCATTTATGTAAATTAATACCTGTATTAAAGTTACCAAAAAAAAATTTGGGATACCAAAAAAAGATGAGCATTCCAACAAAGATACACCTAACAAAAAATGAATAGATTTAGCGGTCCAAATCGAACCCTCAATTTTTGACTTATTAATCCTCAGCTTTTTGTCGGTTCAGGACTGTTTAGGGATATTTAAATTGGGGTAAAATTGAAAAGACTAAAAGTAAACGAGACAAATCAGGCCACATTATAATTACAAATAGAACGAATATATAATATGGGGTAGCTTTTTTTTATAAAAAAGTTAAAAACCGTGAGATAGGTCATTTAAACCCCTGCAAAAAATTGTATTATTACTAGAGAAATAAAAAAAAATTGTGTGACATGGATTTAAAGCAATAATGCCCAAAATAAAATATTTTGTATGCAGTTTAGGGATTAAATAGGTACGTTTAATCCTTTTTAGGGAATAAAGTGACACTTTTAATCCCTAAGGGATTCAAAGAAAATTTAATCCCTATGGGATTAAAAATAAATTTAATCACTCAGATTAGGGATTAGAAGTAAATTTACTCCCTCAGGGATTAAAAAAAACTAATTCCTGGAAAATTATAATTAAATTTGTGGTAATTCAAGCCAAACAGCATTTGCTCTTTCTTGTAGTTGACGAACCATTTGGCGTAGAAATAACGTAATTTTAACAAGGATCTTTTCCTAAAGTGTCGTTTAATCCCTAAGCGAATTTCAACAAACCTTTCGCCGCGAGATTAAATATGGCACTTTAGTCCCTAGGTTTATAATGTGCTATTATGCAGTTTGGGGATTAAATAGGTATGTTTAATCCTCCTTTTTAGGGACTAAAGTGGCAATTTTAATCCTTAGGGTATAAAAAAAAATTTAATCCTTAAGAGATAGCTTTAACCAATCCTTCAACCAGAAAAATTGAAAAAACCCAAGCAAAAATGATCCCAATTTGGACAACTTCTTGCATATATATTCTTTTTAAATATTTTCATTAAGATTTTTTAATGTACGAGTACCAAACTTCGCGGGGTTGATCTAAGAGGAATAGCCTAAATTATATTAAAAAATTAAATTTTTCCGGTGGCGTAGTCGGATTTTTTCTAATTAGAAAATTTCAAAATGTACCAAAAGTCTTTGATACGCCACTGCTACAGACATATACAAAAAGAGGCCCCGCTTTGCACCGGATACCTTCCGTTGTATTTGCTGCTTCTAGTAATAACGGAAGAATTTTTTTAAATCATAGTTTTTTATATTTTTTTTAGTAAATTTCTTAAATGAAAAAGCCAAGGTCACCTACTCTTCCAATACCAATTATGATTTTAAAAAATTCCTATTTGTTAATAAAAAAAAATTAGGGTCCTATGTAGCTGCCAACTTTGTAATATTTCATATTAAATATTTAAAAAAAAAATTAATCTAAAGTTAAAGTTGTGTAAACATTGTGTTGATCCAAGTTTTTTTTGTTTGTAAAAAAAATAATAGAAAAATTAAATTATTTTCTTTTCGTGCATTGGCCACTTGATTATCCCTAGGTTCAACCCTGTCGATCTTTTGGACATTCCTTTAGTAACAGAGACGGATAGAGAAAACACAAAAGATTTGAAAGGAGCCAACTGGCTAAAGCAGAAATTTTTCACGCGGCTGTGAGTTAAGCACCGAAACTTTTAAATTTAATGTAATTTTGTTGTATGTTCGCATTTAAAATATTTTGGGGATATAGAATAAAGTTTTTATATAACAGACACAGATATTTAGGCTAAAAATCACATTTTTGACATTTTGCTAAAAACTATTTTACAAATTTTAATATTTTTTAGATTATTTGTGAAGAATTTTATTGCAGGGATTATAGTTAACTTCTCCTTCGAAAAATATACATACTATGTTCTCTGTGCGTTCAGAATCCTACTAACCCGTGAAACAAGTTTTTTTTTCAGGCTTATCTTCTATATCCAAAGTTTGTTTATTTCTACCAATATTTTAACAGATATACATATAGGTATAACCAAAACGTCATAAATAGCGCATCAAATAACGTTGGTGAAATTACATTCATTTTTGTTTCAATTTAGAGGTTAAAGCACCCCTCTGAAATATGTGATTTATTTACCAAAAAAGCTGAAGATTTACAAGTCAGAGCTTTTGCAAAAAGCGCATTTTTTTATTTCGAAGTTCCCTTCTTTATTTTTTCTAAGTAAAAAATACAAGGTGCACACGTTTCAATTTCACACGATTCCTTTCGATCTTGATGACCCATATATAGTAGGATGACCTAAGGGTTTCCCGAAGAATAGGTTCTTTAAGTATAGTTCACATTTTACCCTAAATTGTGGTAAACTGCATACCTAAGTATGCATCTTTATTTAAAAAAAAACGACCAAATAGGGTAGATAAGTTTCTTCCATTAAAATATATCCAACACAAATATAAAAAACAGATTCAATAAAAAATCTTAAATTTTTTTTATTATTTTTTCACCTATTGTCAATATAGCACACCTAAACAGGGTTGGTCTTTTAAAAGGGGTCACCTGGATTTTTCAAAAACTGTTAGGAATTGGAGAAAATTCTGAAACACATCGATTTTGTTTGTAAAGGGGATACTTTTTCGTTATCTTGAAATTTTTATAGCGCGTATCCCCTTTGAGAGGTAAACTTTACCCCTATATTTTGAATAGGGAAAGTGGGTCGAGTGATGCCTTGTTTTGAAAATCTCCTTAATATCTTAACAATCGTGTAAAAATTTCGAAAATCTATCTGTTAGTTTTTGAGATATTTACTTTCCCAGATGCATGGACAAATGCAAAAATATTCTTTTGGAGGATTTTTTTTTTTGAGAAATCCTTACCTGTACAATTTGAGCTTATTTTGAAAGTAAATATCTAAAAAACGAATCGATAAATTTTCGAAATTTTTACACGATTGTCAAGACATAGAGGAGATCTTCAAAACAAGGTATCACTCCACCCACTTTCCCAATTCAAAATATAGGGGTAAAGTGTACCCCTCAAAGGAGATGTGTGCTATAAAAATTTCAAAAAAGAAGTCTCCTCCTTACAAACAAAATCGATGTTTTTCAGCATCAGAATAATTTTCATCGTGATTTGTGCTGTTTTGTAATAGCTGCAGATAACAAAATGAGCCTGAACCTCCAGTTGAAAATAGAGAACTAATGCTGCCTTCATTTAATAAGTTTGGCACAAATTGATATTCTAAAATATTCTAAAATGAAAATAATCAAAATGCAAGAAGAGGTCTCCAAAACAAAACTATTTTTGTTAGGTTTTTTTTAACATTTCAAATTATTTAAAAAAATTATATGAGAATAAAAAATAAGATACTTTTATATAAGGCAATAACTCATCTTTAGTTTAGTATTAGTCGAGAAATCTAGAATTGATATATGTAACATGACTTAAAATGAAGCGATTACTTTGTCCTGAACTATAAAATTTTGAAAACTAAGAATATAACTTCGGGTTAATTCGGGTTAAAGTTTTGGACCAAAAAATATGTAAAATGATTTTTATACCTTCGTCAAAACCATGATGATGATAAAAAACTTTTTTTTTTGATCACTGGCGGTCTCAAAGATTTCTGTCCGTTTTTTATCCAAAATTAAAGAGAAATAGCGGAAAATACTAATATTGAAAAAATCTAATTATTCTTGCCTAAAAATAAGTCATTTCCGCCAGTTTGCACCAAGTATTTAGGAAAAAATCATTTAAAAATATCGGCAAAATATCAAAGTGTCAAAAATTAAAATGACTAAAAAGGCACATCGCTATAGAAACCATTGCTATTTCATTTACCAGCCGCCCTGATTTATATAGTGTAAAAATCGTGTGTTGGGAGAAGTGCTCTTCGTTCGAGATTTTTAATAGTAGTTTTAACAACTAGTGACTAAAACAGTGATTTTTTTTTACAAGCGAGTAAAAAAAAGCACAGTTTAGCCGCGAGTTGGTAACACTATTTTTTTTACCTTTATCAAAAAATCCAGGAGAAACAAGAAAATATTTTTAAAAATCTTGAACGAAGACCACTTCTCGCACACACCATCTTTACACTATAAATCAAGGCGGCTGGTAAATGAAATAACAATCGTTTACATAGCGATGTGCCTTTTTACTCGGTGATGTTCATTGTTGCGACATTTTAATCTTTGATATTTTGACGATGTTTTTAAATAATTTTTTCGTAAATACTTGGTGAAAACTGGCGGAAATGGCCTAATTTTTAGGCATGAATAATTAGATTTTTTCAATATTACTATATTCCGCTATTTCTCTTTAATTTTGGGTAAAAAACGGACAGAAATCTTCTTTTGTACCCGTGTCGAAAAAAAAAAAGTTTTTTTGCATCGGTAACCAAAAAAGCCATGCTTTAGTTATCTGCAGACAGTTACTAAAATCATGTTTTTGATGAAGGTATAAAAAAGTATTCTCCTGTGTTTCTTGAATTTTTTAATAAAGGTATTTAAAAAAATTATGTTAACAACTCGTGGCTAAACTGTGCTTTTTTTTAATCACGTTTTTAAATACCTCGCTGCGCTCGTTATTTAAACCAACGCTTGTAAAAAAAGCACTATTTTAGCCACTAGTTGTGAAAACTACTATTACCTACGACCAACGAAGAATAATACTAATTTTACAGCCACCTCAACACAATTTTAATGGCTCATTTACTGTCCTAGGATAATAATAAAGCTGAGACATAAACCACAAGATGGCGTGACAAGCGATGATAATTTATTTAGATCACTAATGGACGTAAAAATATATTTTTAACAGTTAATATTTATTAAACGTAAATAAATCCAATATAATTTTAGTTCCTAATAACCTTATGGTAAAATTGAGTGCACCACCGGTGCACACCCAGTTGTGCACTAACACTCGTCCGGTGCTGTCAAAAAGTGCACCAGTGCAGTTTGAATGGAACATACATTTTTCCCTATGCCAGTGCCTTTATTGTTGCTAGGAATATTAAGTGAATGCATAATACATAATGTGACTAACACATCTTTCCATGCAGACACAGAAGATGGGTTATTGGGTCCTGCGACCTGCTAGAACTTATTTCTGTTGTAGTTGTTGCCTTATTGTTACTCGTTTTTTATTTTATAGTAGTTTTATATAGTAGGCCTATAGCGTTCTTATAGTATTCCTACCTACCTTCTTGTTTTTCAATAAGGTTTTTGATTTTGGGGATTGCCTCACGAACGCGTAAAACTCCTCATCATCGTTATCATCCCTCCTGCCCGATAAAAAATTAGAAAATTTTAAAAAATCTTTGCCAATATTACTTTTCGCATTTGTTGCCATTTTTTAAAATTATGATATGATTATGATGATCTCAGAACCGGTGCAGAACCGGTGCAGAAAATGCTGCACTCTGTTCAAAACTGAAATTTTGTCAGTTGTCCAATGGAACAATAAAACTGAGAAACTGCACCCCAATGGAACAGGCGCACCGAATGAGTTGTGCACTAATTTACCAAAGAAATACGCTATTATTTGTTTTGACGTTTAAAGGCGCAATTACACAGACGAACATGCTCAAACAAAAGCTCGTGCAAAAGATCTAAAATTTTTTGCGTGAACATTTTTGTGAGCTTTTCTTTGAACATTTTGTTCGGGTAAATTTTTGAGCAAATTATTGCTATCTGTTTAGGAAACATATTTTTAAAGATGAGAATAAATAAAATTTCACATCAGTGATCAGTGATCTCAATTCTTTAAAAAAATGGAACCCCAACTTTTATTTTAATTTTTGTGAAAAAAAGCCGACGGCAAGCGAAACATTATTCTTGGCTTATCAGTTTTGTCACATGGATTAGGGTTACTTATAAATTTTTTTCTTAGGGTTTTTCCCGGATTTTTTTGCCCGGGGGTTTTTTTGGGTTTTTTTTATTTCCAAGGGTTTTTTCCTAAATTTAAAAAATAACCCAGGAAAATTTTTCTTCTCCAAAAAAAATCTGAGTTATTCAAATATCGGCAAAAAACTGAAAAATTGCACTTTTAAGCGGTAATCCGCGCCTCACGACTATGAGGAGTTGTGGGGAGGGGATTTTGTTTTAAGCATATTTTTGTAACTTTACTTTAGCCTTAGCTTTGATTGTTTTTTTTTTAAATTCCTCACACCAGATTTACCTAGTTAGTTTAAGGCCCCAACGGTTGCTTAAAAAAGCAAAATGTTCATGAAAATGCTGAAGATAGATATTTACTGTCAATTTAATGTAATAATCAAGGTCGATTACTGACACTGAACAAACAATATGCAAAGGAGCAACATTCCGATTCAGAAGTCTAGTCTATTACTGCTAAATTATATTTTTTGAGACAAGGGTCCGTAGGGTTGTAAAAGTGGGTAATAAACGGGTATTATTTAGACCGAACGTGCTTTTGTTCATATATTTGAGATTTAATAAAATGTATATAGGTTTTTTAATTTGACTTAATTATTATTGTATTGTGTTTTAAACTAGGAAGTAAAATAAAGAGATATTCTTTTAAACGTAAATTTTTATCATTACATTTTACAGGCAACAGCAATAAATAAGTGCCAATTATTATTTTTTTATTCTCTTTTTTTTACAACCCCAAAAAAGTTACAAGTATCCTGGCATATCCCCTATAAAAAGCAGGTCAATCGAAGTTGCTTATGAGGTAAAATGTGAATTTCGACATCAAATCGTTTTTCCGTCGGAAAGCACTTAATTAAAAATACCTTGTTTTAAAACTTAGTCTTTCTATTTTCAGTTAAGTTCAATGAATTCCGATAAAACTATAAAATTTAAATTTGTAAGAAATTTCTATACCAACATTTCTCCAAACAAATTTTGCTTAACATTCTCTCCAAAATTTACGTGTGTTTTTTTGTACGAGATTTTGCTCGAACATTTCTTTGAGCATTTTGCTCAAGAGGCTCGTGTAAATGTTTGTCGGCATTTCCACATCAAAGGAAAGTTTGTCTGTGTAAATGCGCCTTTAGATAGAATGTCATTGAAACTTGAGTTTATGAAGGTTCTTTACTTAAGGGTGTTCGCGTTTGATATTTTTAATAATTTATGATATTTAGGATGATATTTTCATTGGTCGTAGGTGAAGTATAGTATACTAACTCGCATGCATGCTCAGATAAATTAAGACACTCGCCTGCGGCTCGCATTTCAAACCTTATCTTCATGTTTAATGACCGTCATAACATGCTTGGTATGTAAACTACTATTAATTTCTTATCATCTATTATCATTACAACGCAAAACTTGATAAATAGCGTACAAAATGAGACACACACACCTTTATTTAAGCTACTTAATGGTTTTTTTTTCGATTTAGCAGTTAAAATACCCCTCTTTATATCTGATCTATTTACCCAAAAACCTGAAGATTTACAAGTCAAATTTCTCGCAAAAAAGCGCGTTTTTTGTATTCCGCAATTCCTCTTTTTAATTTTTTTTTCATAAATGGTACGCAGGTTTCAAATTCACACGATTTCATTTGATCTTGACACGCATATAAAGTTGGATGACCCAAGGGTTACCCAAAGAACAGCTTCTTATAGTATAGTTCACATATTACCCTAAATTGTGGTAAAATGCATACCTAAGTGAGCATTTGAATTAAAAAAAAAAAACAACCAAATAGGGAGCGTTTGTTAAATATAATAAAAAATTAACTTTTTTCACCCTTACCAAAAATACGATTATAGTCATTTTTTTGCTCGTTTTTTACCGACATATTTTAAAGAATAGGGCAGGAAATGCAGCGACTCTCATCCAAATACTCACAAAAAAGACTTTGGAAAAGTGCAAGATAAACAAAATTAAACAGTGGAGTCACTGACCAAACAGGAACGCCCGTATCGTTTTGACATATTTCTTCCCCATTTGGCGTCAATGCTACTAATTTAAATTGTTCCCCCGTCCTTATCAAACAGCGGTCCTTGTCTAATTTTTAATTATAAAAGCGCGTTTGTCTCGTTTTGCAAAAAATCTTTTTTATATTATATTTTTATTTAATTTTAATATTATGGCCCAATTACAATATTTCCAAAAAGCATACTTTATTTTGAAATTCATAGGAAACAGGCAGGGCAATTTATTTAAAAAATTTATCCCGCTTATATGTATAAAGGGATTTAGCGAGCGTGAATAAATAACAAAATCGATGAATAGCGAGCTTTCTCTCAAAAAAGGTAATGGTAACCGTAGATCCGGATTTCGCACTTGTGGTGCTCATCAGTACGGTGCTTGAAATTAGGAGATGAAATTATGATGAAAAAATATGACAGACGATTCATGTAAAAGACAACCATCTGTCAAATTGCAGAATCGGCAGATGTACCTTCAATTTGAAGGAAAAAAGCGTCTCTACGGAGACAGATATAATTATCTTGACAGATATCGTAAGCTCTGGAGTTGATAAATCTATAAAGGGATTTAGTGAGGGTGAATACTCCAATTACTTTCATTGGAGAAAATTCCCTGACTTTCCCTGATCCATCGAAAATTTTTCTGACTTTCCCTGACCATTTTTAAATTCCCTGAATTTTCCCTAACTTTTCAGGTTTTTCCAGATTGTAGACACCCTGCTATATAGTTAGTACGTCGATGGTTGTACTAGTCATATCATTTTTGCCAGCATTATTATTGTTATTAAAATTTCAAATTAGGTTCCGAAAAATTTTTAACACCAATAACACTGGCCATTGGATTAGTGGAAAAATATAAGCCCCACAAACTATATATAAATTGCGGATTGTCTATTTATATAAAAATATTTTTGTGCGACTCAGCCTTTCCAGAGCCTAGTTATCTACAGCTCTAAACTTTATATTTTTTCTCAGGGCAAACCTAAATTATTACAGGGAAAATTTTGGCGCCCTTATAAATTTACAGAAAATATTTGTGGCGTAGAGGGCAAAGGGTGAGGGAATAAATCGGAAAAAAAATCCTAGACCAGGATTTGAACCCGGGATATCTAGAATTCCAGTCTAATACTCTATTAACTGAGCTATCGAGGACATGGGATTTTGACTGGCTATTGGATTTATTCCCTTACCCTTTGCCCTCTACGTCACAAGTCTTTTCTCTAGTTTATTACTTCAAATAAAATTTGCAAAAAATTAATAGGATTTTGTCTTTCTCTCTTAATATGACTAATCTTCACTCTGGAGCCCTGACTCAACCCAAATTATTGCTCTTCACTTTTTGCAGTTTGCACCAAAAAATTATTGATACCCAATAAACCATAATAATGTTTAATTAATTGTAAAGAAAAGGTCTATATGATTATCCCTATAAAATCTGAGCCAAAAAAAATGATTAACCCTCGACCTGTTGCTCTCGGAGCCTGGAGGGTGGAAAAATTGGACCCGATACAACATTTTTTGCGCCCCCCGCGTCGCGTTCATAGAAATTGGAAAGACATAGAACGATTTTAGCAAACACCATAGGCGCCGCCATTTTAATGGTAACTAGCAAAATCGACTCAGCAAATGAGCTAATGATGCACTGGCAGCCTCCTGGGAGAGAGGAGCAGGATGCAGACAGAAAGGAATTTGTAAACCGACAAAGTGGCTCCTGCACTGAGAATATTTTTAGTAGAGTTGTTTTGGCTGGCGCCTATATTGCCAAACAATCTTGCTGAAACAGCAAAGTTTCTGCTACAACAGCAGAGTTTATTGCTAGAACTCTGATAGGAAAATAATGTTTACAAGACCTAGAAATAGGTGCCAGCAAAGTTAAAAATTTCTCAGTGTGGGTAGGACACGAAAAGACATTGGACTTCTGATAGGGATACTGACTGTAATCCCATTAACTAGGCAACATACCTCTGTTGCTATCAACTTCTCTATCATATCTATGGTGGCGGCCGAGATCAAAACTCGACGAGTGACTGAATCCATTTGTGAGTGTGTTTTTGCGGTTTTTTGTACCCTTTTCGTTGAATCGATAAGGGGTGCAAAAAAAAGAAAGGCCAAGACTTGGGTAACAAATTATCACTTAACTTTTGTTGCGCAATACCAATTAGCAGAGACTTCAGTGATGAACTACTTAAGGATACCTGATGCCGCCGTTGGCCAATCATCAGCTAGCGTCCACAAAATAACAAAGTATAATATAAATAATAAGTAAATGTAGATGAAACTTGAATAAAATGATTGAGTAAAATGTCTTAATGTATTTTCCCCATGCTCAAAGAAAAACAATTGTTGTTTGAAAGTTTGAGACAATAATGTATTTGAAATTGACTCTGTGTTTCCAACTTTCATTGTCTATATTTTATTTATACATGACGTTTCGATCAGTACAATCTCTGATCGTCTTTAGGTGCAAAGTACAATCTATTTATAAGGCTACGTGCTTATATACTATGGGAAATCACGCAACCGTGAAGTTTAACTGAACTTTTTCATCGCTCCTAAGAAGATAGCCACCATCGATATCATCACCGCCATAGAGAATCATCCTCTTCCATGGACGCTGACGAGTTCAGACATCAAGTAAGGACCATTATTGATAAATCTATTAAGCATACCTCTAATATAGGCAAGACAGAGGAAATCGCGTTGAAGAATCTTCAAAAGGACAAATCAGTTAAAATCTTACCGACACGAAAACCTATGAACAGAAAGTTGAGGAGGTACTTGCCAAAGGAAACTATAAACTTCTCTCAAAAGACCCGACGCAATCAATCGAAAGTAAGGTTTATAGAATTTAAAAAAAGTATTCCAGATATAGTCCGGACAACACAAGGTCTCAACTTACACCACATTATAGCAAGCCTCCTCATCTATACGGACTTCCCAAAATTCACAAAGATACAATGCCCTTACGCCCAATCACAAGTTCCAGAAATTCTCCAACAAGCAATCTTTCTAAATTCCTTTTGAAAATTATTGAACCTCTTGCAGGCAAGACCGCTTCATTTGTAAAAAATTACAACCAGTTTGTTAATATTCTCAAATCTTTTGTTTTAGAACCCGAGGACAGATTTGTCAGTTTTGATGTCGAAAGTGGATACACCAATGTCCCGATAAAAGAATCGTTAGATATTATTAGACAGAGACTGATGACGAATCCGTTTATGAACATACCCGCCTGCCGCTGGAGGGAGTGATGGAATTGTTGGAGTGTTGTCTACATAATTCTTATTTTCAGGTGAAAGATAGGTTTTATGATCAGGATGACGGCTGCCAATGGGTTCATCGCTTTCGCCAGTGGTGGCCAATATTTACATGGAGTGGTTCGAATCACACGCGGTTGATACCGCAACATATACACCTAAGCTCTGGCTAAGATATGTTGATGATACTTTTATTGTCTGAACCGGGAATGACCAACAACTTTCAAAATTTCTGTACCACCTAAATAACATAAGACCCACCATTAAATTCACAATGAAGTTGGAGCAAAATTGTCAAATCCCTTTTCTTGATGTACTTGTCAGACGAGTAGAAAGCGACATCAGAACATCAGTCTATCGTAAACCCACTCACCCAGGACAATATTTAAATCAAGGTTTGAATCATACTGCTACAACCAAACGAGGCATAATAAGAACTTTGTATAACAGAGCTGTTCAAATTTGTAACAATTCTCATGACTTGGAAATCGAAGTAAGAAACATTGAGAAGGATCTGCAGCAGAATGCTTACAGCCTTAAACTTATAACAGATACTATTACTAAATTTCAGCAAACAGGACAGAGATTAAAAGACCAAAAGCAGGTAAATGCATTCTTTACAATTCCATACATTAAACGAGTATCAGAGAAAATTCGAAGAGTAGCGAACAAAAAAACAGTTTTTAAATCTAATAATACAATGCGATGCCTTCTTAGTAAAACAAAACCGGAGAACAAACAAAATAAGGAATGCATTTACCAAGTTCCTTGTGAGTGTGGTGAATCATGCATAGGTGAAACAAAAAGACCACTATCTGTTAGGCTTAAGGAACATCAGACGAATACTCAAAGAGGAGAAACAACGAAATCTGGAATAGCCGAACATGCATGGTCAAAACAAAACCGAATGAAGTGGGCAGAAGCAAAGGTTTTGCACAAGGAGTCACACTAGAAGAAACGAAAATTCCTTAAAGCTGACTTTATTGGGCAGAATCAGGGTATTTTCAGTAAACCAAGTGTTGAAATTCTAAATATTTGGAAGCCCCTCCTTGGGCGGAGCCAACTTCTTAAACTTCACGGTTGAGTGATTTCTCATAGTATATAAGCACGTAGCCTTAGAAATAGATTGCAGTTTGCACCTGAAGACGATCAGAAATTGTACTGATAGAAACGTCGTGTATAATAAAATATAGGCAATGGCAGTCCGAAACATAGAGATAATTGCAATAACAATTGTTCCTAACACGTGCAAACGGAAGAACCGATTTTCCGCACGAAAATAGTTATTGTTCAGAGGTGCAACTTTTTTATCACACGTAATTTAAAAACGAACTAGGCGGTGGAGAAGCAAACGCTCTTGTGTAACGCCATTCCCGTCCATGATTTATAGTATAAAAAAGGCGAATTGTCAATGATTTAAAGCCAGTATCAATGGTTTGAAGGCATTGAAAAAAGTACTTACATCGGCGAAGCTGTGATTTTTTTACACACGTTTTTGCTGCTCTCGTGCTTTAAAACCAGGCATACTGTAAAAACCAGTAAGTATAGGTTGTGCCAAGAAAACCGCAATTTTTTTAATGATTATGACTTGTCCAATTTTAATAATATTTAGCTTTTTAGAAAGCCAAAGCTTCAAAATTTATAGGACCAATGTCAAACTTAGAATTTCCTATAAATCCAGGATGGCGGACCTATTTGCATTTTTAACCCCCCTAGATATGTTTTTGTGTGCGACACTGTAATAAATCCAGACCAGAGTTTACCTACAAAATCAAGCATATTAAGAAAAAAATCTACTTGTTTAAATAGCAATAACTTTCTCAAAAATAATTGATCGATTTTAATAAGTTTTTAGAAGGCACAGGCCTTAAAATTTATAAAACTTTTGTCAAAAATGACCTTTGTTAAAAATTCAAGATGGCGGAGGAGGGTTGAAAATGCCTATATTTAAATAGGTCCGCCATCTTGAATTTTTATGAAATATCAAGATTGACATAAGTACTATAAATTTTAAAGCTTTGGCTTTCTAAAAATCTAAATACTATTAAAATCGGACAAGTTTACCTCAGAAACAAAAAGGAAATGAACAAAAATTAATTTCAACAATAAAAAATCAGGGCAGACTTCTCAAGTTTTACATATTTCTTAATATACATATGTAAATTTGGGACGACCATAAAAAACTAGTCTAACAGAATTTGCACAGCAACAATGGCGTTCGGTTTCACACAAAAACAAAAAGGTCAAAATTAATTACAATAATTATAATATGAAACGCGATCCGTCTAAGATTCAAGAGCATAGCAAAATATTAAAGGAAAAATGAATATTTAAACTACTCGAGGAATATTTATATGTTCCTTATTCTTTAAAAAAAATCAAAGTGATTTTTGGAATATTCTTTTGCGAATATGACAGGAGTGTTACAAATCTATTTTTTGTTGAATATTCTTTAAGTGTTTTTCACAGCTATATTTCTTTGATAATAAGATAATAATATTCAAGTGAAAATCAAGTTATTTTTATGAATATGTTCAAAGGAAATATTTTTTCGTGTTAAAAAAACGCGATTTGTGGTAAAGCCATGATGGTAATTTAAGGCTTAAAATATTTTAGCATAATTTAAGGGGTAACGTTTTTGTTTAAGCAAATTTACTATGTTTTTCAAATTTTTATGCCATGACTTTGCTCATATTTTAAAGCTTTCATTCCAAACTTTCTATTTCTAGATTTCACTCTTTTTTAAACGTTCAGAAAAAGTAGTGCCAAAAAACGTTTTTTCTTTGTTAAAATGAAAAATAGTTAAGGGTATTGAAGAGAGACAGCAGGCCATAAAAAAGTATTTTTGCCACTTCAGGGACTAAAAACGTATTTTACTCCCTCGTTTCAGGGACTAAAATGGTACTGTTATACCCGGGACTAAAATATTTTAGTCCCGCTCCTTATTATCAATCAGCTTCGATTTAATAATTGAATAAAGAGACCAAACTGTTGAAGCCTTGATGTTTTTGGCATGATGAAAGAAATATGCCAGAAGCACTTTTTCCTGGGTTACATCAGCAACATCTTGACACCAATGAATGAAATGGTTGTACTGTTTTTCGTATATTTTTTCTGATTTGGCGGGCAGCAGCGCTTTCATTGCCTCTGCGGCAGCTTTGTCGGAGTCCATTTTTTCCACTTTTGGATACATTCGCAAAAATCTTGACAGCTATAGGCTTTGTTTGTATCTTAACATTTGTTTTCTAGTACCTCGGCTACATCCTGGCAACTAAGTATTATCAGATAAATATGAATTGACTTAAAGTCAGAGAGTGAATGGTAGTTTGGTTGTTGTTGTTTTTAAATTACTAAAAATTTAATAAAAACGGTGCGCAAAAGTTTTAAAAATAGTATATATACCATGTGACTAAAGTGTCTTTATATCCCTCACCGAATTGTAGCCCTCCCTCCGATCGTATATAATGTACTATTAGACAAAAATTAAAATAATTTAAAGCAATTTTTCTGTTTTGTCATCAGTCTGTCATCTTCAGTGGTGTCGTGCATATGATTTTTATTTTGTAATTTTTATCCAAAAAACAGCAAAAATTGTAATTTTTTAAACCGTAAAGTGTGTTAAACAAGGTGGGATTTATTTCCTTCAATCAAAGTTCTTTACAGTCTTTAAATTTCCAAAAAAGGTGTATTTTAGCACATCTAAACATAGTTTAACAGGTATCTAAATTATTTTATCACATTCCCAGTAAACTTATAGGTAGGTCCAATAGGTATCGCAGTGTTTTGGTGATGTCGCGTTTTTCTTAAGTGTTATCTGTATGTATAGGTATATCTTAAATGTATACGCTTTACCGGCAGTTGATTCCAATTTGAAATTTTATTTTGCTATTACATATCTATGGGCTAATTTTACAACTAAAAGTAAAACTTTAGATTAAACCACAGTTTAAACTTCGGTTTAATCTTTGGATTAAGCCATTGGTAAACAAGTTGCTCAATTTTATAAGTCACAGTTAGGCCACGGCTAGGAAGAAAAAAAGAGCTGGTGAATTAGCTGTAGGATTAAATCATATCCATATCATATCTTTAAAATGGCACCAACTAGAGCCAGCATATAGTCACCCAATTTGATAAAAATCGTTCAAGTAGTTTTTGAGATAACAGCTTTCGTTACGGACAGACTTATAGTCACAAAGATATATATATATATATATATATACAGACCGCTTCAGCCTACTGCGAACATAGGCCGGAAGAAGTCCAATTTGCCAGTGTACGTACATGCAGGGACACCGCACACATATCAGTGAAGCAACGAATAGTCAGGCTTGCGATCACCACTTGCGTGACTTGAGTTTAGTATTTAGTACGCCTCTAACCACGGTGATGTGTGGAGCGTAGTCAATGAAACCGGAATTTGGTCAATAAATACGCAAATTTTTATAACCTAATTTTCTTATTTTTTGTCACTGATAAATAAGAGCATTTTATAGTCAACTGCACAGATTTATCACTGACGACGTGTTACAATGAAAATAATAAGGAGAAACAAAATAAAAGCAAGTTCTCAAAATAAAATAATACATTCTAAAAACCAAAAAGATTCTCCCAGCCAAAAAAAAATAGAGCAAATGTTCGAAAAGTCCTCCTTGCTCGGCTAGACAATATCCGAGCCTATTATAAAAACCCCTACTAAAGTTTCCAAGCATGTTAGGGGTGATAGTTTGAAAAGCTTCTTCAATTTTAATCCGAAGTTCTTCCAAATTATTAGCCCTTTCATGCCGGTAAACTTTATTTTTGATATAAATCCACAAATAGAGGTCATTAGGAGCAAGATCGGGTGATCGAGCTGGCTATAAAATAGTTCCCCGTGTACTTATAACCCGATTAGGAAATACATTATCAAGATAGTCTCTAACAAGGCCAACATTGTGAGCAGGACAACCATCTTGTTGAAACCATGTTTCACCAAATCTCACACCTAACAACTGCCTAGCAGTTGGAATAATATGCTGCTGCAGTATCTAGGACCATTCAAATTGCCGTTAATAAAAAATAGCCCAATTACGTGTTCCCCTACAATACCCCCCCAAATATTTAGTTTTTGGGGATACTGTATTCTTACGTCACAATACAAATGCAAATTTTCCCTGGACCAATATCGAACGTGTGTTGGGTTATGACGATTCAATAATGGAAAAGTGCTTTCATCTATGAAAAGAATAGATCTCAAAAAGTTTTCATCACGATTAGCCCTTTCCATCATTGTTTCGCAAAATTCCATACGACGATAGTTGTCCTCCGGAAAAATTTGATGCGTTTTTGTAAGACAGTGGCTGAAGACCTATCAACTGCTTCGGCAATTTGGTGGCTAGTTAACTTTCGATTTTCCTCCACTGCTGCGCAAATCATCACATCTCGTACTTCCTGCTCGTCATTCAAAACAGTGGGTTTTTTATGGTTTCTTGGCGCTACACAACCAAACTTTTGAAAATTCCTATAAATCGTTGATAAACTAGGTTCTGGGCGATTTACAAAATTCTCCAAAAAAAGTTCTTGAATAAGTCTCAATGGTCTGCCTTGATAGTATCATTTGACCATCTGCACTTTTTCGGCAACTTCGTAGACATCCATTTTTAGTTTTAAAAGTGTATCATTTCACTTAAGAACTTACCAATTTGTTTCTCGAGCAAAGCAGAAATAAAACAAAATAATAAAAACAAAATAAATTTACAAAAGATAACACTGCAGCGTGCTTCGAATCCACCTCGGTCGTACGGCACGGAGAGTAAATTGGACTTGATTCCCCCTATGTTCGCAGTAGCCTTTAAGCTCATTGTATACACGTGTAAGCTCGGTGTGAAAATAAAACTTAGTGTGGGATATTCCAACTTGTTGAATTTTCTCGTGCACAATTTCGCATGTCTTTTTAGATAATCTAAACCTCTTTTTAAAATCTACATCGTCGTACTCCTCCAAAGAATTTGTTCTAGGACGAATAATTTTTGGTCTTCTTGGTGCTTCGACAATGACAATAATTTCTTCATCATCTTCATAAGGTTGCTCAAAAATAAATTCTAAGGCATCGATCAAAGCCATTTCACTAAATACTTACAGTTTTTTTGCCAAAAACAAATTTTTGATAACTATTTTGAGGTTAGAATCTTTCGGTAACTATTAAACAGAAGTTTAACCCACACCCTGACCGGCGTTAACGGTTAAACCGAAGTTTATTGGTAAACTGCACCTATAAAACGTTAAAAATCGACATCCGTGGTTTAAACTGGTTTAACTATGAGTTGTAAAATTGCGCCTAAATCGTTGTGTGACATAAATTATTAATCGGGAAAATCAATTAGCAAGGGTAAGTTTTGATTAGATTGGTATACATCTACATTTTTTGCCGTCTTTTACGTCATTGCATTTGTTTTCCATGGTAACCAGAATATTGTATTTACTTCACTGCCTAGTAGGACAGACGATTTTGTTTAGCATCTGAACCAAACTTTTTGTAAAAAAGGCATTTTACTTTTTTGAACCTGCATTCTAAAATTTAGAGGTGCTGTCGACTTTAACCCTTAAAAATAGGGAGGTTATGAGTTGTTTTGATATTGACAAGTCAATATATGGATTTTATGGAATGGAAAATCGAGGCAGGAAAATATGAATTTTACTCCATTTCTTATAGCGCTTTCGGTTTACCTGCTGTCAGAGCGATCCGGAGTAGAATAGTGACGTCACCAATCTACCCGCGGTTGCTCTGAATCTCAACCGGAACGTCTTCTTTTGAACACTGATGAACACACAAATTACAAAATATTTTCGCATATTTTCAAAAACATTGTCAAAATCAAAATAACATATAAAAATTTGAGGTTAGAAATAAGCACAAAGGCCGAGTCTAATAAAGTTTGTCTTTTTGCCTATTTCATTTACCTCTTCTCATTTTGCTAAGTGCGCAGCCGCACAAATAAGAATAAGCACACAAAATGTTATTTTAGGTGGCCCAAAAGTCCCTAGGGGTTATTATCGATAGTCCTTAGTAATAACGCCCTTTATATAAAAAAAAGAAGTTAAAAAACCTCCAAATCGGTTACATCAACCGAAAGAATCTAAAAACAAAAGATCAAAAGATTTTGGGTGGAAATAACGAAAATTTAAACCTGGATAAGCATCCCTCAAGGAACACACAACGGACCAAAGTGAAAAGAAAAATGATTAAACGATGTTTCGCTCTGAGTAACCAGCGTGAGCTCGTCAGTGGTTCCACTGGTCACCCTCCCCATACATCATTAAACACCATCATACACTTTGATTTCCAACTTTGAGTCACTCATAAATAGGCATCGTTCTGCACTGGTACTTATCCAAGTTACTTGATACGGATTCGTCCTGGCTTGTTAATATTTCCAATAGGATTATGCTCCTAAGGCAATTTAAAAGAAAAAAAATCGGTTACATTAACCGAAAAGAATCTAAAAACAAAAGATCAAAAGATTTTGGGTCGAAATAACGAAAATTCAAACCTGGATGAGCGTCCCACAAGGAACACACAAAGGACCAAAGAGAAATCCCCTCACCCTCCCCATACATCATTAAACACCATCATACACTTTGATTTCCAACTTTGAATCACTCACAAATAGGCATCGTTCCGCACTGGTACTTATCCAAGTTACTTGATACGGATTTGTCCTGGCGTATACGCTCCTAAGGCAATTTAAAAAAAAAACAAATCGGTTACATCAACCGAAAAGAATCTAAAAACAAAAGATCAAAAGATTTTGGGTGAAGATAACGAAAATTCAAACCTGGATGAGCATCCTACAAGGAACACAAAAAGGACCAAAGTGAAAAGAGAAATGATTAAACGATGTTTCGCTCTGGGTCAACTTTATATTATAACTTTCCAAAATTAAACTAATCCCGTGCTCTTCTTTGACAAAAACCAAAAATATTTGTTTACTTACCATGTATTTACAAGGTCCTTGGATCCGTACCTACAGGTTGAATTCTTCTTCTACTTATTATTTTTACAAAATGTACGTGTCAGGAATTTACATTTAAAAGTATTATTATAAAACAGTAAACTAACAATTAGGTAGGTCTAGACTCTTCATTTTATTTGCCATTAAGTTGGAAGAGGTCATGGATTTCGCTTTTTTTAGAACAAAACTAAAAACTGTGACCAAATATTTACCCAGACACGAAAAATGTGTTCACCGTATTTTGCACTTCCCAACTTCCTTAGTAGAACTTGAACGAGACCTTGAAGCTAGAGAAAAGTTGCATAATTTTCTATTAACTGGGATTTACTAATAGTTAATAGTAGGCCTTAAAATTGCAAATGGTGAATGCGCCAAAAATTTGGCACAGAGTAGTCATTATCTTTATTTGAGGTTATACAGCTGGTGATTTTTTAAACCACCTTTGTAGCAATTGGTAGGGAGTTCGTTAATAGTTTTTAAAAGGAACCTTTTCCATAAGGAATAATTGGTCTTATTTAATAACGAGAGGAAATTTGCTCCCAGGGAGTCAAATTTTCTCTCGATTCAAGAATAGACGCACTGAAATCTCGCTCATTTCAAAGCTACGGCTTTCATCAATACAGGTTGGTGCAAGACATGGTGAGAGCAGAGATAAAAGAGGTGTTGTCGGAAAAATTTGTGAACTAAATGCACGTAATATTTTAAAACTGTGGATTCACTAGTCACCCTCAATCCAGACATCATTTAACACCATCGCACACTCTGACTTCCAACTCTGAATCACTCACAAATAGGCATCGTTCCGCATGGTACTTATTATAAGTCACCTGATACGGGTTCGTCCTGGCGTGTTAATCTTTCCAATAGGAATATGCCCCTAAGAGAATTAAAACAAGAAGATCAATAGATCTTGGGAGGAAAGAACGAAAATTAAAAATTGAATGAGTATCCCACAAGGAACACAGAAAAGACCAAAGCGAAAGGAGAAACAATTAAACGATTTTTCGCCCGGGGTGACCAGCGTGGGCTCGTCAGTGGATTCACTAGTAACCCTCAATCCAGATATCATTTAACACCATCGCACACTCCGACTTCCAACTCTGAATCACTCACAAATAGGCATCGTTCCGCATGATACTTATTATAAGTCACCTGATACGGGTTCGTCCTGGCGTGTTAATCTTTCCAATAGGAATATGCTCCTAAGAGAATTAAAACAAGAAGTTGAACTTCCAAATCAGTTACATCAACCGAAAAGAATCCAAAAAATAGAAGATCAATAGATCTTGGGAGGAAAGAACGAAAATTCAAAATTGGATGAGTGTCCCACAAGGAACACACAAAACACCAAAACGAAAGGCAAAACAATTAAACGATGTTTCGCCTGGGGTGACCAGTGTGGGCTCGTCAGTGGATTCACTAGGCACCCTCAATTCAGATATCATGTAACACCATCGCACACTCAGACTTCCAACTCTGAATCACTCACAAATAGGCATCGTTCCGCATGGTACTTATTATAAGTCACCTGATACGGCTTCGTCCTGGCGTGTTAATCTTTCCAATAGAAATTTGCTCCTAAGAGAATTAAAACAAGAAGTTAAACTTCCAAATCAGTTACATCAACTGAAAATAATCTAAAAAATAGAAGATCAATAGATCTTGGGAGGAAAGAACGAAAATTCAAAATTGGATGAGTGTCCCACAAGGAACACACAAAACACCAAAACGAAAGGCAAAACAATTAAACGATGTTTCGCCTGGGGTGACCAGTGTGGGCTCGTCAGTGGATTCACTAGGCACCCTCAATTCAGATATCATATAACACCATCGCACACTCAGACTTCCAACTCTGAATCACTCACAAATAGGCATCGTTCCGCATGGTACTTATTATAAGTCACCTGATACGGCTTCGTCCTGGCGTGTTAATCTTTCCAATAAAAATTTGCTCCTAAGAGAATTAAAACAAGAAGTTAAACTTCCAAATCAGTTACATCAACTGAAAAGAATCTAAAAAATAGAAGATCAATAGATCTTGGGAGGAAAGAACGAAAATTCAAAATTGGATGAGTGTCCCACAAGGAACACACAAAACACCAAAGCGAAAGGAGAAACAATTAAACGATGTTTCGCCCGGGGTGACCAGCGTGGGCTCGTCAGTGGATTCACTAGTCACCCTCAATCCAGATATCATTTAACACCATCGTACACTCTGACTTCCAACTCTGAATCACTCACAAATAGGCATCATTCCGCATGATACTTATTATAAGTCACCTGATACGAGTTCGTCCTGGCGTGTTAATCTTTCCAATAGGAATATGCTCCTAAGTCAATTAAAACTTCTAAAATTCAACAAAAGATTCTTTTAAGATATATTTGGTAAACAAATTAACTAAGATTCTTTTTATAAATCAAACTAAGTCCAAGCTTCGCCCATGGTTTTACCTTTTTTTTCTCATTTTTTTTAACTTTAAATGGTTATAACCTTTGCTTCCGTAAACCGATTTGGATGAAGTCCAAGTAATCCACAGACAGACAGACAAATAAACACACAAAAATTCTTAAAATTGTTTTTCTGGGTGTCTGTGTTGTTTGGTTAGAGGCAGACACCAAAATTTTTTATAAGTATTTAGATGATGAGATGGATGGACTTTATTATATATATTTATAGATTATTTCTGTAATGTTAATATCCCTCTAATAAACATAAGTGGCTGGTGGGAACAGAAAAATATTAATAAGTTGAGCATATCGATTCCCATATTGATAGGTTTCACATTTAGGATAAGCTTATTGGTCAAGTCGATAGACATACGGATCCCGATACCGATACCACCGATAATAGACACTTTAAGTTGGTCATAACACGTACTAGATGCCCAGTGATATACGTGGAATTTTCCAACTCGGATGTTTCTGTCTTTTCCATTTTATTACCACTGCTTTCTTTGGTTGGGATTTTCGTATTACCAATCTATTGATTTTTTGAGTCCCGTCGGCAAAACTCGCTGCGTATTTTATCATATCTTCACGTTAGCAACATGCCGCAGACACTATACTATATTCTACATTTGCGAGTACGTCCAGTGACCAACTTAAATAGTGGGTTTTACTAAGATCTAAAATAGTACTCCCCCACGGGTGTAAATATTAAAACCAATTTTCAAAAATCACTTACTCATACAAAAAAGACAGAAAGATATTGATTATTTTGTATTGTTATTGAAAAACTGCATTTTTTCTCAAAACATACCATATTTTAGGGAAAAATCTCTAAAATTAATTTTTGTTTTGACAGGTTTCAAAATAGGAAATGCTGAATACGCCAAAAATTTGGCACAGAATACCTTCATTATCTGTGTTTGAGGTTATAAAGTTGGTGATTTTTTTTAGACCACCTCTGGGGGTTGGTTTAAGTTTATAGCCGCCAGAAAGGATTGTTTTGTAGCAATTGATAATAAGTTCGTTTATAATCACCCAAGTTGTTCATTAACCAATAAAACACCTCCAATTTTGTCCAGAAAAACGACATATTTTGAACCCGTTTTCAGCACAAAAAATATATTTATGTGGGCACTACGGGGCAAACAAACAAAACTGATTATGCACGAAAAATATAGCAAACAAAAAAACTCAAAACAAGTATATTAATTTATTTACAAACTGAAATTAAAACTCATTCTAGAGGCAGAGGTAAGAGATCCGAACTCGCTGTTTGTGATTTGAACGCAGCTAAAATTTTTAAACTGACATTTCGAGAGTGATATAAAAGAAAGTTGCATTTAAGTTTTTTAATACATTTCATAAATTAAAACACCTTTTAAAACAATACAAAATTAAACTACTCCTTATTTTATTATTACCCATCTAAATCGTTGTGTGACATCAAGTATTAATTGTAAAAATAAATAAATAAGGGTAAGTTTTAATTATAGTGACTTATAATCCCAATTTTAATCTGTTCTACAGAGTGTTTACTATTTAAACCCAGTGTGGGTTTAAATTTTTAAATTTTGTTTTCTTCTAAATTGAAACTTTCTTTTTAGATCCAACAAAAGATTGTGTTAAGATAATTATTCAATAAACATTCTAAGTAACACATATTGTAAACATTAGAATTTATGACCAAAGTAAAGCTGTGAAAACGTTTTGTCAGCACCTTTTTGGTTGTATATTAGCTTGCTTAGTTTTTGTAATACTTTTGGCTTTCATTGATGACCATACTGGTATTAAAAGCAAAAGTATTTATTAAACTTTATTCAAAAATTCTATTCTTTGGTCAGAAAGATATGCAGAATGTTGGCTATACATTAAAGCCAAACTTTGTAGCTTTTTTAAATCAGTTGTGACACCAATAAAAACTAAATTGGAGCAATACAGTTGTAAGAAAGCAAATAATATTTTTGACTATAATACAGCAAATTTACCTGTTGGGTTTTTTCGGGTCGTTTCGACAATGCAGGAAGTTGTAAAAATAGTTAGAGAAAAACATTTTCAGCTAAAACACAGTAATTTTGGCCGTCGGATTCTTTCGGCTTGCTTCGCGAACAAAGCCCCGCCCCTTATTCATATTAAGTAGAAAAAATAATGGAAAAAAACATTTGCTAAAGTAGCAATATAAGCTGTCGAGTTAGATCGCGTTGTTAGTTTCAATGGCGGCCATTACACGAAAACAATCTTAAAAGAAAACATTATTATATTTTTCCAAAATAAAATCAAAAATTCTATAAAAAGAGTAGATTTTTAAAACTAAAACTAGTTTTGAGGTAGAGATAAATCTTTTTTGGTTATTT
Organism: Oxystoma pomonae; assembly: GCA_963921995.1. Lineage (NCBI taxonomy): Eukaryota > Metazoa > Arthropoda > Insecta > Coleoptera > Brentidae > Oxystoma > Oxystoma pomonae. The sequence goes on from OY998166.1 coordinate 6,020,874, forward strand.
TGGTTCCAATGCAAAAACAAAAAACTGTAACCTAAGAATTAAATTAAAAAAATAAACTGTAAATATTTTTGAAGCGCGCGTGTTTTGGTGAGGTTTCGTGATAAATATTATCAGTAAAGTCTTCGCATGTCAATTTGGTCCATGGATAAAGTCAAAAATCCGATATTAAGTGTGTGTATAAATAAATATTCCCATCATCCAAACCGCATCAACCATTTATTTGTATAAAAATCTATTTTTGTTTTTTTCCAATTTTACTTAAACTTAGGACCGTTCTAAAATAGACTAAACCCTTTCAGTAAATCCCACCGAAAGTGTTTTATATGTTCTATTAGCTATTTTTTAAACCCATCTGTATACTTATTCCTAACGCGTTCAAAACAAAGCCAAAAGCAACTACATTTGGCTGACTTGACTTATTTATGCCATTTTTCGAACGAGGCTCGATTTTATGTTGGGGCGATGAGACTGCAATCGATACCTGCGTGGCTGTGGTCGTGACGTTACATTCATCCCGACGTACGTAACAAGTGCAGCCTGCTGTTTCACTATCACATCCACTATAAAATCGAACTTCGTTCGAAACATGGCATAAACAAGTCAAAAATGTAGTACCTTTTGCTTTAGTATTCTAATAAAAGTAAGGCAGCATGGAAAGTAATTAATGGTGGAAAAAATAGACATAGCAAAAAAATTACACTAAAAATTGATTGTCATGAAATAACAGATAAAAAAGAAAAACCGACACAATTTAATAATTATTATTATTACGGTGCCAAAAGAAATGTTGGAAAACGAAAAACCGGATTTAGATTAATTTCAGCTTGAGCAAACAATTTTAAATTCAGAACAATTAAAGAAAAAGAGATTACAGCGATAGTTACGAATTTAAAAAACTCAACTGCGACGGGTCGCGAAAATGTTTGTAATAATTTAATAAAAAAGTGTCTATATCCACTGTTAAGTATTTTGACCTCTCGAATAAATTGTTGACTAATTGAAGGAATATTTCCAAAAAAGTTGAAAACTGCAAAAGTTTGTCCTATTTTTAGATTAGGATGTGACCAGGATATGAGTAATTATGACCATCGGCAATTATAAGTCCTTTTTCAAAAGTATATGAAAAGGTCGTTTCTAGTCAAATAGTTGAATATTTCGATAATAATAACCTTTTTAACAAAAATCAATTTGGCTTTAGAAAATCCATGTCGACTTCTACAGCAATAAACAAGTTCTTGAATGTCTTATACAAAAATCTCGATCAAGGTAAAAATCCCGTTGGGATCTTTTTGGATTTGAGTAAGGCTTTTGACTTGGTTTCTTTAGATTTATTGCATCATAAAATAAAACAATATGGGTTTATGGGAGCTGCTGAAAGCTGGATTAAAAGCTATATTAGTGATAGAGATCAATATACAGAAATACATGGTAAAAGATCAGAAAAATTGAAGGGGGTACACAGGAGTACCTCAGGGGTCTGTCTTAGGACCATTATTATTTCTTATATATATTAATGACCTCTATGCGGAAAATCAATTTACTTTTGCCGATGATAATACTTGCAACACAAGTAGTAACATAACTGAATGTATAAAAAATTCAAACAAACTGATGCAAAATTTTGAAAGTTGGTTTTTTAAAAATAACTTAGTTTTAAACGCAAAAAATTCGAATTTTTTCAGATTTAATGCAAACCATATGAAAGATTATGAAAGCGGTGTTTTAATTAGGACTCATAAAGGCACCATACCTCAAACTGAATGTGTAAAATTTTTAGGGATACATATAAATCAAAACTGCTCATGGAAAACTGAAATTGATAGCTTACAGAAATAACTATCATCAGCTGGCTACTGTTTGAAGCTCAAGAATGTCCTACGGAATAATTGCATGGGGTTGCTCTTTAGAAACAAAGCATATCTTTAAATTACAAAAAGAAGCAATTTGAATTATAAAACTGGTTTCAAATAGAACAAGTTGTGAAACTATATTTAAGGAACTTAAAATATTAACACTGTACAGCATCTATATTAAGAGTCTATTGATCTATGCTAGGTCTGAGTTTCCAAATCTGAAGAAATTAGCCATCAGTAATATACAAACCCGAAATACACATATCTTAGAAATTCCAAAACATCGTTTAGCTATCTATGAAGATAGTCCGGTTTATAGAGCGATTAAAAGCTACAATCACATTTCAGAGAAATTAAAACAAATGGATAAAGAATCATTTGGCAAACGAATAATACTCATACGAAGAATTCATGAATGATAACAATTTTTTGTAGCGTCGACTATTGCGTTATGCCAACGCTCTCTCTCTCTCTTAATCTGTTTTGCTGTGTCTGATTGTTTGTTATGTTTTTTTTAACCTTGTTGGTCCTTTTTTGGTAATATTTGTTATTATTTATATTGTGTTGAACTTTGTGATTTCAGTTAATTTGGAATTGATATGTCTTAAGTAAACTGCTATAAAGAAAAAGTTTAGTATTACCTTTGATATGTATTCTAGATAATTATTGAGATTGTGAGATATTGACACTATTATTTTATTTCATTTTATTTTGACTTATTGTACTGTTATTTTATATTTTATAATTATTAATTTTGACAATGACTTTATTATTATTGTAATGATCTTTTGGTGGAATAAAGAATCTTGAAGCTTGAATCGTTGGTTTCCAGCTGATGCATGCGTATGGGAGTCCGTCATTAATACTGGGCATTTATAGTATCTTATAGTTATATGGATATACGCAACAATTGCAATCAGCTAATTAGTCCTCGCGTCCACCATAAAGCTGATCACACACAAAATTGCATAGTGCATAGCATGGCTGCATAAAAAGTTCAACCTTATGGAAATACAGGGTTCCTAAGCAAATCCTTAGGGAGCCAAGCAGCCGTGTATAAGATACAGACAAACGGAAAAGCACATTAGGCAGAAAAGGATGGGCATGGGGCGATGTTGTCACTACATCTTACTTGTAGTAAATCTATTCCAGGTTGTTGTTTTCTAATGTTTTCCATTTTCATACCTTTAGGACTGGAATAAAAATTGTTTTTGCTCGACTTTAATACCAAACTGATGAAAGATATCGTAAAAAAAATATTTTACGGCTTTTCATTTTGTAACCATTGTCCTTACGCACTGTTTACAGGCTGGGGACTGAGATACATGCAAATGCCTAACCTAAAGCGTTCATACACGGCCGGAGAAATCGACTGAGATATATCCGTAGAAACTTTATCAAGCAAATAGGACGGGTTGACGCCTTCGAACGTCCAACCCGGGTTTTGCACTTTGATCGAAATCAAAAAGGAGGAACAGTCAAATGTGGGGCCGTGCACAAATTACGTAACGGTGATTTTACCAATTTTTGACCCCCTCCCTATGTAATGTTTTGTAACGGTTTGGCACGCCACTCCCCTAATATTACGTAACGATTTCAAGACCACTACCCCCCCCAAAAAAAAAAACTTTTCACTTATTTTCATTCCAAATTTTCTTAGTTTCATACAAATGCAAACACTGTCGAAAACCCCCCTCCCCCTACGTAACGTTTTGTAACCCCCCTCCCCCCTATGACCATTACGTAATTTGTGCACGGCCCCTGTAGTCCCAGTGAAGGAGGGCGAGAAAATTGGTATTTTTTCTTAAAAATTATACTCTTTAACCTATTTCTTTGCGTTCCCGAAATTACGTAATTTTTGAAAAAAAATTGTAAGCGGCGCCATTTTTATTTCGTGCTTTGTTTTTCTAACATTTTTGCGTTCGGCTAATTTAATTGAAAAATTTTTGCCTGCGGCGCCCTTTATCTTCTCACTCGAAACCAAGATCCCCCGTTTAAGGAAAACTGGTTCCGTCTCTGTTTCTAAATTTTTTCGAATAAAAGTAGAGTATGACCAGGGGGGAAATAATTTTTTTCTACGGTATGACGAAAATTTCGAGAAAGTTGAAGAAAAAAATAAAAAAAGTGGCAGAGCTCAAGTTTTTCGTAAAAAAAAACGTATTTTGTAAAGAAACAGAGCAAAATAAATCTTTTCACCCCTTTTTGGGTGTTACAAATATTGGCAGCCCCTTATTTTTCGCTTTTACCCTCCCGCTAGTTTTGAAGAATTGGTTCCCTACATGTTTCGAGATCATGTCATAAAACACCTCGAAAATATCAAATGTAGTGTAGGGCCAGCTTTATTTAAAATCAATAATATCGCAAGCAAAAAGCTCTGCAGGAAAAACAGCGCCGTTTATTGATTTCTTTGGCTGCTAGTGCTAGCTGCATGGTTTGGCCGTTTCCGGATAGTCACTAGTAGAACAGAATGGAAAGAAATTTAATTGAAAGCGAAGATATTTCTTTCTAATGTTAACAACCTCACGAGTTTATCGCTCAGTATCGTAAATAATGGACCCTGCGCCTTCTTTAAGCAAGAAAAAGCTGTGGTTTGGACCTGAAAACATCTAATTTTTAATTAGTTTTTCCTCGATCATCTCATGGTGTGGCCGCCATCTAGCGGAATTTGCAGACATCTCGTCAACGGTTATTATTGCAACTATGATTTATGCTCACAATGAAAGAGTGGCGACAATTTTTTCTCATAAAAGCAGTCCGGAGATAATAACAAACTGGCACCATTGCTCAATATACCTGTTTCTTTTGTGCGCGCAGAAGTTTCTATGCCATTTCTGTTTGATTTATTGAAATCCTATACCTAAGGAAAATCTTAGGAACCCTGTATATCTATGTATATGCAATATGGCGGCTCCAAATCCGTCTCTGAAGACGAGTGGAAAATGCAGGGTTTTTGGCTTTGTTTTAAACGCGTTAGGTATAGCGATGCCGATGCGTTGAAATATTTACTTTAAGTGTCTGTTTACTTTAAGTGTCTATTAATTGACTTTGAGCATTTTATAATGTCTATTGAAGTTTCACGGTCGCTACAAATACGTCTAAATTTACGATTAACGCCTTAATTGCGCTTTTGTTTCGGCTACTTGTGCATAATTAACTTTAATGTCTAAAATTAACCGATTTCCAAGAATCTTAATAAAATTCAGTCTGCGGGCCTTGGTCTATAAAGTTGGTGTCAGTTAACTTGCAGGAACCACGGCCGGAATGTCAAACTTTCAAACGCGATGCGATACAGAATTGAAAAAACTCCTGCTGCAAGATACTGCTGAAGCGATACAAAGTTCTCGTTTGCAAAAGTATTGCGTTCTAAAGACTAGTGATTGTTTTCACAATTAACTTGGAATTATGATCAGTATTTTCTTATCCATCAAACAATTGTTCTGTACCTTATATTGTTTAATATATATACATATAGGGAAGTTACATAACTAAAAAAATGGAGAAAGCAGTTGACACTTTGTTTGGACCAAATTGTTAGATATCCTGTACCAAAAAATCCCTCATTTTTTTTAATAAATAATTTTATTTTAGATTGATTTTAATGGCTCATAAAGACTACCCTTTATAATTTTAAAAATATTTTGAAAATCTAACTTATTACACGGTAAAAAATGAAGTTTCTGATTCACTCAATGGGCATATAAAAATATGATGACAATACTTTTGAACCATTTTCTTTGCGTTTTGTACTACGCTAGAGAGACGCAGTACCTAGTAACACACATAACATAGACGAGGGCTCACTTTCGAAGGCCGTCTGGCACTTCTGTAGGTCATAGAGCGTTGCTCAATTATTAAAATTTAAAGAGGAAGTTATGTAACTTAACGAGAACATTTCTCAGAATTTACTTAATTGGTTTTAATTCGATACCGCTCTTTATTATTGTAGCGTGCAAAGCTTTGAGGAATGCGTGCGAGCAAATTTTTTTAACGATTGCAAATTATAATTAACAAAACGATATAACAATTATGTGCCAAACTATTTTAAAGGTATTTATGAGATTGGACGAATACATTTGTGAGGTTAACATAATAACAATAATATACTGTGTTTTCACATCGTACTCAATACGTATTAAATAAGATTGTCTTCCTTTTCTTTCATAGAACATGTTCTCTGTTCTGACAAAAAGCGTGATATATGACAGAACATGATGCTTGAATTTTCATATGTGTTGAGTCGATGCCTCCGATATTAAATAGGACTTCCATCTACTCGCGTTTTAGTGAGCTTTGAACGTATGTGGCGGCCATTTTGACAATTACCTAATGTAATAACTGTCAAGAGTGTCAAAAATGGCGGCGGCATACGTGTAAAAGGGTACTAAAATGGAAGGTGTTGGCTGGCCTCCATGTCGGAGGTATCGATTGAGTATGATGTGAAAACATACTAATAGTTACCAAACACGTTGATTATATGAATGTGGGAATAATTTATCACACTTATCACAATTTGCTGTAGAAATCATTAAATTTATTTCGGTGTTCGAAACTTTTTACATATTAATGGAAATGGACCCTGCCAAAATTCACTGCCACATGCAGCTGGTGTCAAAGTGATTTGATAACACTGAAGTGGCCCAACACCGTTCTCAACTAAAAAGCCCTTGATCGGTGCCATATTGACACTAAACTGACAGAAAATCCATGTTTTACTTGTCAATTTGGTTATAAAAATGGCAGCCACAGTAGGCTAAAGGGCACTGAGGCGGTAGGATTTAACAGGCTTTTTAGTTAAGAACGGTGTTGAGTGGCCGAAGTTCTTAGACATTTTCGTCAGTGGTAATAGACACTTAAAGTAAATATTTCAACGCATCCGTATCGGTATACGTAACTCGTTCGAAACAAAGTCAAAATACGCTACATTTTGACTTGCTCATGCCATGTTTTTTGACGGGTGTGATGACAGAATCTCGTTGCGTACGGAAGGATGTACATATCGTTAGGGACCCACGAACGTATGCAACGATTGGAATCAGCAGTCCTGTTATCGTACACTTCAAAAAAGCGGGCATCGTTCGAAACATCGCATAAACATTTAAATAGAGACATAAAGCTATTTGTAACTCATCGCGGTATACGTATCCGCATCTAGCGAGAACCAAGCACATTGATTGGTCAGAAACTTATAGCACGTTCGAAAACAGCAGATAAATGCTAATTTAAGGTGTTTTTGAACGTAATAGGTGCTGTGATACGATACGTGTGCCATAACGATACGTGATATCTAACGTATCTCAACACCTATCGCGTTCAAGAACACCTTAGATTAGCATAAATCTGCTCTTTAGAACGTGGTACAAGTTTCTGACCAATTGGTGCCTGGTTCTCGCTAGATGCGGATACGTATACCACGATGAGTTACAAATAGATTTATGTCTCTAATGTCTAATATTGGAGTAATGTGACATTTGTTTTGTCAGCGTTTGACGTGACAATTATGTATTTTTTTGTAATTTTTTTTTGTGTATTCGTATTCTCTTTCACTGCTTTTGTAATCAGAAGGAGTTCAGGAGTAGATGCGTTTATCTGTTTATTAGATAAGTCGCCATGTCATTATTTTTATATTCAAATTTAGTGAGGTTAGTAACACTTTTCTTAAATCTGTGTTTATCCACTGAGTTTTATAGAGAAAACAATAATAGAGAGGGTTCGATTCAATGGTGGGAATATGGCAACAATGCAGGCGCCTTTATTGAGAGCGTAAAGAAGCAAAAGTCGTTTTTTATGGGAAGACGCAGTTTTCGTGATGCAGTGACCCTATTTTATTTTAAGAAACAATGCCTTCCTTAAACAAAACTAAAACCATAAACATAAAGATATACAATTTAGCAAATAAAATTGTTTTATTTCAAAAGCTCCTTTTGTGCTCTTTATTTATAGTTTTACTGTGGTTTTTAAGGGCATTGTTTTCAAAGTATTTGCTATTAGATCAATAACTAGTCTTTTTCTGGTACAAAAAATCTTTACATTTATTCTATAAATAACACAATAAATAGGGATATTTTGGAACGCTTAAAATTTTGAAAACTGACAGCCGCTGTCTTAGTGTTTAACAACGACTACCACTACCACTTATCGATTTTACCAGAGTTTTTGGAACACATTAAAAACTGTCACTTGTAAAAAAAAATTAAAGATGAGAAAAAATAAAAAAATTGGCTTAATTTTACAAAATAAGTGTTTTATATGTTGGAAACTTTTAATATTTTATTATTTTTAAAATTAATTACGCCAAAATTCTCTAATGTTAACCAGAGAAATAAACACAACCACAACGAAATAGATTCGTAGTTTACGGCAGTGGTAGTAGTAACTACCACAACGGAATGACGTTTGGCTATTGCGCAGACGCAGTAATTATCACATCCACTATGAAGTGTCAAATAAGCGTTCCAAATTATCCCTAATAACAAAGTAGGTCCACAGCGAAAAATTAATAAAACTTTGCTCAATTACACTGAAAAAAGGATTTTTTTTTCAAAAGGGTGCCCGGTGCAAACCCCAAGACTTTTGGTTTAAAGTGCAACCGGCACTAATTACATCTAGTAAACGCTAAAATATTAAATGCACTGAGTTTGTACGCCTCTGCAATAAGAAATTACCATATTTTGTTGTAAAAAAACAGTCAATCGAATACCAATAAACATTTAACATAAAATAAACCAGAGGTTAAAGAAGAAGTTAAAAAACCTCCAAATCAGTTACTTCAACCTAAAAGAAACTAAAAAACAAAAGACCAAAAGATCTTGGGTGGAAATAACGAAAATTCAAACTTGGATGAATATTCCACAAGGAACACACAAAAGATCAAAGCGAAAAGAGAAATGAATAAACGATGTTTCGCCCTGGGTAACCAGCGTGGGCTCATCAGTAGTTTCACTGGTCACCCTCCACTATACATCATTAAACACCATCATACACTTAGATTTCCAACCTTGAACCACTCACTAATAGGCATCGTTCCGCACTGGTACTTACTTATCCAAGTTACCTAATACGAATTCGTGAGGGCCGTAGGGACTTCCATGATCTCTGCTTCTATATAAAAAAAAAACTTATTTTATGACAAACTAAATAATAAAATCAAAAGTCAATGAAGTTTTGTTGTCTTGTAGAAATTTTTGAAAACTGTTGACGTCGCGCTTTGTCAATATAGTTTCAAAAACAACAGCGCCTCCATGCACTACATATAACACCCGTTTCTCACCTCACTTTCTCGTGAGTGCTCACTCACGCGTCACATGACGTCAATACGAAATGTTATGACAGTCATGTGACGCGTGAGCGGGCACGCACGACAAAGTCGTAGGTGGGAACCGGGTGTCACATATTTGGCGTGTTTCCCTAAACTATCTCTTTACTTTAACAAATATAGGTGTGTCTTTATCAAAATCATATCATCTATTGGATTTATACCTAAACCAAGGCACATAAATTAAGCAACAGTTTGTCATAATACCAAATAAACAATGTTTAAAAAAATGCATTCAAATTTGTTTCTCGCCTCAACACCTTCTCTTTGCGTGAGAAAGACACAGCAATTTTTTTTAAACTTCTTATGGTCTATTTCTCGGTTAATAAGAAAAGTACATTATTTATTAAAAATCCCTTATAATATAAAAATTTACAGAAAAATCGTGTTTGTTATCATTTCCTAGATTAATTGCTTTGTTTTAGAATATACGTAAAAGTGAAAAGAACTTCCTTTCTACCAAAAAAATTTAAAAAGCCTCCAAATCAGTTACTTCAACCGAAAAGAAACTAAAAAATAAACGATCAAAAGATCTTGGGTGGAAATAACGAAAATTCAAACTTGGATGAGCATCCCACAAGGAACACACAAAAGACCAAAGCGAAAATAGAAATGATTAAACGATGTTTCGCACTAGGTAACCAGCGTGGGCTCATCAGTGGTTTCACTGGTCACCCTCCAACATACATCATTAAACACCATCATACACTTTGATTTCCAACTTTGAATCACTCACAAATAGGCATCGTTCCGCACTAGTACTTATCCAAGTTACCTGATACGGATTCATCCTGGTGTGTTAATATTTCCAATAGGATTATAATAATTATAATTATATATTACAGTAATCCTATAATTATAATAATCCTACTGGAAATATCCGTATCAGGTAACTTGGGTAAGTACCAGTACGGAACGATGCCTATTTGTGGTGATTCAAAGTTGGAAATCAAAGTGTGTGATAGTGTATGGCTGGGTAACCAGCGTGGACTCATCAGTGGTTTCACTGGTCCTGGTGGATAAGTACCCGTGCGGAACGATGCCTATTTGTGAGTGATTTAAAGTAGGAAATCAAAGTTTATGATGGTGCTTAATAATGCATGATGGAGGGTGACCAGTGAAACCACTGATGAGCCCATGCTGGTTACCCAGGTCGAAACATCGTTTAATCATTCCTCTTTCCTTGTGGGATGCTCATATAAGTTTGAATTTTCGTTATTTCCACCCAAGATCTTTTGATCTTTTGTTTTTTAGTTTCTTGGAGGATTTGGAGGTTTTTTAACGTCTTTTTTGTTTTAATTGCCTTAGGAGCAGAATCCTACTGGAAATATTAACACTCCAGGACGAATCCGTATCAGGTAACTTGGATAAGTACCAGTGCGGAACGATGCCTATTTGTGAGTGATTCAAAGTTGGAAATCAAAGTGTATGATGGTGTTTAATGATGTATGGTGGAGGAACCACTGATGAGCCCACGCTGGTTACCCAGGGCAAAACATCGTTTAATCATTTCATCTTTTAACTTCCTTTCTATTGAGAAAGTTCAGGAAAGACAATAAGCCGTCGATGGATAAAAACACTTCGGTCTCACGCGATATTTTTTATGCATTTTAGGAAAAGAAAAAATAATTAAAATTATAAAAAACCCTGAAAAGTCACTTAACGGTACTCTAATGACAAAGTATCTGTACTGTCAGTGCAAGGTTGTTGACGCTGATACACACATCACTTGAAACTGCTTCAATGGCAATTAAGGATTAAAAATTTACTTTTATTCTCTAGGGATTAAATCTCAATGAAAACTTTTAGAATAAAAATGCCACGTTAGTCCTTAGAGTTCATAAAATGTTTTAGGGCTTTGTGGATTTCTAGATTCTTTCATATCTAGGACGACGATCGGTAATCCCGCGAAGCGTACCAGCGAGCGCAGCGATGGCATTGATGTGAAAAGAGCTTCCATTCCATTGAGAAAGGTCGGGGAAAACTTTATGAACTTTTATTTTCTTGCGTGTGACGTCAGCGCAAGCTCGCGCAGCGAGATATATATCATCAACACTTTCGCTTTTCTTTACAACTTTGTGTGGGAAAATGATCTGCTCATATAAAGTATGATTGTACGAGGTTTGTGTTATTCTCTTTGTTTGGGATCGGAAATTTGTTTGTATTGTAAAAGCGTTATTTCGCACATAGGTAGTAAACCTCATTTTAATTTACTCTTAATATATTTTTTCAACAAAATAAACTTATAAATTTATGAGCTGCGTCTCTACATAAATCATTAGATGAAGAGGAAGGTGAAGTAAATAAATCTCCCGGCGGGAGGTAAAATAATTCAAATTACCTAGGGAGGTAAAATGACATTTTTCTAACTCGTTCACGGGTCGAAAATATCACTTTCTGACATTAGAAAGCCTATTAATTTATCAAACTGGTGGTAAAAAAAAATCAGACACATTCCTCTGGAGTAAAGTGGTTTCCCTTCTTGGATTTTTAATGCTCCATCGCTTCCGCGGTCGGAAAAATGGCACTTTCCTCCTTTGGTATGTAAATAACTATTTTTTCTACGAGCCTGCGATAAACGCGAGTGCGGTAATGAGTTTACCCTGGGACTTTCCCTTAGGCAAATTTCTAAAATTCTTCTGGCTAAAACTGTTGTTTTAATGTTAAGCTCTAAAAATAATCAATTGATAGGATGTTACTTCATTCTTTTGTTTTTAATGGCAAAGAAAAAAGTAGCAAAAATGAATTTTCGCAATACAATCAAAAATTAACAACGCAACTGCCATATTTTGGTATTAATTGTATTAACTAAACCGATTTTAGTAAACCAAATCATTTAGAAAAGCGAATGAGTACATTTGAGTTAAAACAAATTTAACACTTCTGTAAATTTTGAGATGGCACATGAAAGTTTTGTTAGAGTATACTTATATAGTTTTTTTTATAGTAAAAGTTTGCGTTTGGCTAAATTTAAATATTTTTAGTTTTTACTTCAGGGAAAAAATTGTTTCTTTTGAAATTATCTACCATCTTGGATTTTTGTAAATTTTAGCACTAAACTTGTATTTACATTCTTTCCAGTTTTGTTAAAGTTTTAAAAATCGGACCATTTCTTTCAAAATAATGAAAAGTTTTTGCGGCGCAACCTAGCTTAACCATATTTAATAACACACTTTATTAATACCAAATTCATCTTAAGCCTTCATTTTTAATTAGAATACCAGTGTCAAGAACTTGAAAAGAAGTCACAAAAGCCCTTAAGGTAAAATCTGTTAGAGAAAGGTAATTAATCCTAACAAAACATGACAAAATCATTAAAGTTTTAAGATGGGGTTTCCCAGAATATTACGAAAATAATATCACCTGCTGGTTTTTTCTTGCCGTGAGTCTAAGATTTATTCTTTTAATGAAAATCGAAATCCAATAGGTATTTCCGGACTCGCAATTTAAAGAAGAATCTGATTTCCGGCGTTGGCATTCCACTAACAAACTAAGCGAGTTTAATGACTGTGAGAAAATTTGCACGATTCTTTCTACAACACACATACTTAAGAAGAAGAAGCTGTTAAAGGTATCCACGAAATTTCCGCGTTTTATTTGGTTTACATAGCGTAGAAAAGTGAAAACTTGACCCACATATAGTCAATTTTGAGTTACTTTAGAAATGTCCAAATTTTATGTGGAAAAAAGCTCTAACCTTCGTTTACTTTTTTACTTATTACTTTCTTTATAATAGCGAACAAAAATATAACCATTTTTATGCTTCAAAAAATGTTTAATCTTATTTTACTCAAAAGTAGTGTTATGTGGATTAGTTCACATAAGTTAGGGTGGCGATTCGTCCCTCATTAGGGGGTACAGTCCCCAATTTTGGTGTTCCGTCTCCCATTGTAAGTGTCCTCGTAAATGTCCCCCATTGCTAAGAAAAGTCCCCCACGCATGCATCGCGAAAAAACTGAAATAAGGCATAGAAATATTCCACATAATTATTATGATGCGACTTTCGACGAGTAATCGAGTATACATTCATAAAAAAATATGTTTCCCAAGAAAAGCTTGATAATTGGAATAACAATACAATCATCCGAGACCAAAGATGGAGGAAAATTTTTGGAGCAATTTAGGAACGAGCAAATTGTTTGCGGCAATTTTGTTAAAATGGCTGAATACTTTTTGGTCTCCCGGGCACTAACGCTGTAACTGAAAGAGCGTTTAGCCTTATGAATAATATGTAGGCCACTGAAAAAAGTAGATTAAATGTACAAACTTTAAATGCGATGTTAATAGTTAAATATAATATAACCGATACTTGCGAAAACTTCTGCAAAAAAATTTTAAATAATGAAAATTTCTTCTTCAGAGAAATTTAATAAATTTTGTGAGATTAGTTTGTTAATTTCAAAAAAATGTGTTTTGATTTAAACATATGCATAATATGATATTATTGTATAAGAGCGTCGTGTAACTATATATATTTGTAGTACAAACATATTTAAAATTTATTGACAAAAATCCTTAAATGTCCTGAAAATAATCTGGTCCCCCTACATAAGTATCTAAGTAGTAGTGTTGCCATTAAGACGAGAGATTCCGAGCCGAGACGAGAGAAAGAACCTCCCTCGTCAAGAAATTCTCATTTCTCTCGCCTCTCTCGAGCACACACACATATGTTGCGTTTTTTACAGGGTATTTAAAAAGGACGCGGCAATATTTAAGGGGGTGATTTCTCAGGTAATTTTATGGAAAAAGTTTTTAGCAATTTAAAACAGGCGTTTATTAATTTTTTATAGATATTTGCAGATCAATAACACCTAACTGTTACATAAATCGGAGGAAAGTTTTAAAATCTGTCAAACACAGTAATGAAATTAATAAGTGGAAGTTACGAAATCAATGAAAAATGTTTCTTGACATTTTATAGAGGGTTGTTATTAATAGTATGTACAGGGTGGTCCAAATTCCAGGGGCCTCTATAGATTTGGGCTTTTGCATCAGAGTTTGCCCAAAACTAATATACGTGTTACGGGCTCGATTTTCAAGAGAAGTCGAAAACTAAAAACCGTATTCCGATATATCAAAGCGTTTCTGAGCTATAGGGTAATTCTCAAAAATGTGCGATTTTAAAGGCCTTCTACAACTTTTTTATTTGTAAAGATAGAGATTTTCATTAAAAACATTTTTTGAAGATTTTTCAAAGACAAATTTTCTCTTAAAACCTTTAGTTCCCAAGATATCACACAGTTATATTTCTTTAAATGGAATACCCCCAATTTTTCTGAAAAATCAGTTTTCTAATAAAATTTCCTGGCGAACGATGTGCCATACACCTATTTTTATTAAATAGTTTAAAAGATATTTGCATACTTTGATATTTACCATAGTAGGCGCTGTACGCGACCTAAATGTGTAAATAAAATTTTATGTTTTTTTTTTCATACAAAATCAAGTTGGCTACGACACGAGGGGACACAGCAACCTCGAACTTTAACTTCAAGTTTACTATAATTACCAACCCTAAAATAATAAACAACAATAAAATTATGAAAAGTTTTTATTTAAAATTTTTATTAATTAAACTATGTACCACCTAAAATCTACATCTAACAATTTTCTTTAATTCTAAAACAAATGCTCAAATTGACGGCCGTTTTCTTGTAAACATATCCTACATCTTCTCTTGACGCTATTTTCTGCATTAAGAAGTTCTACCGCACGAAGTGCCTCTTCCAATTCCCTTCTAGTAGTTGGGCGATTTCGAAATACAAGATATAGGACCTTTATTTCCGATACAGTTTTCGGCAAACACAATATTTAGCAAATTAATAATGTCAAGTACACCGTCATGTTGAAAGTATAGCTCATTATTTTGCTGAAGTGGCAAATTGTCGATAAACGGAATCACCTGCTCTTCTAAAATTTTTCTTATCTCTCGGCATTTAAATTTCCATCAAAAATATATGGCCCAATAATTTGTCCTCTGTAGATGCCTACCTATACCATGCCTAACCATAATATGGGGAATTTGCTATTTCCAGTAATAGCAGTTATATCTGGTGAATATTCCATCACTAGAAATCGTTACCTCATCCGTCCAAATAACTCTTCTGGCAAAATCGGGGTCTTCTTGACCTTTATTTAGGTACCACCTGCAAAATGCACGTTTTGCGGCAAAATCTCGTTACCGTAATTGGTGCGCCCGTGGGGGTCGATAGGGCTTAAACTTTTGTTTTTTAAGCACCCGAACGTCATTGCTGCGTGGAATTCCAGTGTTTCTCTCCATAGCCCTGGTGGAAGTATTCGGGTTAATTTCTATTTCTCCTAGAACCGTTAGTTCTTCTAACTCTGTATCTCTGGCTAGGCTTCTATACGTCCTAGGTCGCGGTTTTGTAAAGGATCCGTATTCTTGTAGATGACGTTTTAACTTCAAAAATATTTTTGAGCTAGTTTGCCTGCTTTCCGGATATCTCTGGAAATATAGATTTAACGCCGTCTGTCGATTTTCGTTACTTTCAATATAACATTTTATCTTGTCGTACTTTTCAAAGTTTTCAAACATTTTTATATCTTGACGAAGACGCCACTTTTGACACTTGGGCCCGTTTATCATGGCAATTGTTGTTATTTGATCATAGCTACCTAGATAGATACCCTAAAACTGCATAGGTCAGAATTAAACACAGCCTACTATGGTCATTATTAAAAATTGCAGACATCTGTTTAACTACTTAACAAAAATAGGTGTATGACACATCGTTTTACAGGAAATTTGATAACAAAACTAATTTTTTTAAAAAAATTGGGGTATTCCATTTAAAAAAATGTAACTTTCGGTTATATCTTGTGAACTAAAGGCTTTAAGACAAAATCGGTAATATGTATATTAGTTTTGGGCTAACTATGCTGCAAAAGCCCAAAGCTATAGACATCCCTCGAATTTGGACCACCTGTACAGGTTATGGAGATAATAAAAGAGCATACGAAATAAATAAAACATCATTGACTGTCGTTTAAAAGTTGTTATGGAATGTATGGACAAGTTTATGAAAATTATAAAAACATAAACAAGGTTATGAAATTTATATACTTGACAGTCTTTTACTAAATACCTTCTCAGGTGTAACTAAAAGCTATGAAAACCTGTCTCTTATTTCTTGATTTCATACGAGCCTTCATAAAAATCATTCTTAAAGTAAAATCAATTACTCGTTTTGGCTATAAAAATTTATGTAAACTTGATTATGATATTAATAAAATCTTACATCGGAGCACAAATCATGTACAAAATACATTGGTTCATATCATATCATATACGGTGTATATGACTAAAATTATGACTATATTTTCTAATAAATAATTTCCTAAAACCACAGGATATGTAATAAAATATTTTAAAACAATAAGTTGTAACCAGAGCTTATAGGGTGAACCTTTAAACTTTGGGTTGGACGGGACAAGAAAAACTAAAACTTAATTTTAGTAAACTCTTGCTTTATATATATATTTAAATTTTTTAGAAAAATGCCTTATCATGGCTTTTCCAAACTAAACAAAATGCATTGTTAACGTTTATCTTAAAAATTATTGTGAATCATGAACCAGTAAAGCTTTTCTTTTTGGTTGGACGGGACAAAAAATACAATAATTGAAAAAATATTATTTGCTTTAGGTCCGAAACTGTATATTTCGGCTTTTTTACATACCAAGAAAACCAGAAAAAGTGTTGAAGTGGTTTTATGATTTGGAGTTATTTCAAGATTTTTAACAAAAACCAGTAGATTGTTAAAGCGTTTTCTTTTTTTTTTAATAAAATGACATTTGCTTGAAATGGCCCCTTAGGCGTCTCATTTCACTGTATTTTAACGTCTATCCGGGTAAAAATATCTTTTCAATTGCGGTATGATTCGGCTTAAAATCATTTTTTAGATACCCATGTATATTCCAGCCTCCAAAATTTCCTTAAACTATAGGGTAATTCCATTGTAACGGGTGTTACGTTTTATGTTTTTGACATCCAATTTTATGTTTGATGTTGGTAAGTTATTACAACAAAACTCGAATTAACTCATGTGGTCTTGACAGATGAAAATCTTTATGCAAAAAAACTCACTAGGAATAACCAGAACAATGTATTTTAGGGAATCGAATACATATAACGGGTGTTATTTTGTTTTTTACGTTTTTTCGACATTGATATGGTTAGGTTTAGTTTTCATAAAAGTTAGCATAGCAACTAATATATTTTTTGATCTTAGTGTACAGCAGAGGAGACCACCAAAGAGGTTTACTATATTTTGAGTTTTATTAATTTTTACTTCTTTTATTTTCTTTATCCTCAATTTGTAACGGGTGTTATGATTGAGTTTAACGGGTGTTATATAGTAAATTCGTTTTTATATTAGATTTTTTTTAAAGACTTTTTCGGCCAAGAATGATAAAAATCAATTGCAGTTGAGGACGTATGCTCTATATAATACACCAAAACTACTTTTATACATTGTTATGTTAGTAAAAAAAATAAATAACTACATGGAAGGAGTAACATATTAATTTTAGTACTAATTAACGAGAAAAAAAAAGTAAGTACTAACATAGTACTAAAAAATGGTTACAATACTTTAATTTGGATTTGTAGGTGACTGCTGACAAGATAACATTGGGCCCATCATTTCCAAAATAATGCTTGGATTGTATGTTATCTATGGCTCTGAGACCTTGCCATCTCGTTTCTAAAACGGGAGTGATTTCTTTTATTTGGCTCTCTGGTATATAGAATACCAAAAGTCCCCCAGCATTCACTGAGAGGAAGTCAAAGCACTCTTTAAGAGTATTTAATATTACTTTGTAAAAATACACCAAAAAATACGTCGTTGAAGTCGTTGGGATTGGGATTGAGATTGACAAATAATATAGCGGACCAAACAAATACTGATTATAGAATAACGATTCCGTTTAAAGTCGGTATAAAGGAGTTTTTTAGGGTGAGGATTTCAAATTTTCGATCATAGTTCAAAAATTATGAAGTTGAAGGCTCCCAGGGGGGGGGGGGGTACCATCTAGTATCTCCGATTTAATTCAAAACTGGTATGTAGCGGTTTTTGTGGTCGAGGATTACGGATTTTAAAACACTATTTTATTTTTTGTTTTTGTATGGGGTGACAACGTCACGATTAATATTTATAAATTTTAAGATTTTAAAAAACTTGCAAAATTTAACCATTTTCTTAATTTAGGGGTGTTTTTCCGTACTTTAGGGTCTCGCGCAGAAAATAAAAATTATTTGTATTTAAAGGGCATATTGAGAGCTACCGATTCTTGTATACCGTATGGGGTGACAACGTCACAATTGGTATTTATAAATTTTAAAACTTTAAGAAACTTGCAAAATTCATCAATTTTTTGAATTTAGGGGTGTTTTTCCGTTTAGGGTCTCGCGCAGAAAAAATAAATTATCCATGTTAAAAGGCTATTTTGACAGTTATCGATTCACGTATTCCATATGGCGTGACAACGTCAATGCCTTTAAAATATTAAAAAACAACACAAAAAACACAACCATTTTCTGAATTTAGCTCATTTTGACAACCATCGATTTGTGCATAACATATGGCGTGACTGTTTGAAAGTTTGAGACAATGATGTGTTTGAAATTAACTCTGTGTTTCGGACTTCCATTGTCTATATTTTATTTATACACGACGTTTCTATCAGTACAATCTCTGATCGTCTTCAGGTGCAATGGAAGTCCGAAACACAGAGTTAATTTCATATGGCGTGACAATGTCACCTAAATATCAATTTTGAACAAAATCGGAAATACTACTAGATGGTGCCCCCTGTGTTCGAAGAGCTGTCAACTTCATAGTTTTGGAAATCTGCTCTAAAATTTTTAGATCTCGGCCCCCAAAACCCCGATATATCAATTTTTAAACAAATTTGAGATGCTCAGATGGAATAGCCCACCCCTCGGGCAGCTGTTTACTTTATAATTTGTGAAATTTGAGAACATAACTTTCGCCTCCGACGACCTCTATATAACAATTTTCAACTAAATCTGGTGTACTTAGATAGCTCTCTTCCCCCGCGGGGAACTGTTAACTTCATAATTGGTGAAATCTGGTCAAAACTTCTTAATTTTCGGCTCCAAAAACCCCTACATACCAATTTTCAATTAAATCGGAGATACTAGATGGTACCCCCCCCCTGGGAGCCTTCAACTTCATAATTTTTGAACTATGATCGAAAATTTGAAATCCTCACCCTAAAAAACTCCTTTATACCGACTTTAAACGGAATCGTTATTCTATAATCAGTATTTGTTTGGTCCGCTATATTATTTGTCAATCTCAATCCCAATCGCAATCTAACTTCAACGACGTCCAAAAAATACTGTTCAAGAAATTGTGAAATACTTTTAGAATTATCAAAACGTCAATCAAATTATTTACTTACTCAAGCAATTGTTTTATATTATGTCAAACACTGAATATACACAGCCTACTATGACTACTTTATTTTTGCAAGCAGTTTTATTTTTTTTTTTAAATTTACCTGTTACGGGTGCTACAGTATTTAAATATTGTATTTTTTCAAATTTCCTTGTGGTGACTAACATTTGTTTTGATACTGTCGAAGCGCATTTCATACTTGTTCTAATGATATAGTTTCCGGGGCGGGGGGGGGGACCTAGGGAATACGTTAGTAAGAGTCCGATCAAAATCGGCTTACTAGTTTGTGCGTAATACTGGAACGAAAAACCAGATCAAGAGAAAGTCAAAAAATTTAGAAATTTCTTATACCTATTATTAAAACAGATTAGTTTATTCTTCAAACTTACTGAAAAGATAGGGATTCATGATCTTCCTCAAAGCAAAACGTCTTTTAAAAAAACAGGTTTCTATTTTCTTCGATGCAATTATTTTTTTGCGAGAAAAACTATTTTCAAAATGAGACAAGTTTTTAATAATAAAATTTACTTGAAACAAAAATTTTTAGTTATTTTGGAAGAATCCATTTTTTATGCATAGGTAATTGGTGGACCACATAAAAATCCTGTTTTGTTTTGGCTCAATGATTTTTTCTTGAAGGTCGCCATATTAATCAAAAAAATTACGTCTGCTGAAACTCGACACATTTTTCGGCAATATAATTAAACATCATGTCTAGCTTTGAAAATTTGCCGACCGCAAAATGTTAAAATTTTAATATTAGATTTTCGCCATAGATAGCAACATGGAATACATTAATTTTAGCAATAAAATTATTGGTTTTTATTATTTATGGATTACCAAGCCCACACATTGCTTTTATTTGGAAATACTTTAGTTCAGTTTTATGTCCATGCTAGATCTTTTCTAAAGGCGCAATTACACAGACGAACATGCTCAAACAAAAGCTCGTGCAAAAGATCTAAAATTTTTTGCGTGAACATTTTTGTGAGCTTTTCTTTGAACATTTTGTTCGGGTAAATTTTTGAGCAAATTATTGCTATCTGTTTTGGAAACATATTTTTAAAGATGAGAATAAATAAAATTTCACATTAGTGGTCAGTGATCTCAATTCTTTAAAAAAATGGAACACCAACTTTTATTTAAAATTTTTGTGAAAAAAAGCCGACGGCAAGCGAAATATTATTCTTGGCTATCAGTTTTGTCACATGGATTAGGGTTACTTATAATATTGTTTTCTTAGGGTTTTTCCCGGATTTTTTTGCCCGGGGGTTTTTTGGGATTTTCTTGTGAGTTTTTTTTATTTCCAAGGGTTTTTTCCTAAATTCAAAAAACAACCCAGGAAAATTTTTCTTTTCCAAAAAAATTTTGAGTTTTTCAAATATCGCCAAAAAACTCAAAAATTGCACTTTTAAGCGGTAATCCGCGCCTCACGACTATGAGGAGTGGTGGGGAGGAGATTTTTTTTTAAACATATTTTTGTAACTTTATTTTACCCTTAGCTTTGATTGTTTTTTTTTTAATTCCTCACACCAGATTTACCTAGTTAGTTTAAGGCCCCAACGATTGCTTAAAAAAGCAAAAGGTTCATGAAAATGCTGAAGATAGATATTTACTGTCAATTTAATGTAATAATCAAGGTCGATTACTGACACTGATCAAACAATATGCAAAAGAGCAACATTCCGATTCAGAAGTCTAGTCTATTACTGCTAAATTTTATTTTTTTAGACAAGGGTCGGGATCGAAGGGTTGTAAAAGTGGGTAATAAACGGGTATTATTTAGACCGAACGTGCTTTTGTTCATATATTTGAGATTTAATAAAATGTAAATAGGTTTTTGTAATTTGACTTAATTATTATTGTATTGTGTTTTAAACTAGGAAGTAAAATAAAGAGATATTCTTTTAAACGTAAATTTTTATCATTACATTTTACAGGCAACAGCAATAAATAAGTGCCAATTATTATTTTTTTATTCTCGTTTTTTTACAACCCCAAAAAAGTTACAAGTATACTGGCATATCCCCTATAAAAATCAGGTCAATCGAAGTTGCTTATGAGGTAAAATGTGAATTTCGACATCAAATCGTTTTTTCCGTCAGAAAGCACTTAATTAAAAATACCTTGTTTTAAAACTTAGTCTTTCTATTTTCAGTTAAGTTCAGTGAATTCCCATAAAACTATAACATTTAAATTTGTAAGAAATTTCTATACCAACATTTCTTCAAACAAATTTTGCTTAACATTCTCTCCAGAATTTCTGTGAGTCTTTTTGTACGAGATTTTGCTCGAACTTTTTTTTGAACATTTTGCTCAAGAGGCTCGTGTAAATGTTTGTCGGCATTTCAACATCAAAGGAAAGTTTGTCTGTGTAAATGCGCCTTAATAGGTTGAGAAATATGAGATACTATAACGGCCCAAGTGTCGCAAAATGTTTAACGAGAATAACTTTTTCCTAGGAGCGTGCGGAAAAACGCTTTTCTCGCACTCATTTCCGTGCGGAAAACGCCACTTTTCCGCACGCCGTGCGCGAAAAAAAAATTTTTACGCACGCTGTTGAGCAGAAAAGTTTTTTACGCACGCTGTTGAGCAAAAAAGTTTTTTACGCACGCTGTTGAGCACGCTTGTTGTTGGGCACGCTGTTGCGCAGTGATGACTCAGGAAGACTT
Source organism: Oxystoma pomonae (assembly GCA_963921995.1). NCBI lineage: Eukaryota > Metazoa > Arthropoda > Insecta > Coleoptera > Brentidae > Oxystoma > Oxystoma pomonae. Next base: position 6,043,156 of record OY998166.1, read on the forward strand.
GAAGTCGACGATGGCATTAGGCGCAATTTTACAACTCATAGTTAAACGCCAAACCTCAGTTTAAACGACAGATGTCGACTTTTTTACGTTTTTAAGGCGCATTTACACAGACAAACTTTCCTTTGATGTTGAAATGCCGACAAACATTTACACGAGCCTCTTGAGCAATATGTTCAAAAAAATGTTCGAGCAAAATCTCGTACAAAAAGACTCACGGAAATTTTGGAGAGAATGTTAAGCAAAATTTGTTTGAAGAAATGTTGGTATAGAAATGTTTCACAAATTTAGTTTTTATAGTTTTATGGGAATTCATTGAACTTAACTGAAAATAGGAAGACTAAATTTTAAAACAAGGTATTTTTAATTAAGTGCTTTCCGACGGAAAAACGATTTAATGTCGAAATTGACATTTTTACCTCATAAGCAACTTCGGTTGACCTGATTTTTATAGGGCATATGCCAGTATACTTGTAACTTTTTTGGGGTTGTAAAGAAACGAGAATAAAAAAATAATAATTGACACTTATTTATTGCTGTTGCCTGTAAAATGTAATGATAAAATTTACGTTTAAAAGAATATCTCTTATTTTACTTCCTAGTTTAAAACACAATACAATAATAATTAAGTCAAATTAAAAAACCATATACATTTTATTAAATCTCAAATATATGAACAAAAGCACGTTCGGTCTAAATAATATCCGTTTATTACCCACTTTTACAACCCTACGATCCCGACCCTTGTCTAAAAAAATATAATTTAGCAGTAATAGACTAGACTTCTGAATCGGAATGTTGCTCCTTTGCATATTGTTAGTTTAGTTTTTTAAGGCGCAATTACACAGACGAACATGCTCAAACAAAAGCTCGTGCAAAAGATCTAAAATTTTTTGCGTGAACATTTTTGTGAGCTTTTCTTTGAACATTTTGTTCGGGTAAATTTTTGAGCAAATTATTGCTATCTGTTTTGGAAACATATTTTTAAAGATGAGAATAAATAAAATTTCACATTAGTGATCAGTGATCTTAATTCTTTCAAAAAATGGAACACCAACTTTTATTTAAAATTTTTGTAAAAAAAAGCCGACGGCAAGCGAAATATTATTCTTGGCTATCAGTTTTGTCACATGGATTAGGGTTACTTATAATATTGTTTTCTTAGGGTTTTTCCCGGATTTTTTTGCCCGGGGGTTTTTTGGGATTTTCTTGTGAGTTTTTTTTATTTCCAAGGGTTTTTTCCTAAATTCAAAAAACAACCCAGGAAAATTTTTCTTTTCCAAAAAAATTTTGAGTTTTTCAAATATCGCCAAAAAACTCAAAAATTGCACTTTTAAGCGGTAATCCGCGCCTCACGACTATGAGGAGTGGTGGGGAGGGGATTTTTTTTAAACATATTTTTGTAACTTTATTTTACCCTTAGCTTCGATTGTTTTTTTTTTCATTCCTCACACCAGATTTACCTAGTTAGTTTAAGGCCCCAACGGTTGCTTAAAAAAGCAAAAGGTTCATGAAAATGCTGAAGATAGATATTTACTGTCAATTTAATGTAATAATCAAGGTCGATTACTGACACTGAACAAACAATATGCAAAGGAGCAACATTCCGATTCTGAAATCTAGTCTATTACTGCTAAATTATATTTTTTTAGACAAGGGTCTGGGATCGTAGGGTTGTAAAACTGGGTAATAAACGGGTATTATTTAGACCGAACGTGCTTTTGTTCATATATTTGAGATTTAATAAAATGTATATAGGTTTTTGAATTTGACTTCATTATTATTGTATTGTGTTTTAAACTAGGAAGTAAAATAAAGAGATATTCTTTTAAACGTAAATTTTTATTATTAAGGCGCATTTACACACACAAACTTTCCTTTGATGTGGAAATGCCGACAAACATTTAAACGAGCCTCTTGAGCAAAATGCTCAAAGAAATGTTCGAGCAAAATATCGTACAAAAAAACACATGTAAATTTTGGAGAGAATGTTGAGCAAAATTTGTTTGAAGAATTGTGGGTATAAAAATTTCTTTACAAATTGAAAATATATATTGTTATCGGAATTCATTGAACTTAATTGAAAATAGAAAAACAACGTTTTGAAATAAGGTATTTTTAATTAAGTGCTTTCCGACGGAAAAACGATTTGATGCCGAAATTCAAATTTTACCTTATAAGCAACTTCGATTGATCTGATTTTTATAGGGGATATGCCAGTATACTTGTAACTTTTTCGGGGTTGTAAAAAAAACGAGAATAAAAAGAGTAATAATTGGCACTTATTTATTGTTGTTGCCTGTAAAATATAATGATAAAAATTTACGTTTAAAAGAACATCCCTTTACTTTACTTCCTAGTTTAGTCTTTTACAATAATAATTAAGTCAAATTAAAAAAACCTATATACATTTTATTAAATCTTAAATATATGAACAAAAGCACGTTCGGTTTAAATAATACCCGTTTGTTACCCACTTTTACAACCCTAAGAATCCGACCCTTGTCTAAAAAATATAATTTAGCAGTAATTTAGTAGACTGTGTCGCCGATCTATCATCCCGCGTTTTGGATTTCGCAGGTAGTAGGCCGGCCACCCTTTTGAATCGCAATGTTGCCCTTTGCATATTGTTGGTTCAGTGTCAGTAATCGACCTTAATTATTACATTAAATTGACAATAAATATCTATATCTTCAGCATTTTCATGAACCTTTTACTTTTTTAAGCAACCCTTGGGACCTTAAACTAACTAGGTAAAATCTGGTGTGAGGAATTAAAAAACAACAATAAAAGCTAAAGGTAAAGTAAAGCTACAAAAATATGTTTAAAAAAATCCCCCTCCCCACCACTCTTCATAGTCGTGAGGCGCGGATTACCGCTTAAAAGTGCAATTTTTGAGGTTTTTGCCGATATTTGAATAACTCAAACATTTTTTGGAAAATTTTCCTGGGTTTTTTTTTGACTTTAGGAAAAAAACCCTTGGAAATAAAAAAAACTCGCAAGAAAATGTCAAAAAAAATCCCTGGCAAAAAAATCCGGGAGAAACCCTAACAAAAAAATATTAAAAGTAACCCTAATCCATGTGACAAAACGGATAGTAGAGCCAATAATAATGTTTCGCTTGCCGTCAGCTTTTCTTCACAAAAATTTTAAATAAAAGTTGGTGTTCCATTTTTTTAAAGAATTGAGATCACTGATCACTGATGTGAAATTTTATTTATTTTAATCTTTAAAAATTTGTTTCCAAAATAGATAGCAATAATTTGCTCAAAAATTTACCCGAACAAAATGTTCAAAGAAAAGCTCACAAAAATGTTCACGCAAAAAATTTTAGATCTTTTGCACGAGCTTTTATTTGAGCATGTTCGTCTGTGTAATTGCGCCTTTACATTTTACAGGCAACAGCAATAAATAATTGCCAAATAATATTCTTTTTATTGTCGTTTTTTTTACAACCCCAAAAAAGTTACAAGTATACTGGGATATCCCCTATAAAAATCAGATCAATCGAAGTTGCTTATGAGGTAAAACGTGAATTTCGACATCATATCGTTTTCCGTCGGAAAGCTCTTAATTAAAATACCTTGTTTTAAAAATTAGTCTTTCTATTTTCACTTAAGTTCAATGAATTCCCAGAAAACTATAAAATTTAAATTTGTAAAGAAATTTTTATACCCCCAATTCTTCAAACAAATTTTGCTCAACATTCTCTCCTAAATTTACGTGTGTTTTTTTGTACGAGATTTTGCTCGAACATTTCTTTGAACATTTTGCTCAAGAGGCTTGTGTAAATGTTTGTCGGCATTTCAACATCAAAGGAAAGTTTGTCTGTGTAAATGCGCCTTATTACTGCTAAATTTTATTTTTTTAGACAAGGGTCGGGATCGAAGGGTTGTAAAAGTGGGTAATAAACGGGTATTATTTAGACCGAACGCGCTTTTGTTCATATATTTGAGATTTAATAAAATGTAAATAGGTTTTTGTAATTTGACTTAATTATTATTGTATTGTGTTTTAAACTAGGAAGTAAAATAATGAGATATTCTTTTAAACGTAAATTTTTATCATTACATTTTACAGGCAACAGCAATAAATAAGTGCCAATTATTATTTTTTATGATTCTCCTTTTTTTAACAACCCCAAAAAAGTCACAAGTATACCGGCATATCCCCTATAAAAATCAGATCAATCGAAGTTGCTTATGAGGTAAAACGTGAATTTCGACATCAAATCGTTTTTCCGTCGGAAAGCACTTAATTAAAAATACCTTGTTTTAAAACTTAGTCTTTCTATTTTCAGTTAAGTTCAATGAATTCACATAAAACTATAAAATTTAAATTTGTAAGAAATTTTTATTACCAACATTTCTTCAAACAAATTTTGCTTAAAATTCTCTCCAAAATTTCCGTGAGTCTTTTTGTGCGAGATTTTGCTCGAACTTTTCTTTGAACATTTTGCTCAAGAGGCTCGTGTAAATGTTTGTCGGCATTTCAATATCAAAGGAAAGTTTGTCTGTGTAAATGCGCCTTAAGATATTCAGTTCTAAAGTTGCATGGATCAATTTTAAGGTAGCCAATAAATTTTTATTTAAAAAAAAACTTTTAAAGAAGGGTAATTTTACGGTAATGGTCGTTACACTGGAACTATGGTTTTAGTTAGTAACTAATGATGAAAGTTGAATATTTCTTTAGTTTAACATGCGTAAACTTAAAGTTGTAAATAAAATTATGCCTACACATATTCAATGTAAAATAGTGTAACGGTCGTTATATCTTGTATGGCGTAGAATTACCCAGAACAAGCTTTTATTGAATGCACTCAAAAGTAGAAAATAATTTTTTACCTTTCTTGTACCATAATAACAGCGATGGGCGCAAATTAAACATTTTAAATTTAGGTATCGTAAATCGGTCACATCGATGATTCACCTAAGAAAGAGTTGTACTACTATATAACTTAAGGACATTTTGAAAGGCTTGGCAAGCACGGCAATGTCGGCAATCTCACCCGTTCTCAGCTTCTTTGGATGAAAGAATTATGTTTAATATTCGAATAGTAGGATTGCAGTTCTCTCTTTCTCACCGTAAAATTTTTAATTTGCGCCCATCACTTTTATTTGGTATAAGAAAGATAAAAAATTATTTTTTACTTTTGAGTGCATTTAATAAAACCTTCTTCTTTAAAAGTTTTTTTTTAATAAAAATTTATTTTTAAAGTTTTAGATTTGTACCCTAAATCGTCCATTTTGAATCCGCCATATTGAAATTTTCAAATCTGATCAAAAATTCAATTCCCAGAAAAGCCCTGTGTGCCAATTTTGATTTAAATCAAATAATAAACGTATACCAAATTTGAACACAATCAGATGTGGATAAGTCAGTTAAAATTGGTTAGCAAAACATGACCGAAAATCGTCCATGTTGAATCCGCCATATTGAATTTTCAAAATCTGATCAAAAATTCGTATTCCTAATCCCCAAAAGCCCCCGTATACCAATTGTGGTTAAAATCAGACAAACTTAAGTGTTTTCCCCACTTCACTCCCCTCGTAGGGGGAAGAGCTACCTAATAATGACATATTATTGTATTTTCACTGGAGCTATAAATTCTTGCCAAATTTTAAGGCAATCGGATGTGTATAAGTTAGTTAAAATTGGTTTGCAAAAGATGTCAAAAAAATCGTCCATTTTGAATCCGCCATATTGAATTTTTAAAATCTGATTATAAATTCGTTATCTCCATCCCCAGGTGCCCTGACATACCAAATTTCAACGAAATCGGGCGTACTTCAACTGTACCCCCCTACCCCCTTCGAGTAGGGGGGAGCTGCCAATTTCATCACACCACTCACCACAACTATATAAGCATACCAAATTTGAAGCCGTCGGATGTCGGGAAGTTGGTCAAAATTAAGTTGCAAGATTCCACCCGAACAAACATACATATTTACATAGATACATTCCAAGTTAAATAAAAGCTTGTAAAAAGTGTTCCCGTCGAATAAAAAATCGACATGTCCAAGAATATTTTCAAAATTAGACTCTAAATAATCGACGTACAGGTTGGTATATCGATGCTCTAAATACTGTTTCGTTTCGTTGCTAATCAATAAAAAGGAATAATTAAATATATTCTTTGGAAAATATCGTATTAGGTGTTATTGTTTGGGCCTTACAATAAGTGCCTTCTTTCTGTCTCCCCTGCCTCTTAAATTTCCAACTTAAGTTGCCTGCCAAAATTTTCGTATAATCATTAATCACATTATTTGTGTCTCCTTAAAAAATAATTTGCCAAATCGATAGCTCCATCGTAAGGTGCACGTTATATTTTAAATAAATTTTGATTGTTTTTGGAATATTCTCAATTTACAAAAAATATCTTTAATTTAAATTTGTATAGCCACAAGATTAAAAACAAAGATTTTCATTTCCATTGACATTGTTGTTAACCCAATTGTGAAATAAAATGTAAAAAATATATGGATAAACAACAGTTTGGTATATTTTATTTCAAGCTTAAACTGTTATACTTCTCTCTCTCATTTTTCATTAACATTTTTTATAGAAAACGGCACTTGGCTACATCTCACAAAAATTGTATTTTCCCATTCATCTTTTAAAGTGTCATAAGTGTCAGCTTCTTGTTTTTCTTTTCTTCTACGAGATCTTCTGCTTTTTTTACTTTTGCAATAACTATCCCTAATTCCTTTTAAATCCTCTATGGACACATTTGAAGTTACATCAACCCTTATAACTTGCTCAGTCTCCGGGCTTGCTGGCTTTGAAAACGAAAATCTTATGGTCTTTTTTAGCGTGTCTTTTACTTTCTTCTTGTGTTTGTTTTTATCTTTTGTCTTTTTTCTTTTACTGTTGTTGTCTTCCTTTGTATGAGTGCTTTCAAGTGACTTTCGTATTAAATCTTCCACGTCGGGGCTTATTTCATAATTATTAATATATTTTTCATCTTTGAAGGCGTCCATAACGTTAATATTATCAGGTGACTCAATTGTAACTTCATTATCGTCTTGTTCTTTGTTTGTGTTTTCACTGTTAGTTAAAATATTTCTAAAGTCAAAATAGGTCATATTTTGTTCTTCTTCTGCAGCACATACTTCGTTAACATTTATCTGAGTTTTCTTTTCTTTGCAAGATTTTAATCTAGGAGTTTTCTTGGTCCATTTTTCCATCGATGCCCCAGTGTTAAATTGTGTAGTTTTGTCAAAAATCAAATTTGTGACTGTTAGTCTTTGGTTGGTGGGTAGTTCATTAAGAACTGCTGATTTCGGTCTTCGCAGCTTGTACGAATATCTGAAATAAATATTGTAATTTAAGATATGATAAATTACAGAATTTGATTGTTTGCGGATCCAATTTTACGTTTCTCCATTCTTATGTTAGCTTAAATATCAGCAGATTGCACATAATAATGTAGGTCGAAAATATCAATATAAATTGTCCTAAATGCAACCTCAGTTAGAGCGACGAATCATTGTAGCCATTCATAAATTTCTTGCAAGTTATTAATTGCGTTCCATTTGGTAACTAGTGATTCAGAATACATTTAAACATTGTTTGACTTCATAAAATATCATTATTTTATAATTTCTTTTAACTGAATAATAAATGCTCCTATGAATTATTTACCCTTCATAGCCATTAGTTATCCAAGAACCCTCATTTTTTTCGTACATTGCTTTGGGTTTTGAACATTTTTGCTGATTGTCTTTTCTAAAAGTTAACTTCAGTGAAGTAACTTTCATGACACTTTTTGTAAACGTTACCAATACCTAAAAAAAAACAATAATTAGATTCCTATTGAGACCAAGATGTAACGTATTATAAACAAATGAATGAATGAATACTTTATTCAAAATCCACACCAAAAAATTAACAACCAATTATTATAAAATCTGGTTAAATAAAAATGTAAGGAATACGAATAAAATAGGAAGGGATTGCTACTAAGGCAGTACTTGCAGTACTTCTGCCAGCGTACAGCTTTTCCCACTTTCTTCAATATGTACATACTTTTAACGCGATATAAATATGTTATTTATGCTTATTAACCACTCTACCTACTAATGCTAGATCACTTCTTAAGATTAAGTTTATATATAAAAAAAAGATCGAAAAGAGAAAAGAACTTAAATGAATTTATCTTAATCGAATCAGAAATAGAATAAGTGACTCTGCTTGTGTAAGTATTTTTGAATAGTTGCCTTTACGGAAAACAGGATTTAAGACTTCCTACAACCGAATTTTTAACCGCCTAGTAAACATTATGTTTTGATAACAAAATTATGATTGTTTTCCACAAACCAAAACTACACTTTTTTGCACTCGACGCGCGTTTCGCTAACAACGTTAGCATCATCAGGAGACGATAAACAATAAATTAAATTAATTAGCACTTCATTAGAGTGTAGGTTAATTTAGTTTATTGCTTATCGTCTCCTGATGATGCTAACGTTGTTAGCGAAACGCGCGTCGAGTGCAAAAAAGTGTAGTTTTGGTTTGTGGAAAACAGTCATAACTTTGTTATAGTGCAACCAAAGGTTCCAAATTCCCAACATAATTATGTTTTGACGCACCAGCATCTTAGAAATAGCACCTAAGGAACCCATAGTTACTAATATTCAATTTATTTTTTTAAAAAATTATCTAATAGCATAACATAAGTAACTAATTATTATTATTACTTTAATATAATTATAATTATTATTAATTAATTATTTACTTTATGCTAATAGTTTACCAAAAAAACTGTTTTAGATTTACCGTATAAAATTTTTACGTTGCGTGTTAAAGTTGTGCAACAAAATCAAAAACAGGGCCATGCAAAATCTAGTTTATAAAAATATTTATATACTTACAGAAAGTTTATAAATAACTATATAAAACGCTTAAACATGGCCACATATATTGGTTTTCTGCATGCGATTTTTTTTTGTTAGTACGTGTACGTGGTTTAACCGCATTATACCGGGTGTCCCAAGATGAGTAACCTATCAGAATATTTTGGAAACTAAACTTGGCAAAAACTTTCTTATTTTAAATTGAACACCCTGTACATTTTTGAATTTTTGGTATATTTTATGTATAATGTCTTGTACCTATGTTCAACTGTTTTTAAAATATTGACAGGTGAAAATTGCTTTTTTTTTAACTTTGACAGCCCGTAACATCGAAACGGTTAAGGATAGATTAAAACGGTTTTAATATTCCTACCTTGGTTTTTCACAAGCTATCATTTTATACTATTTTTAACCCAGGGTTAAACTAACCTAAGATAGGAATGTAAAAACCGTTTCGATGCTACAGGCTGTCAAAGTTATAAAATGTCTATTTTCACCTGTCAATATTTTAAAAACAGTTGAACATAGGCATAGTGCATTATACATGCAATGTACCTAAAATATTTTTCAGAATTCAATAATACAAAAATATCCAGGGTGTTCAATTTAAAATAAGACAGTTGTTGCCAAGTATTCCTACAAATGGCAACACTGCAAATATGAAAGTATTTGGAACAGAAAGTTTGAAAATTTTCCATTGTATAGTTCCCGGAATATTCTAATAGGTTACTCACCTTGGGACACCCGGTATACATTTGGAACAAATTGAACAAGAATTCTCATCGTGGCTTGTGGAAATAATGGAAATGCAGCCCTTCTAGGAGATAGAGGTCTCGAAAACGAAATCTATATGCATTAAGTTTTTTTTACATTTTAAATTATTTAGAAAAATTATATGTAGGCAGATTTAGATTAAAAAATAAAATATAATTTTATTTAAGGCAACAATACATCTTTATTTCGTACCTAACCATCGATTCGTGAGCCATATTGTATAAAATAGATTTACTAATTTTAATTTTTTATATCAACGAAATTAAAACTCAAAAACTGTCAAAAATAGGGGTAGGAATATCAATAACAAATCTGGTTAGTTGAACAACTTGATATCGGCTGATATTTCAAAATGTGAAGTTTGAAAGACATTATTCTAAAGGTGTGTTAGTTTACCGTTTTTTATAAATGATAAATTTTTATGTTTGTATTTGTTGAAGCATTAAAAAATAGGTTTTGAATCAGTGGCGCTAAAAAAAAGTTTCATGGAGGGTAAAAGATTGCAGCAAATTTTTAAAACGTCATTCTTGACACTAGCCCTGAAAATTTGAAAATTATGAAGCATATTCTATCCAGAAATGGATTTTTTTTTATCGGAACATTGCATTGGTTCAAAAATTATTAATCTCATTTTTAGTGGACCACCCTATAGTTAAAGCCTTTACGTAAAACAACCCTATATGTATCTCTAGACTTTGTCACTATTTTTTCAAACCAAAATCTATTATTTCTAACCCAATGACTTACACAAACAGAAAATAGCAACTGCTTCAAACACCTGCATCCCATTATGTTGGTACCGAAAAGTAAAGTAAATTAGATTTGTGGTGTGTTCGTTCCTAGTGATCGGTTAAAAACGATATGTTCCTTCTTTTATGCATTATGCGTGTGAAAGAGAAAAGAATAGTGCAGGTGATGTAGAAAAGGGATATTCGTAGATTTCAATGCAGACTGAAAGCTATTTTTCAAATATCGAAATGGCGACAATAGGTTGAGTTACGGCTTTGTTGTAGGCAAAGTGGGTGGGGAACAAATAAAGCTTATAGATGATTTTCTTTTGTGTAATTTTGACAATAAAAATGCTAAAGTTCCTGGGAAAGTTTTGCTCAAAGTAAATAGGTTACCTACATGTGGGTGACTCCATTGCCAAATAAAAATTATGGATTTCGTAACCGTGCTACAAAAATATTATGTTTGTATTTCCTTCATGTGTGTGTATTAAGGCGCAATTACACAGACGAACATGCTCAAATAAAAGCTCGTGCAAAAGATCTAAAGGCGCATTTACACAGACAAACTTTCCTTTGATGTTGAAATGCCGACAAACATTTACACGAGCCTCTTGAGCAAAATGTTCAAAGAAATGTTCGAGCAAAATCTCGTACAAAAAAACACACGTAAATTTTGGAGAGAATGTTAAGCAAAATTTATTTGAAGAATTGGGGGTATAAAAATTTCTTTACAAATTTAAATTTTATAGTTTTATGGGAATTCATTGAACTTAACTGAAAATAGAAAGAATAAGTTTTAAAACAAGGTATTTTAATTTAAGTGCTCTCCGACGGAAAAACGATATGATGTCGAAATTCACGTTTTACCTCATAAGCAACTTCGATTGACTTGATTTTTATAGGTGATATGCCAGTATACCATAATTGGCACTTATTTGTTGCTGATGCTGGGTTAGGAGAAGGTAAAAACCGTAGACTAGTGAGAGGGGGTTTTGGTCAAATGAACATTGACACACAAAATTACATGACAACAAACAAGGGTCAACGCAGTTTTTTTATGAAAGTTTTAGAACAAATCTTTCCATAAAGAAAGGGCTCTCCGACGCAAAACAAAGAAATTCGTTTTATTTTATTGACGCGCAGAATTTGCGTTTCCGAATTTTTAAATATTGAAATTTTTGGCGATTTTTACAAGCTTTTATTTATGTATGTTTGTATGTTCGGCTCAAATCTTGCAACTCATATTTGGTATTCAATTTCAGTTTTCGGTGTGTATTTATAGTTGCGGCAACAATACAATAATATGGTATTATTAGGCACCCCCTCCCGCTAATGAGGGAAGTGGAGGAAGAAAAAGATTTATTTTGTTCGATTTCAATCAAAATTGGCATACAGGGGTTTTTAGGGAAGAGAATTATCGAAAGGATGGATTTATGATAGTCTAAAAATTAAAAAATTATTTTAAATAAAAAGAAGCTTTTATAAAATATAAAGTGCACTAAAAAGTAGAAAATAAATTTTAGCATTCTCATATCATAATAATAAAAGCGACGGGCGCAAACTAAAACTAAAAATGTCCATCCATATATCAGAGAAACGTAGAGTAGTTTGGGTCGAGTTGGGTTGGATTTATTTCACAAAAAATTGAACTTACAATACCAGATAAAGAATTCTTTATATTTACACGTCGTAGTTGTGGTGAGAGTATTTTTTGTACTCATGGTATTTATTGTCTTTTTGATACGTTAGTTATAAACGCCTTACCACTCATATCTCTTTATATTACTTCCTAGTTTAGTCTTTTACAATAATAATAAAGTCAAATGAAAAAACCTATTTATATTTTATTAAATCTCAAATATATGAACAAAAGCACGTTCGATTTAAATAATACCCGTTTATTACCCACTTTTACAACCCTACGATCCCGACCCTTGTCTAAAAAATATAATTTAGCAGTAATAGACTAGACTTTTGAATCGGAATTGTTTGTTCAGTGTCAGTAATCGACCTTGATTATTACATTAAATTAACAGTAAATATCTATCTTCAGCATTTTCATAAACCTTTTGCGTTTTTAAGCAACCCTTGGGGCCTTAAACTAAGTAGGTAAATCTGGTGTGAGGAATTAAAAAAAAAACAATAACAGCTAAGGTTAAAGTAAAGTTACAAAAATATGTTTTAAAAAAAATCCCCTCCCCACCACTCCTCATAGTCGTGAGGCGCGGATTACCGCTTAAAAGTGCAATTTTTGAGATTTTTGGCGATATTTGAAAAATTCAAAAATTTTTTGGAAAAGAAAAATTTTCCTGGGTTGTTTTTCGAATTTAGGAAAAAAAACCCTTGGAAATAAAAAAACTCCCAAGAAAGTTCCAAAAAAACCTCCGGGCAAAAAAATCCGGGAAAAACCCTAAGAAAAAAATATTATAAGTAACCCTAATCCATGTGACAAAACTGATAGCCAATAATAATGTTTCGCTTGCCGTCGGCTTTTTCTACAAAAATTTAAAATAAAAGTTGGTATTCCATTTTTTTTAAAGAATTGAGATCACTGATCACTGATGTGAAATTTTATTTATTCTCATCTTTAAAAATATGTTTCTAAAACAGATAGCAATAATTTGCTCAAAAATTTACCCGAACAAAATGTTCAAAGAAAAGCTCACAAAAATGTTCACGCAAAAAATTTTAGATCTTTTGCACGAGCTTTTGTTTGAGCATGTTCGTCTGTGTAATTGCGCCTTAATAGTTTATCTCTTATATAAAACCTAGCTTTTTTTCAAGTCGGTTACTATAAGTTTATAAATAAAATTGTCTCTTTTAAAAAAATGCAGTATCAATACTTGTCAAAAATGTAGATAAACTATTAAGGCGCAATTACACAGACGAACATGCTCAAACAAAAGCTCGTGCAAAAGATTTAAAATTTTTTGCGCGAACATTTTTGTGAGCTTTTCTTTGAACATTTTGTTCGGGTAAATTTTTGAGCAAATTATTGCTATCTGTTTTGGAAACATATTTTTAAAGATGAGAATAAATAAAATTTCACATCAGTGATCAGTGATCTCAATTCGTTAAAAAAATGGAACACCAACTTTTATTTTAAATTTTTGTGAAAAAAAGCCGACGGCAAGCGAAACATTATCAGTTTTGTCACATGGATTAGGGTTACTTATAATATTTTTTTCTTAGGGTTTTTCCCGGATTTTTTTGCCCGGGGGTTTTTTTGGGATTTTCTTGCGAGTTTTTTTTTATTTCCAAGGGTTTTTTCCTAAAGTCATAAAAAACCAGAAAAATTTTTCTTTTCCAAAAAAAATTTGAGTTTTTCAAATATCGGCAAAATTCTCAAAAATTGCACTTTTAAGCGGTAATCCGCGTCTCACGACTATGAGGAGTGCTGGGGAGGGGAATTTTTTTTAAACATATTTTTGTAACTTTACTTTACCTTTGGCTTTTATGGTTGTTTTTTAATTCCTCGCACCATATTTACCTGGTTAGTTTAAGGTCCCAAGGGTTGCTTAAAAAAGCAAAAGGTTCATGAAAATGCTGAAGATATAGATATTTACTGTCAATTTAATGTAATAATCAAGGTCGATTACTGACACTGAACCAACAATATGCAAAGGCGATTCAAAAGGGTGGCCGGCCTACTACCTGCGTAATCCAAAACGCGGGATGATAGATCGGCGACACGGTCTACTAAATTATTGCAAAATTATATTTTTTAGACAAGGGTCGAGTTCGTAGGGTTGTAAAAGTGGGTAATAAACGGGTATTATTTAAACCGAACGTGCTTTTGTTCATATATTTGAGATTTAATAAAATATATCTAGGTTTTTTAATTTGACTTAATTATTATTGTAAAAGACTAAACTAGGAAGTAAAATAAAAGGATATTCTTTTAAACGTAAATTTTTATCATTATATTTTACAGGCAACAACAATAAATAAGTGCCAATTATTTATTTTTTTTATTCTCGTTTTTTTTACAACCCCAAAAAAGTTACAAGTATACTGGCATATCCCCTATAAAAATCAGATCAAACGAAGTTGCTTATGAGGTAAAATGTGAATTTCGGCATCAAATCGTTTTTCCGTCGGAAAGCACTTGATTAAAAATGCCTTATTTCAAAACTTTGTTTTTCTATTTTCAGTTAAGTTCAATGAATTCCGATAACAATATATATTTTGAATTTGTAAAGAAATTTTTATACCCCCAATTCTTCAAACAAATTTTGCTCAACATTCTCTCCAAAATTTACGTGCGTTTTTTTTGTTACGAACATTTCTTTGAACATATTGCTCAAGAGGCTCGTGTAAATGTTTGTCGGCATTTCCACATCAAAGGAAAGTTTGTCTGTGTAAATGCGCCTTTAGAGACCTTTTGCACCCATAATTTTGATGCCTTTTTACTTTGTCGCTTATTTCGGGCATACCTCTTTGGAAAGCTTATAAAAATTAGTAGTTGAATGGCTCTAAAATTTTTGACTGCACATATTCATCACATAAACAATGCAGAAAAAAACTCTGAAACTGAAAAATTCAATTTTCGGTGCCATATATCTCGAGTTCTGGAACGAAATGTTAGATAAAAAGTAGCTTAAGTTAAGATCCAGTTCACACACTATTGTCTTATCAAATTTCATACAAATGGGTTTAGCCGTTTTTGAGTGATTAATGGACAAAAATCTAATATATACGAGTATATATACATATATCGCACATGTAAAATGAAATGTTTTTAGAAACAATTAAGTCTGAATCTATATACATATACAGACCGCTTCAAGCTACTGCGAACATAGGGGGCATCAAGTCCAATTTACTCTCCGTGCCGTACGACCGAGGTGGATTCGAAGCACGCTGCAGTGTGCATTTTTAAAACTAAAAATGGATGTCTACGAAGTTGCCGAAAAAGTGCAGATGGTCAAATTGTCAAATCGTCATAACCGAACACACGTTCGATATTGGTCGAGGGAAAATTTGCATTTGTATTTTGACGTAAGAACACAGTATCCCCAAAAACTAAATGTTTGGGGGGGGGGTATTATAGGGGAACACGTAATTGGGCCATTTTTTATTAACGGCAATTGCAATTTGAATGGTCCTAGATACTTGGATCTACTGCAGCAGCACATTATTCCAACTGCTAGGCAGTTGTTAGGTGTAAGATTTGGTGAAACATGGTTTCAACAAGATGGTTGTTCCGCTCACAATGTTGGCCTTGTTAGGGAATATCTTGATAATGTATTTCCTAATCGGGTTATAAGCACACGGGGAACTATTTTATGGCCAGCTCGATCTCCCGATCTTGCTCCTAATGACTTCTATCTGTTTTTGAAGAAGCTTTTCAAATTATCACCTTTAACATGCTTGAAAACGTTGGAAGGGGTTTTTATAGTAGGCTCGGATATTGTCTAGGCGAGCAAGGAGGACTTTTCGAACATTTGCTTTAATTTTTTTTTGACTGGGAGAATCTTTTTGGTTTTTAGAATGTATTATTTTATTTTGAGAACTTGCTTTTATTTTGTTTTTTCTTATTACTTTCATTGTAACACGTCGTCACTGATAAATCTGAGCAGTTGACAATAAAACGCTCTTATTTATCAGTGACAAAAAATAAGAAAATTACGTTATAAAAATTTGCGTATTTATTGACCAAATTCCGGTTTCATTGACTACGCTCCACACAGCACCGTGGTTAGAGGCGTACTAAATACAAGGCGAACGGCGGCGAACGGCAGCGAATGGCGATCGGAAGCCTGAGTGTTGGTTGCTTCACTGATAGGCGTGCGGTGTCGCTGCATGTACGTACACTGGCAAATTAGACTTCTTTCGCCCTATGTTCGCAGTAGCTTGAAGCGGTCTGTATATATATATATATAATGTATTGGAAAAGTCCGTCTACTCGAAATAAATTCTGGATACATCCTGGAATGTCTGCATACACCCAGAAAAAGTCCGGATACGCCCTGGGAAAGTCTGGAAACACCCAGGAAATGTCAGGATACACTTTGAAAAAGTCTGGAAAGACCCTGGGACAGTCTGGATACACCCCAGAAAGTCTGGATACATCCAAGAAATGTCTGGATACACTCTGGGAAAGTCTGGAAAGACCCTGGAAAAGTCTGACCGACCCAATCTAACCCATGAGTAAACCTTTACTCGATTTATTTCTGATTGTCCTGGGCCTGTATTCTTGGCATCCGTGACCGTGAGCGTAAACAAATTTCTCACTTCTCACCCTGCTTTGAACCATGTGAAAAGTGAGAAAGGCAAATACTCACCGATGACTGTTCACCTCACAGACCGTCAAGAATACAGGCCCTGATGTTTATTTATTTATTAAATTTGTTAAAATTAAACATCAAAATGAATCCAAGTATTTAAAATAATTTAGTTAAATACCTGTTAAATGATTTTTAGATGGGCTTAAATACACTTATAGTAGGACACATCTTTTTGGTAAATTTAAAGACTGTAAAGAACTTTGATTGTGAAGTTAATATCACCTTATGTCTCACACACTTTATGCTTTGAAAAATTACAATTTTTACTGTTTTTGTATAAAAATGGCAAAATAAAAATCATATGCACGACACCACTCAAGATAACAGACAGATGACATAACAGAAATTTTTAATAAACAATTGCCTTAAATATTTCTGACTTCACTAAATTATCTCTCCATCTACCTCTAAAATTCTGCCCTCTCTCTCTAAATATTCTTTCATTTTAATAGAGAAAAAAATGTGTTTTGGCAGTACCTTTTTTGAACGCTAAAAAAACAGTGAAAACTGGAAAAAAAAGAGTGTTTTATTCTAGAAATCGACATTTTGGAAAGAAAGCTTTAAAATGTGAGCAAAATCATGGCATAAAAATGTAAAAAACATAGTATAAATTGCGTTAGCCCTTAAATTATGCTAAAATATTTTAAGCCTTAAATTACCACTATGGCTTTACCATTAATGACAGTGACCACTTCGTTGTTATGCAAGTTAGGGGAAATCTTTTTTAATAAGTAAATTTTTTAATTAATAAATCTGAAATTTAATAAAGTCCTATTTCTTACCCTTTGATATTTTGTTTCTAAAATGGTTTGTGTATAAAAGAAAATAAAAATACTACAAAACTATAGTGGAAATCTATGACATTCGCCTTTTTTGTTCGCTATAATATGGAGTGTCTTGATTTGTTTTGAGTTAAAAAAAATTGCAAATGAAATTTAAATTAAATTAAACTCATCAAGACATTCAATGCAAAGTAAAAGTATTAAGTCATGGGGTTTTAAAATCAAAAAATTGATTTTCTGAAAATTAACGATTTTTTTGACATTCCTTTTTTAGCCAGGACCCTTCAATTGCCAGGTTGTCGACAATAAAACACGAAGTAGAAAAACAAAATATTTAAATAAAGTAACACTCGTGGCATATTGGATAAAGCGTTTTTGTTTCTCACTTCATTACGACC
This sequence comes from Oxystoma pomonae, assembly GCA_963921995.1. Lineage (NCBI taxonomy): Eukaryota > Metazoa > Arthropoda > Insecta > Coleoptera > Brentidae > Oxystoma > Oxystoma pomonae. The sequence goes on from OY998166.1 coordinate 6,060,983, forward strand.
AGGCCTCCAATGTCTAATGGAGAATCCAGACACCTACAGACCTGTTTTATCCTTATTAGGAATCATCAGGGAGTCATAGGATTGTACCTGATCGTAATGAAATGAGAAACAAACACGCTTTGTCCGATATGTCACGAGTGTTACTTTAATTTTTATTTGCGGACACGAGATTCATTTTGTTGTTTTTTTAAATATTTTGGCTTTTTAGTTCTGCGCAACAAGCCTCCTCCGGAGCGATTGCTTGCCGATGCCTTAAAATTAGGGCCACGTAGTATGAAGCTCCAATTGGGGGCGGTGCTGCTGCGAACGTTAGCTCTTTTTAACAGTCATGTTACAGTGACCTTATACTTTTACAGGTTTCTACTTTATAACCTGCTGAAAGGTACAGGATTCTGTATTTACGGTGTTCTGCACTTTTCAATTTTGATGTTTTTGTTTCTCGGTTTATTCGACAGGTGGCGCCCAATGAGCATTTTCAGAAACTTCTGGTGACAGATATTTATATAATTATTATAAAGAGGGTTCCATTGATACCCTAGGGTATTTAGAAGTTTCCTACAAGAATTGAGTTTGTATATTTGTTTTATTAAAGGCTCTAAATTGATGGTACCCTAAAGTAACATAAAACTGGTGTTAACAATATTTCCACGGACATCTTTATAAAAATTAAAGTCATCGGTTCAAATGTTATATAAATTGGTGTTAACAATGTTTCCACCAACATATTTATAAAAATATAAGTCATCAGTGACAAAAGTTATATAAATTGGTGTTTGAAATCTTTCTGTCAACCCACCTATAGAACCGTAAGTATAATGGATTGGTTTTTAAAATGTTGCTATCAACCCACTTATAAAACTTAATTAACCAACAACAAATTTATATATATATAAGATTGAAAATATTTCGAGAGACACTTATAAAAACTTGGGAACTCACACACAATAGTTATATAAATTGGTGTCTGTAATATTCTTATGAACTCATTCATAAACCTTTTTTGCCCATAAGGTTTTTTCTATAATGTTGTTATTAATTTCTTTATACACTGATTATAATACAACTGTTTTTAGAACAAAAAAAACAATTTTAATTTATTTTGGCAATTATAATAACAAAACAAACAAGATTTTTTAAGGTTAATTTTGTGACATCAAAAGGCCCGTTTTTGCGAAATCAAAAAGAGCGTTTTTGCGACATCAAAAGGCGCGTTTTTGCGAGATACCATACCATTATTATCTTGTTTTAATTACATCAATCTGAGAGAGATAAGAGATCCAAATCTTCTTGAGATAGTTGCCGATGACAGATATCGGGATCGAATGCATTTTACACCCGATTCCCACCAGCGTTTCCGAGGCGCAGTCACCCTGACTCAAAAAACTCATCACGTGGTCCGACATGAACTTGTATAGGCAAATCTCGCTTAGACCACGTGATACGTGTTTTGATTCGGGAGACCCACGAATGAGAAACGCATAGATGGGAACCGTGTTTTAGAAAAAGAGAACAATATAGTAACCGTGTTAAGGTTGCAAAAACGCACCGTGAAACGTCGAGCGCATATGCTGATACTGCTGGTCGGCGGCAAATGTGAACACCCCGGAAAATACTCGCCTGTACACCCTTCGACCCCGCAATCTAACTATATTCTTGAGATAGTTACCTCTGATAGTTATGCAGGCTTGAAGTGTGTGGATGCGGGTATTTTTCCTGGTATGTGTAGTATGCTGGATCTCTCGAGGAATGCATTTAGGAAAAGAGAACAATGGTAACTATGTTAAGCTCGCAGAAACAGACCATCAGTGTTCAACACTGCGCCATCTGTAGCCCTTTGTTCCAAGTAGCATCATTTTTTAAAAGGGTTATAAAATAGTGTTGACGAGGTAAACAGTGGTATAGTTGTATTGTTTTTTTTTTATAGAATTGTCGGAAATTTTCGCCATTTTGGATTACAAAAATAGGTTTTTGGCCTAAATAAAAACGTTATTTATGGGGTTTCAACATGTGTTTCAATCGAAATATTGCTTGTTAGGGTTAAGAACAACATACGAAATTCAATATTTGTCCCAGAAAGAAAAAAACGCGTATGAAAAAAAAAACTGATAGTTAAATGAATATTTTTTTTCACGTTTTCTCAAGTATTTTTGGAGCCCATGAAATTTACGTGAGTGTATTAGAAAACTATACATTACACACGGGACCGCAGCTGATTTTCAGAGTAGGATGACTTGAAAAACAGCTTTTATTTGACTATAGTATATAAATATTCATATTCCTGCTTCAGCTTATCTCACTTTCATTTTTATTTATTTTAAAAGATTGCTAAACACCATTTTATAAATTTTTTTATTGTAAAAAGAAAAAGAATAATACATAACCAGCAAAGGGAAGAAAGATGGAAAATCTATATTTCTAAATCCATAAAAACCTTTAATTTGTTATGTAGTGTTGTTAGAACAGTTGTAAAACCTTTTTATAATAATCTCTATACTTGAGGGCTCATACGGAAGTTTTATAAAATCTATATGTTGTTTTTCTATCCATTACTCTGTACCATAAATTTTTATAAGCTGGTGTTGAACAGTTGTTTTTCAAGTCTTTTTTACTCATTTAAGAGATATATTAGAGTTATAAAATTATCACCAACACTAAATAATATAACTTTTGGTTATTTTATGAAGGTTTTATATTATTTGCTGTAACTTTTATATAGACAAAAATGCTCATTGGGCGCACACATTTACTACGTCTCCACGAATTACAAACTTTTTGTTTTAAATTCGAGAGGTGTGTATGGTCACTGTGTAGCTTCGACTGCCAGGTACAATCCTATGACTCCCTGATGATTCCTAATAAGAATGAAACAGGTCTGTAGGTGTCTGATTCTCCATTAGACATTGGAGGCTTGGTCGTAATGAAGTGAGAAACAAAAACGCTTTGTCCGATATGCCACGAGTGTTAGATTAATTTTTATTTGCGGACACGAGGTTCAGTTTGTTGTTTTTTCAAAATATTTAAATTGATTTTTGAACGCAAATATGTTGTAATCTTTTTAATTGTAAAGATAAGTGCCAATTTTTATTTAATCATTTCGTATTGCGAGAATTTTGTAAGAAATGTAAAAGTGACAAGTGATTCCGATCTGTTTATCATAACCTCCCTTTTCTCTGTTATGTTTTTAAAGATTATTAATAATTAAAGTTTACCGTAAAAAACACAAGAATAAGATGTTTTATTTAAAATATATTATTGGACAAAGTCTTTTTGTAAATCTTGATAATGATAAATACCATATAAAGTCGTCTATAAAAATATTAAGAGTGGCGTGCAGAAAATAAAAATGATGGCTTAAAAATAATGTGAGGTTAGCTGCGTCACAACGCGTTATTAAGCGATAAAGTCACCTAACGGGGTTTTTTCATAACAGGTGCAAAAGATCTCTATTTTATTCCGTACTTTTTATCGTATTCTTCTGAAAATTAGTGACTGACTTCAGATTGCGCATTTTTTTTGCATTCATTTAAGAAAAAAGATATAGATAAGTTAGTTTCTTACAAAGTGCGACCGACCCTGTTTTTTGGCAAAGGTGTAAATAAAATCTATTTTATATATAAATAGATATCAATTGTGATCAAAGGTTAAAAATGAATATTACTGAAAAAATAAAAAAAAAAATTAATTTTGTTTAAGTTTAACTCACCCTTAGAAGTAACTTTAATAGTAGTTTCACTCAAACTTTACTCAGGGAATATACTAAGAGGTAAAATAATTTTCTGTATTATTTTCCAATGATTTTTATTAATTTGATCAGTGAGTTTAAAAAACTACTCGTGTCTATAATTTTATCGCAAACAAACCTATACGTTTCCATAAAGCACGCCTGTTTGCAATAAAATAAGCAAACTTTCAAAAAGCCAGCTTTCCCAACTTTGAAAGCTTTAAAAGGCGGATATTGATAGCGCCTGCTTGTTATGGGGCACGCAATGAAGAATGCGCTGTGTTCCGCAAATAGTGCGGTCAAAATAGCTATCCGATTTGCAAAAATATCCTAAGTATCATTTCTAAGCAAAAATTAGATGTTTAAAATTTGAAATATACACATTAAACCAAAATTTTAATAAAAATCTATTATTTTTTTGAAATTTTAATTTTATCGTAAGTACCCTGGTTTTTATCCCAAGTACCCTGATTTTATGAAATATCGTAAGTACCGTCTGTAATTTTCGACTAAACTGCCGACGAGCGTTCATAGGTGCACGACGCAAACGGCCACGACGCAAAAGAAAGATGGAATCTTATTTTTTTTGGCCAAAAAAAATAACATTTGCCTGAACATTTAAACCAGGAAACAGAAAAAGTGTACTATAATTTGTTTTTTTTTTAGTTACGATATTCTTAGGCTGGAATTTATAGTCGATCCTTAAGGCCTTCCTGCAGTGACGATTCCTTGAGGGCTTCTTGTTGCGTCCGTTTTATAAAGCCTACCTTGAGAAAGGCTTGCTAAAGGACAGTCTGAGGTCGCGCAATATGTGGCAACGTCGCATTTTTGTGTTTTTTTTTGGCCGCTGTCAGGTTTGAGCCAAAACAGGATTTTTTTTTGTGGTGAACTGTGTTGATTGTCAATAATTTTAGGTTATTTTTTAGTTTGTGTGATTTTACTGATTTTGTTAAATTGCATGTTGTAGTTTTTAAAGCTATAAGCCATTGAAAAACGAAAGGAGAACAGAATTTGTTTTTCCAATGATGAGAAAAAGGAGTACTTGTGTTTACTGGTGGCAAAATTTACCATATTGGAATCCAGAAAAACAGATGCGAGAACACTTTAAAGGAAGCAAAGGGCATGGGAAGAAACAACCAAATATTACAACAGCATTTTTTCTGCAAGAACAGTATAACAGCAGAAAAAACTTTGGGACAATATGAAACTCGCTGATATGGTGGGAGGGGTTCTTTTAATTTTGTCTTATTCTGATACTCCAAGTAGTCCAAGAAATTCTAAATTTAGTCCATTATTCGTCAAAAAAGGAAACAAAAAAAGCTACTCTCTAAAAATCACACCAATAACAACACATAAAACCTGAACCTAACCTGAAAAACACGAGCCAAGGCCTCCTTCAGGTAGCGCCCAAGCTACCTTGGTCTTTACTTAAACTTAAGGCCTCCTTCAGCGACTATAAAATGCATTTCCGACCTTAAGGTATCCTCCAACACCACTCAGCCTTAAGGAGGCCTTGAGGATCGACTATAAACTCCAGCCTTACTTAATTGATTTCGGAGGTCAAAAAAAAATTGCCTGCATCGCTATTAGATCATTGTTTGTCACAATTTTAGTTTAATTCTGTGCCAATTTTGTCAAGAATATTCAAAACGTATAAAAAACGCCTTTTAGTAAATTTCTTATTAAAATCTCAACAATATTTTTAAGGAAAAAAGATCTGTGGCGTAGAGGACAAAGGGTGAGGGAATAAATTGGAAAAAAGTTTTCCTCGACCAGGATTTGAACCCGGGACCTCTAGAATACCAGTCAAACCAGCTGAGCTACCGAGAAAATGGGGTTTTACTACTAACAAATGAATCGGCCGAAAGGATTTCCGAATAGCCAGTTAAAACCCCAGTTCGTTGGTAACTCAGTTGGTAGAGCAGTAGACTAGTATTCTAGAGGTCCCGGGTTCAAATCCTGGTCGACGAAAAACTTTTTTCCAATTTATTTCCTCACCCTTTGCCCTCTACGCCACAAATCTTTTCTGTAAATCTATTAGTGAGCTAAATTTTCCCTTCATTTTGTAAATATGTTTGGCTGAAATTATTAGTTGGAAATTCGCCATCTGACGCCTTCCATAAACCGCTATATGTCGTGTATCGTTGGTTGATAGATAAATAGAAATTTCGTACAACTTATAATCGTGAATGTGTACCTCCTTGTCTTTATAACATGTCTAGGTTTTTAAAGCCGCAGTAGGCTTCAAAGATCTCCCCACTACTAACAAATAAATCGGACGAAAGGGTTTCCGAATAGCCACTTAAAACTACAGTTCATCGGTAGCTCAGTTGGTAGAGCATTAGACTGGTATTCTAGTGGTCCGGGTTCAAATCCTGGTCGAGGAAAAACTTTTTTCCAATTTATTCCCTCGCTCTTTGCCCTCTACGCCACAAATATTTTATGTAAATCTATTAGGGCGCTAAATTTTCTCTTCATTTTGTAAATATTTTCAAATTCAAAAAATTATTGGAACAAAATAAAAAGAAAATTATATGAGGTTATGGGCGCCGAATGTTTGCATGCGAATGCCTTGTAATTCCAGCGAGTCAGTAAAGTTCTCTTGGTTCTTTGATACACTCGGAGTAGGGCACGCGGAGGGGTTTTACATATGTTTTTGTAAGGTAAGCATCACCTCAAATGGTTTTCTATTAGAAAACGTAAAAATGCTCTTCTGTCCCACTGAGGCCCGGTTCAAAGTTTGTTGACGATTGCCATAGAAACGGGAGCTTTAGGATAGTTGGGGGCTTTTCATTAGAGGGCGCTTTTCTTATTTTGATTTTCCAATAGCAGTTTTAGAATCATTTTCCTCAAGTTGTCGCCTGCGGCGCATTTAATACATAATATTGGCAAACCTAGAGTTAAGACAAGATCCACTGCAGCTGAGACCACCCAGTCGTTAAATTTAGTTAATTATAATGTGTTAAATACTATGAAAAACGGAAAATTATATTAGACACTTAAAACTAGTTTTCAGTTTTGTCTTATCCTTATCTCTATCGAGTCGACAAATCGCTTTTAAAATTATGGCGAATGCGTGATAGCTACATTAGGTACGTCAAGGGAGTCGTAACCTTACGCACGACCATCCCTGCGTACGAAACAATGTTTACGCTCATTTAATCAGCTGGAGCTGTCACGTGTTCGACATTAGTTCAAAACTACACCTGCTCGATAGGTCGACTCAATATAGATAAAGATACTAATGCTGATAAAACCGAAAATTAACTTTAATTGTCTTTTACATTAAAAATACTCCACGTTGAGAGTTGGAATACGAATTTAAGTGTCTGTTAACTCATTTTTGTTAGGTAAAAGTTGTACAAGTTTACTGTAGTATTTACTTGTTATTTTATTAGTTTTACGCTAGCAAATTATATTTCCGCCTATCAAAAGCAACAGATAAAGGCCCTAATAGTGGAAGTCTTCGAAAACTAGGTTACCCAAACAAAAGGTTCCGATTTTTTGTTCTCTATTTAATTTCCCGAAGGAGGGAATTTTCAATATACAAGCTATTTTGTAAAAACAATGAATTAGCTTTCTAATAAAAACAAAAAGGGTTTAAAACAGAAAAAAAAGAGTTAAAAAAAGTTACTTTTGGAACTGCCAAAAACAAAAAGTAAATTTAGTAACAGTAATAAATTGTTAGAAATATTTTGTGCATTTTCGTGCGGGAAGTTTTATTTCCCGCACGCCGCCGTGCGGGAATGGATTTACCCTGTGTCTTTCCCACACGGTGTTTTTTTACCGATTTCTTCGGTCCAATTCGACTTTTTAGAAATATTTTTCTACCACTAACATTGAAATGAAAGTAGTAGATTCAATCCATGTAAATATCAATCAGAGTGAATTTCTAGGTAATGCTAAGAACAAAATGGGCCTCATTTCTCTCCTTAAAGTGCACTTGCAAAGAGGTGGTTGCACAGTTCATCAAGCATCGGGTGACGCAGACTTATTAATAGTTCTAAAAGCGATTGATGAAGCTAAGAAAGAAGTTGAAGCTTGCGTAATTGGAGATGATACGGACTTGCTAGTCTTGATGACTGTCCATACGCCATAAGAGAATAAATTAAAAATGGTGGTACTAAAGAAAGGCAATCAACAGGAAAAATTGTACACTATTTCTGACATTCAGCGAGGCATTGGGGATATGAAAGGTGTACTTTTAGCCATATATGCATTCACAAGGTGTGACACTGTATCAGCTGTTTACAAGAAGGGGAAAATTACACCGTATAAGAAAGTGCAAGCCAACAATGCACTTCGCGCAAAGCTTGTAGTCTTCAATGACCCCAAAGCTGACCCCAGTGCAGTGGCTGACGATGGAAAGTACTTCCTTCTTGCAATGTTTGGAGCCAAGAACACTGAGGAAATAGATTGCTTGCGCTACCAGTGTTACTTGCAGGCTATTGCAAAGCAGCCTATACACTCATTATTCAAGTTGACTGCACTCCCCCCCACCTCAGAAGCTTCCAGGCAGCATTCCTTTAGAACCTAACACCAGGTGCAGCAGAGAAGAAGAAACCGCTCGAATGGGGGTGGAAGAAGATTGGCGATCACCTGAGACCAATCACAACAGTTGCAAGGACGAATACGTTCGTAACTGTGAGTGCAGAAAAAGTGGTCTGAACTGCTCAAGCATATGCGGTAATTGCTCAGGCGTAGAATTCGATAATAGGGACACGAACATTATAGACGAAGATCCAGAAGAGGAGGGTGCTATGTTTGAAGATAACTGAATGGTGGTAAATACTTTGGCATTGTCCAAAGAGAGTTCAGAGTGGGTTTCTCCGTACCACAGGTTTATATGGCCTAGGCCTGTGGAAGACTCTTTTTCTTTAAAAAGTAGCGCCCCTTGAGAAGGTAGTGAGGTTGTCGTTCCTTCAAGGGCTTATCACTAACATACCACTCACTAAAATCGCAATTTTCTTTTACAAAACACAATCGTATATAGAAAAATTGGTTTCCTCAGTGATAACGTCATATCTTAAACCGTTCATGCTAGCAAAATAATGCATAGGATTTTTGTTTATAGCACTCTTTGCGCTAAACCTCATAGTTTTTTAGATATTTAAGGAGAATTGATAAAAACTACTAATTTACTAACTTCCCCCCCCCTCGCTCAAACCCGACGGTCGAAATGGTATTACAAAATAATATGTGAGCTATATAGAACAATTTGGCGCTAGACGGAAACTTTTACTCTGGATGTTGAGGTTTGGGCCTAATTGCACCGTACTATAATGAAAAACTTGGGATATTAAATAACGTAAATTAATCCTTGTAAAAATGGTTACTTAGCGAAATTATAAACGAGCTTATTACCAATTGCCACAAAACAATCCTTTCTTGGGGGCTATAGATTTAAACCACCCCCCAGAGGTGGTCTAAAAAATCTCCAACTTTATAACCTCAAACACAGATAATACAGCTATTATGGTCGCGATTCTTCAGAAACGACAGAAAATCTCACCCGTCAGAATTCTGGAAAGTGGCGATTTTTACTTATCGCCTCATTTAAAATAAAAACACAGGGTCCCTCATATTTATTCTAACGTTGTAAGGGAAACTGCTTCATTTTTTTATTACTATTTTGTAAATTTAATATTTTAAATATATTATGCAGGACTAGTTTATGGTGGAGCTAAATTGTAACTACGCGTACCAATGAACGTAAAAAATTATCGAAAATTCTGACCATGTAAAAGGAAAGACAGAATTTGTGTGACTTTTCTGAACAGGGACAGCGACGAAATATTCCATGGCTATCTATGGTTTTGTACGTTAAAAGTTTTAAGGGTTTGTTTACACATAAAAATAAGCTTAATAACATGCATTTTTAAATAACAAACAGGGTTTTCAGAAAAACAGTCTACAAAAATTAAAATCGACATTTTGTTGATTTACTAGAACAGTATTAAGAAACTACGTTTTAAGGAATATTAGCAAATAGTCTTGACAAAAAAGTATTAAGTGTAAACTTGTGTGTAACGGCGAGATTTTCTGACGGTTCTTGAAGAATCGCGACCTGCCAAATTTTTGGCGTATTCACTATTTGCCATTTTTAAACCAGCCAAAAAAAATAGTATTAAAACATTTTCTATGGTCTATTTCGAGGAAAAAAAAAGCAGTTTTTCAGTGGTATTTTGCAATAACAACACAAAATAATTAATGTCTTTGTACCCCCACAGGTTTTCCCAAAATTAAAATTTAATCCCACTGTAAGTGTCTAATGTGTGGCCTATTTTTGCGTTATCACATGTCTAACAACTAGAAAATTTCTGATCTACCCATATAACTATTAATACATAAGACAGAAAATCGTAGCGCCAACGGTCAAAATCTAGATTGCCATGACATGGCCAATGGAATAATGACGGCTCGATCTGAGCCTGCGTCAGTTTGTAACGTCGAATCACCTCATTTCTCGTTCAGCGCACTTCCATCTGACGCATGCGCATTGAAGCCCGTCGTTAATCCATTTGACCCGGCCAACTTGATATTTCGCAGGAATTTCCGCTACGCGTTTTATTATAGAGAAATAAACGGGCAGGACATTTATAGTATCTCATAGTTATATGGATCTACCCCAGACATGTTCATGTTTGCCCCAGCAATAAATAGGTTAAAACCTAGCTCGCGTTTCGGAAACAAGACAGATGATGGGTTATAATTTTAAAATAACTGGCGAATTAGACTTTTAAAAGGCTGGCTAATTGCAGGGCCTTTGCCGCGATTGTGCCAAGCGGTGTTAGGCTATAGTCTAATCAAAGCTCTTTTCACGTGGGGAAATTAAAGTGAGGTCCATCACATTTGCAAGTTACATTAGGCAGTTAAATTTGGGCGTAGAACGTATGCGCAGACGTGGAGTATTCCGCAAAATTATGTCTTCTTTTCATCTGTAAAAAAAACAAAGCTTTTCGACCGAATAAAGAAAACAGAATCCTATCTGTGCGCTCTTGGGTCTCGACGTTTATGGCATCTGTTACGTTCAGACTGACCGTTAACTAACGCTACTTAATATCTGTTCCATGTTGCTAAAGCAACGGATTTGATTTAAATTTGGCTCGTTTATAATACTTGATTTCCATTGATTCGGAAAAATCTATTATCAAGACTTGATTACATCATTGCTTGCTGTTTGTAAAAGTAGCAACTTTAGCATAATTTTCGTGATTCATCACCCCAACACTCGCTTTTTTCCCTTCAAAAAAGTTGAGTACTCCCCTGATTTAAATATATTAAGCAATGACTTGTTAAATGATAAATGTATTTCTACAATATTCTAATATAGGATTATACATTTATATTCCATTTATAAGCTGGTTGCATAGTAATTTAATTTGAGTTGTACGCGGTAAAGAAACTTTTATTGACTTTTGACAAAGCTATGATTTAGTTTTTTTTATGGGCCACACGGTATAATATAGTGATAGAGTCCGATAGAGGCATCAACACTACAGGTGTTCCCCAAGGAAGTATACTTAGACCTGTTATGTTTGGGATCTATTTGACTAATTTTAGTGATGTAATAAAACCTCCAAATGCACTTTTTAATTTTGCCGGCGATGATTCAATAGATGTAACGCCTATTGCTTTACATGAAAATATTGAAAAAAAAAATAAAAAAATTATTAAGCTAAACACAAAACTGGCTTGAAAAAAATGAGTTGCTTCTTAATGTAATTAAAACAAACATAATAACTTTTAGCAATCCTAACATAAATACGTCTGAACATATAAGTACAGTTTCATAATCAAAATATTCAAATATCACAAACAGTTAAACTTCTAGGAATCACTGTGGACTCGCTATTAAACTACCACGAACATATTAAGGCGCATTTATACAAACAAACTTTCCTTCGATGTTGAAATGCCGACAAACATTTACACGAGCCTCTTGAGCAAAATATTCAAAGAAATGTTCGAGCAAAATCTCGTACAAAAAAACACACGTAAATTTTGGAGAGAATGTTGAGCAAAATTTATTTGAAGAATTGGGGTTATAAAAATTTCTTTACAAATTTAAATTTTATAGTTTTATGGGAATTCATTGAACTTAACTGAAAATAGAAAGACTAAGTTTTAAAACAAGGTATTTTAATTAAGTGCTTTCCGACGGAAAAACGATATGATGTCGAAATTCACGTTTTACCTCATAAGCAACTTCGATTGATTTGATTTTTATAAGGGATATGCCAGTATACCATAATTGGCACTTATTTGTTGCTGATGCTGGGTTAGGAGAAGGTAAAAACCGTAGACTAGTGAGAGGGGGTTTTGGTCAAATGAACATTGACACACAAAATTACATGACAACAAACAAGGGTCAACGCAGTTTTTTTATGAAAGTTTTAGAACAAATCTTTCCATAAAGAAAGGGCTCTCCGACGCAAAACAAAGAAATTCGTTTTATTTTATTGACGCGTAGAACTTGCGTTTCCGATTTTTTAAATATTGAAATTTTTGGCGATTTTTACAAGCTTTGATTTATGTATGTTTTCGGTGTGTATTTATAGTTGCGGCGACAATACAATAATATGGTATTATTAGGCACCCCCTCCCGCTAACGAGGGAAGTGGAGGAAGAAAAAGATTTATTTTGTTCGATTTCAATCAAAATTGGCATACAGGGGATTTTAGGGAAGAATTATCGAAATGATGGATTTATGATAGTCTAAAAATTAAAAAAATATTTTAAATAAAAAGAAGCTTTTATAAAATATAAAGTGTACTAAAAAGTAGTAAATAAATTTTAGCATTCTCATATCATAATAATAAAAGCGACGGGCGCAAACTAAAACTAAAAATGTCCATCCATATATCAGAGAAACGTAGAGTAGTTTGGGTCGAGTTGGGTTGGATTTACTTCACAAAAAATTGAACTTACAATACCAGATAAAGAATTCTTTATATTTACACGTCGTAGTTGTGGTGAGAGTATTTTTTTTACTCATGGTATTTATTGTCTTTTTGATACGTTAGTTATAAACGCCTTACCACTCATATCTCTTTATATTACTTCTTAGTTTAGTCTTTTACAATAATAATAAAGTCAAATGAAAAAACCTATTTACATTTTATTAAATCTCAAATATATGAACAAAAGCACGTTCGATTTAAATAATACCCGTTTATTACCCACTTTTACAAGCCTACGATCTCGACCCTTGTCTAAAAAATATAATTTAGCAGTAATAGACTAGACTTTTGAATCGGAATGTTGGCCCTTTGCATATTGTTTGTTCAGTGTCAGTAATCGACCTTGATTATTACATTAAATTGACAGTAAATATCTATCTTCAGCATTTTCATAAACCTTTTGCTTTTTTAAGCAACCCTTGGGGCCTTAAACTAAGTAGGTAAATCTGGTGTGAGGAATTAAAAAAAAACAATCAAAGCTAAGGTTAAAGTAAAGTTACAAAAATATGTTTTAAAAAAAATCCCCTCCCCACCACTCCTCATAGTCGTGAGGCGCGGATTACCGCTTAAAAGTGCAATTTTTGAGTTTTTTGCCGATATTTGAAAAATTCAAAAATTTTTTGGAAAAGAAAAATTTTCCTGGGTTGTTTTTCGAATTTAGGCAAAAAACCCTTGGAAATAAAAAAACTCGCAAGAAAGTCTCAAAAAAACCCCCGGGCAAAAAAATCCGGGAAAAACCCTAAGAAAAAATATTATAAGTAACCCTAATCCATGTGACAAAACTGATAGCCAATAATAATGTTTCGCTTGCCGTCGGCTTTTTTTCACAAAAATTTAAAATAAAAGTTGGTGTTACATTTTTTTAAAGAATTGAGATCACTGATCACTGATGTGAAATTTTATTTATTCTCATCTTTAAAAATATGTTTCCAAAACAGATAGCAATAATTTGCTCAAAAATTTACCCGAACAAAATGTTCAAAGAAAAGCTCACAAAAATGTTCACGCAAAAAATTTTAGATCTTTTGCACGAGCTTTTGTTTGAGCATGTTCGTCTGTGTAATTGCGCCTTTAAAAGACTTTGTAGTAAGCTTAATAAGACAACTTATGTAGTAAGAGTAATTTCCGAATATTTAAAGCATATAAAAACTTTAAAAACTATATTACGGAATGTTTTACTCCCATTTAAAGTATGAGAGCATGTTTGTACAGCAAAAGAGAGTCTCGCGCATTATATTCTCACTAAAACATCGAGACTGCTGCAGAAATCGCAGAAATAAACTACTAACAGTGACGGGAGTTTATATTTTCCAGTGTGTTCTATTACTGAGAAACAACCCTGCAGAATTTATGCACCTAAAACCAGATCACAATTATCCTACAAATTATCAGGAATATAACTATAATTACTCTAAACATAGACATACTTTTAGAGAATAAAGCCCATTTTATGCTTCAATAACTTTCTATAACCACCTACCAAAGAACATTTAAAATATAGAAAATTTAAAAATTAAAAAAAAACCTTTTATTTACAAAAAAACTAAAGACAAAAAACGATACTTTTTTTGAACGCAGTTAACGTTTTTTGATAATAATCTACAAATCTTCTATCAGTTTTGGGATTTGCAAAAAATAATAATAATTAGCGAATAGGCGATAAACCAAATATTTTTATCGGTTTTTTTGCTTTTAAAAAATTATAGAAAGACGTAAGACAAAAGGCGATACTTTTTTTGAACGCAGCCAACCTTTTTTGATAATAATCTATCAGTTTTGGGATTTGCAAAAAATCAGTTCTGGGATTTGCAAAAAATAATAATAATTAACGAATGGTCTAAAAACCACATATTTTTATCGGTTTTTTGCTTTTAAAAAATTACAGAAATACGCTAGACAGAAGGCGATAATATTTTTGAACGCAGCTATCGTTTTTTTATAATAATCTAGATACTACATTCTTCTGTCTGTTTTGGGATTTGCAAAAAATAACAATAATTAGGGAATAGGCTAAAAACAACATATTTTTATCGGTTTCTTGCTTCTAAAATATTACAAAAACACGCTAGAGAGAACGCGATAATATTTTTGAACGTAGCTAGCGTTTTTTTATATTAATCTAAAAACCAATTTATTCTGTCTGTTTTGGGATTTGCAAAAATAATAATAATTAGAGAATAAGCTAAAAACCACATATTTTTATCGGTTTTTTGCTTTTAAAAAATTACAGAAACACGCTAGACAAAAGGCGATATCATTTTTGAACGCAGCTAGCGTTTTTCTTTTAATAATCTAAAGACCACTTTATTCTGCCTGTTTTGGGATTTGCAAAAAATAATAATAATTAGCGAATAGGTTAAGAACCACATATTTTTATCGGTTTTTTGCTTTTAAAAAATTACAGAAATACGCTAGACAGAAGCCGATAATATTTTTGAACGCAGCTAGCGTTTTTTATAATAATCTAGAAATCACATTTTTCTATGTGATTTGGGATTTGCAAAAAATTATAATAATTAGCGAATAGGCTAAAAACCACATATTTTTATCGGTTTTTTGCTTTTAAAAAAATTACAGAAACACGCTAGACAAAAGGCGATAATATTTTACGCAGCTAGCGTTTTTTTTATAATAATCTAGAAACCACATTTTTCTAACTGTCCACATATTTTTATCGGTTTTTTGCTTTTAGAAAATTACAGAAATACGCTAATCAAAAGGCGATAATATTTTTAAACGCAGCTAGTGTTTTTTATAATAATCTAGAAATCACATTTCTCTATCTGTTTTGGGATTTGCAAAAAATTATAATAATTAGCGAATAAAAAAATTACAGAAACACGCTAGACAAAAGGCGATAATATTTTAGAAACCACATTTTTCTATCTGTCCCCATATTTTTATCGGTTTTTTGCTTTTCAAAAATTATAGAAATACGCTAGACAGAAGGCGATAATATTTTTAAACGCAGCTAGCGTTTTTTATAATAATCTAGAAATCACATTCTTCTATCTGTTTTGGGACTTGCAAATAATTATAATAATTAGCGAATAGGCTAAAAACAACATATTTTTATCGGTTTTTTGCTTGTAAATAATTACAGAAACACGCTAGACAGAAGGCGATCATATTTTTGAACGTAGCTATCGTTTTTTTTATAATAATCTAGCAACCACATTCTTCTATCTGTTTTGGGATTTGCAGAAAATAACAATAATTAGCGAATAGGCTAAAAACAACATATTTTTATCGGTTTTTTGCTTGTAAAATATTACAGAAACATGCTAGACAGAACGCGATAATATTTTTGAACGTAGCTAGCGTTTTATTATAATAATTTAAAACCCAATTTATTCTGTCTGTTTTGGGATTTGCAAAAAATAATAATAATTAGCGAATAGGCTAAACACCACATATTTTTATCGGTTTTTTGCTTTTAAAAAATTACAGTAACACGCTAGATAAAAGGCGATACTAGTTTTAAACGCAGCTAGCATTTTTTTATAATAATCTAAAAACTACATTCTTCGATCTGTTTTGGGATTTGCAAAAAATAATAAAAATAAGCGAAAACCACATATTTTTATCGGTTTTTTGGTTTTAAATAATAATTAGCGAATAGGTTAGCTAGCGTTTTTTTATAATAATATAAAGACAACATTCTTCTATCTGTTGTGGGATTTGCAAAAAATAATAAAAATTAGCGAATAAGCTAAAAACAACATATTTTTATCGGTTTTTTGCTTGTAAAGAATTACAGAAATACGCTAGAAATAATCTAAAGACCACATTCTTCTATCTGTTTTGGGATTTGCAAAAAATAATAATAATAAGCTAATAGGCTAAAAACCACATATTTTTATCGGTTTTTTGCTTTTAGAAAATTACAAAAACACGCTAGGCAAAAGGCGATACTATTTTTGAACGCAGCTAGCGTTTTTTTATAGTAATCTAAAGACCACATTTAATATAGGCTAAAAACCACATATTTTTATCGGTTTTTTGCTTTTAAAAAATTACAAAAACACGCTAGACAGAAGGCAATAATATTTTTGAACGCAGCTAGCGCTTTTTTATAATAATCTAAAGACTACATTCTTCTATCTGTTTTGTGGTTTGCAAAAAATAATAATAAGTAGCGAATAGGCTAAAAACCACATATTTTTATCGGTTTTTTGCTTTTAAAAATTACAGAGACACGCTAGACAGAAGGCGATAATATTTTTGAACGCAGCTAGCGTTTTTTTATAATAATCTAAAGACTACATTCTCATATCTATTTTGGGATTTGCAGAAAATTATAATAATTAGCGAATAAGCTAAAAACAACATATTTTTATCGTTTTTTTGCTTGTAAAGAATTACAGAAATTCGCTAGAGAGAATCTAAAGACCACATTCTTCTCTCTATTTTGGGATTCGCAAAAAATAATAATAGTAAGCGAATAGGCTAAAAACCACATATTTTTATCGGTTTTTTGCTTTTAAAAAATTACAGAAACAAGCTAGACAAAGGCAATGCTATTTTTGAACGCAGCTAGCGTTTTTTTATAATAGTCTAAAGACCACATTTTTCTATCTGTTTTGGGATTTGCAAAAAATTATAAAAATAAGCGAATAGGCTAAAAGCCACATATTTTTATCGGTTTTTTGCTTTTAAATAATAATTAGCGAATAGGTTAAAAACCACATATTTTTATCGGTTTTTTGCCTTTAAAAAATTACAGAAACACGCTAGACAGAAGGCGATAACATTTTTGAATCCATAGGGATTTAAAATACGACTTTAATCCCTGCAAAGAGGGATTTAAAATACATTTTAATTTCTCAAAGTGCATAAACGTTTATTTCCTGTAACAAACGAAAAAAAGAATCATCTCAAAATCTTGTTAAAATTTACATGCTTAATGCCGACGTAGCAGTGATCTTTGACTATTTGATCTTATGACAGAATAAAATACTAACCCAAATTTTAAAGTTTTAAAATAAACCCTACTTCTCGTTCCTCGGTGTCCGACGTCAGAACGCGGCGCGAAAGGGAAAGTCCACATCGCAAGGAGAGTGAAAGTCCTCCCACGGGAAACATAAAGTGTGGGCGGCAGAGGGGGTGGGGCGGGGACGAGAGGACGGCGAGATCGATAGAGCGGGCCCCCATCCCCCCGCCTGCCGCCTTTAGGATGCAGGACGCCGCAGGACCTTCGAACGGACTTTGCTGTTTTCGGGGGACGTAGATAAGGGTAGAAAATATTGAATATAAAATTGAGAAAGAGCTAACTTTGAATTTAGTTTCAAAATAAGTATATTAATTGATTGTTCCTTATTGCTTACTTACTTACTTATTGCTTACTATTTTTTATAGAGATCCCTTTCAACTAAGGAAGTAAAAATGTTAAAAAGTAATTTACGTGTACAGGGTGATCGGTTATTCCCTGAGGTAACTTTTTCTCTAATAGCTACACAGGAACCAAACAAAAACTGGGTCAAAGTGTATTTTTTAGGGACTTTAAAATCATTAATAAAAAATATTCAGTTCAGATAATATACAGGGTGTGCCAAAAATATTTTTTTTTTCTTATGGAACACCCTACATATTTTGACATTTTCGAATTCTCCAGAAAACTAGCTTTTTAAAAATGTAACATAATGTAGATGTGCATGAAACCGTTTTCGAGATATTTCAATTTGAATTATATATATGTTAATTAGCTTGTATTGTATTATAATTAAACCTAAATAATTGGTTTTTTTTTGTTTTTCACAGCCAACTATTTGGAAAGTTAAGTAAGTTCTAGTTTGACAGCTTTGTGACTGTTTCGATTATGTATATTATTAAGTATCGCCTACTTGGGTTTAATTATAATACAATAATACGAATTAATTAATATCCAATTCAAATCAAAATATCTCGAAAACGGTTACATGTAGACCTATACTAGTATTGTTGAAAAACTAGTTTTTTGGAGAATTCGAAAATGTCAAAATATATAAGGTGTTCCATAAGAAAAAAAAACTTTTTGTTACACCCTGTATACTCTTTGAACTGATTAATTTTTATTAATGATTTTGAGTTCCCCATAAAATACCCTTTCACCCAGTTTTTGTTTGGTTCTTCTGCAGCTGTTAAAAAAAAAGTTATCCCAGGGAACACTTATAACCGATCGCCCCGTACACGTTGGCAAATAAGTAATTTTGATGAAACATATTTCCCTCGTTTTAAAAATTTATTTTAAACAGGTAGTTGCTTATGTCATTGATATTTTCGATAATTAAATGACCTTTTGGATTTGCTGAGACTCCTGCAAATGGTAGTGGTAAAGTTTTTTACCAAACTACAATTTATCCTCAACTGATGCATCTGAGGATGCAAGTTTTCCTTCTTTAAAAAGTCCTAATTTTGCCTGAAACTTCTTTACTTGACATTTTATTAGCTATTTTATATTTGAAAATCCCTAAGATCCGATCTCCCCATACCTGCTCAATCCCGACTAATTAGTTTTGGAAACATAGTACCCTTTGTCTACCTTTATCCTTCTCGACTTAGTATATTGTGTAGTTTTTGCTAAAGCTGTGTCATAATTTTTTGTACATTTTCGTCGTTTTATAGTATTAAAACTAAAACAATGGCATCCACAAGCAGGCGTAGCTGTGCAAACCATCCAGATGTTTTTTGTTATGTATGTGGCGAATACACTTTGAAAGAAAGTAGAAAAACTGTTTCTGAATTTGTGAAAAGGTCTTACCTTGCCTATTTTGGCGTTCATTTGGGAGGTCAAGATAAATCTTGGGCTCCACATGTGGTGTGTAAAACAAAACATTTGTTGAACATTTGCGACAGTGGACAATTAGAAACAGAGAGTGCCTGAAACTTGGTGTATCAATGGTTTGGAGGGAAGCACGTAACCATTATGATGACTGCTATTTTTGTTTCGTTAATATTAAAAAAGTCACTATTAGATTCTGACAGTTTCGTTCTGGTTGAAAAATGTTATTAAAGGGAATGATGAACATTGACAGTGCCGATATATTTTACGAAATTGTGTACCCAATTTTAACCAAGGCAGGGTAGTTCTCTGATGATATAACACTTGGATTTTCCGGTGTCTAGTAACAGAAAAGATAATAGAAATAAAAGGCCTTTAAAAAAAACTTCAAAAACTTCATATTTCAGCATAGCGTTCCTTTAGACTGTTCGACCTTTTCTTGCTATATTATCCTTAAATATATCAACCATAACCAATAAACCATTTTTACTTACAGTCCAAGTTACATGGATTTATTTTTTTTTGTGCGTTTAAAAAGAAATATATTTTTTTTCATTACTTACTTTTGATATTTACTGCATTAGCTCTCCGCCCGACTATTTCCAACGTCGGAATGTCCTCTATAGACTACCAAAACGGTTACTTTAGGATGTCCGGAACTACTTTGTTGTTGGGCCAACGTGGTCAGCAGTCTTTAAGCCTGCCAGGCCCAATTGGGTTGATGACCGACGTTTGGCAAAGGTCGTTATACCAGTAGTGCACTCAGGAATTGACTTCGGGGGGGTTGAGAATAAATAATAAAAAATACTTAATCTTGGGTGGGGGGAGTGTTATCCACAAAAGCCCCCACCCCTCGAGACGCTAGTGGTTATACGACCAAAGAAGCAAAGAAGGGCTATTGATTTTGTACAACTTTGCCTTGGCGGCACGACGTCGTAACGTGGTCGCTAAGTGACTGTATAGTATCTGACCACCTTCTGGTTCTTGGACGACGTTGGGACCTTTCCAGATTTGGTAAGAAGTCATGAAAATGTTGCTTGGGAATTTTATATCATGTCAAACGATAAAGATCGTATCTTTAATATCATCCATTTTATGATATATATGGTTTATTTAAAATTCAAATAGTAATACATGACCAATCTCTAAATCTAATGAAATAAACAAAGACACTGAAGAAACTTTTATAGTTTCTTGGTAGTGTTAAAAAGTCATAATTCAGGTTTGTTTTATCAAATTCAGGTTTAAATGTCACAATTTGGTTTCACGTCACTTTTTGGGTAAAAATTGTCACAATTGATAAACGCTATAATAATTCCTATCTACACTATCAACAGATAACAGTAGTTTATTATAACATAGTTTTAAATAGATTATGTATAATAAGTCTGCTATTACTATCTATCCATTTTTTTAAATTATTTTTAAATCTTTTTCAAATATTGTTGACTTAATGTTATTTGGTAGGAAATTGTAGAATTTTGGAGCCATGTGCAAGAACGACTTGTGTCCTATTTCTTTTCTATTTAATGGTACTGTCTTACACTCGTTTTTGAATCTTGTATTGTGTGGGTGTGATACCGTGTTAAGGGTAATTTTTTTTTCGGTGTATGCAAATAAGTAGTTGTAAGAAGTAAAGTTCCCTAATGTCATATATTTTTGACTCGGAGTATAAGCGATCACTAGAGTAGGTTCGATTTTTATGAAAAATGATTTTTAGGACCCATTTTTGTATCACGTCAATGTTTTGAAGGTAAATGTCTCTCGACTCCTCCCCATCCAGCAATTCCATAGTTTATTTGAGATTGGAACAGCACAAAGTAGACTTGTTTTAAATGTTTAACATTAAGAAAATCTCCAAGATAGGAAAATCGTGTAATTAAATATCTTGTTTTATTAGTAAGGTTTTGAATGTGTTTATCCCATCTCAAATGACAGTCTATAATGATTCCCAAGTACTTTGTAGAATCAGCTTTGGACACCGCAGCATTTTCATTTATATTAAGTTGTTCGAAATCTGGCAGACTATTTGCATAAGACGAAAAAGGTAAGAATTTAGTTTTTGTTTTATTTGGTGTTAGCTTGTTTTCTTGAAACCAGTTATTTACGTGTTTTAAATCTTTCTCCACCTTATCTTTTAATGCTTTCCATTCTTGTGCAGAATAGAATACTGCGGTGTCGTCAGCAAAACTGATTATAAGTCCCGAGCTTACCAATTTTAGCAAATTATTAATGTAGATTGTGAACAGGACCGGTCCAAGAACCGTCCCCTGCGGTACACCGCAGGTCACGATTCTGGGATCACTCCCTATTCCTTCTATATTTACGTATTGTTTCCTTTCGTGTAAATAGTCTTTAAATAGGTTTAACGCACTCCCTCTAAAACTGCATTGCTCTAATTTTATTGAAAGTTTTTTATGACAGACAGTATCGAATGCTTTTGTTAAGTCTACAAATACACAAAGAGATGCTTGTTTTTTGTCTAAAATGGCATCTTTGGTTGATTTTGCTTTCTGAAACCCAAATTGTCTTTTGGAAATTATTTTATGGTGATCTAGAAATTTAACTATTCTGCGTTTCATAACTTTCTCAAAAATTTTTGAAATATTGGATAATAATGAAATAGGGCTGTAATTATTCAAATCTGTCCTTGAGCCCTCCTTAAAGAGAGGTTTTATTTCTCCCAATTTAAGGGCGCTCGGAAAGCAACCGGTTGCAAAACTAAAGTTTATAAGATATGTCAATATTGGTGAAATTTCAAGAGATATTGCTTTTAACGTTTCTGATTTTATAGTGTCGTATCCCGATGATTTATTTGATTTCAGGCTGTGTATAATTTTTTGTACCTCTACAATATTAGTTTCTTTGAAATAAAAGAGACCATGTTGGTTCCGTTCTACATTTTCCTGAAAGTTGTCTGGTTTTTGTATTTTTTTGGCTAAATTCTCTCCAATGTCGCAGAAAAAGTCATTGAATTTATTAGCAATATGTAATTTGTCTATAATAATCTGCGAATCCGAAATGACAATTTTTTCTATTTTTGTTTTTTGTTTAGATTTGTTACAAATTTTATTTACACTATCCCAAATAGCGCTGGATTTGTTTCGATTCTGGTTAATTAGTTTTTGTGCATAGTCCCTTTTTATTTTTTTTATAATTTTCGCGGATTTATTTTTATATTCTGTATATTTAGCTTTTATGCTGGGATTTTGTGGATATTTTAAAGTTTCATTGTAAATTTTGTTTTCTTCCTGTACTATATTTATTATTTCTTTATTTATCCAATTATTTTTTCCGTTTTTTATATTCGATTGTACAACGGTGTTTGTGTTTTTTATTATAAGTGTTTGTAGAGTTTTTATAAATTCATATAATGGAGAAAGAAACTATTATTCTACTTTTCCCATCCCTCAGTTTAGTATTCTATAACCTTATTTAAAGTAGATTTGCCGAAAAGAAGTTGTTACGTATGCATATAGGTAAAAAAGATGACAGGTTTGGATTTGACGGGATTAGGAAAAGGGACATCTAAAACTACCTATATAAACCGAATAAATGGGAAACTGACACCTATATTAAAATATCGGACAAAAAGGGGAATTTTTTAGTAATTTAAATATCAAAAGAAAATATATTATACGCTGAAGAATATTTTTTGCAGATTTATTAAAAGTAAAAAAGTAACATTAATACAGAAATTAATAAAATCAAAATTAACTATTTGGGTTACAAATACTTGGGTTGCCTCCTCAATGAGAACTGGGACAACATGCAAGAAGTTCGTGCAAGAATTGAACAGGCCAGATCATATTTTATCAAAATAAAATTAGTGTTGTGCAATTGCGATCTTAATAGCACTTTCCGAATTCGTGTGCTTCGGTGTTATGTTTTTAGCATTTTATATTATAGCATGGAAGCACGGACACACGGAGATGTTGTGTTATCGTAGAATACTAAGGATATCTTGGATGAACAGAGTAACTGATGTGGATGTTTTGCTTAGAATAAACAAAGTGTTATTTAACATCAGAAAACGAAAACTTGAATATTTTGACCATATTTTGAGAAATGACAAATATAAACTTTTAAAATTGATAATACAAGACGAAATTGAAGGAGGAAGAGGTCCGGGTCGGACCAACACCGTTCTCAACTAAAAAGCCTAAAAAACTCATTTTCGTTTTAGTATCCTTTGGCCTATAATCGGTGCCATATTGACACCAAACTGACAGAAAATCCATGTTTTACTTGTCAATTTGGTTATAAAAATGGCAGCCACATTAGGCTAAAGGGCACTGAGGCGGTAGGAGTTAACAGGCTTTTTAGTTAAGAACGGTGTTGGTCGGACGTGGCTCAAAGATCTTCAATGACAGACTATGGGGTTAGTACTACGACAGATTCGAGATCGCGCTGATGATAGCCAACAAGAAGAAAATTAACTAACTGATTATAACTGGATACGTGAAAGAAATCTCAGAAAAATTAAAGAAATAAGCAACCAATACGACCTGCTTTGGGCTGTCTTCAAAACGACCACAACAATAATAAGTAAATTAACAAAAACTAAACCACAAAGCTATGACACCAAAAACTGTATCTACCAGGTACCATGCGAGTGTGGGAATATCTACATACATACATTACAAACGACAAAAACTCGACAAGGGAACACAACTGGATCAAAAAGCTCAACATTGTTGGGAAAATCAACATCACATGGAATGGAAAGGGGCAAAGGTCGTCGCCAAAGAGTAAAACCTATTCAAGCAGAGAGAGAAACCAGAATCTATTTTCTCAACAAAGCGTCAGCATCAAGGAAATTTGGAAACTCAAATGCGAAATAACGGAGCCAACCAAAGGTAAAATTCATGGTTCACTGGACATACGTCAATTTTATGGTTCACTGAGACATGTTAGTAAATAAGAACGTCTATGTTGTATCAAACCAGGAAGTTATCAGATCGTATTTAATAAAAAAATTCATCGTAAGAAAGATTTACAATAGAAACTGCAATTCGTCAAACCAATTTTTTATCCGAACCTTATTTCATCAAACCCATTCAATAACAAATTCGAAATTTAACAGACCCGTTTTTAATAGAACCATTGTTCATCAAGCTCATTCAATATCAAACCCGGAAATCGTAAACCCATAATTTATCAGAAAATATTTGCTAAATTGATTGCGCATTCACCAATAACACATGAATGCCAGACGGGTGAATGCAAGTGACATCTATACACAAACTATTAAACGCAACCTGTAAGTGTGCGCGCGTAACAGCGACAAATGCATACAAACGCCGCGGCGCTGCGTCACCTGTGTGTACGCCTCTGGTTCATGGTGTTATTGGCGCCATTCATTTAGCAAAAATTTTCTGATAAATTACGGGTTTTACGAATTCCGGGTTTGATGTTGAATGAGTTTGATGTTGAATGAGTTTGATGAACAATGGCTTAATTAAAAACGGTTCTTATAAATTTTGAATTTGTTATTGAATGGGTTTGAAGAAATAAGGTTCGAATAAAAAAATGGTTTAACGAATTGCTGTTCTTATAGTGAATGGTTTTATTATTGAACTTTCTTTTATTTAACGGGTTTGATTTTGCACATTCTGATAAACTGATAGGCTACTGCGAGCATAGGGGGAATCAAGTTCAATTTACAACCGTGCCGTACGACCGAGGTGGATTCGAAGCACGCTGCAGTGTTATCTTTTGGAAATTTATTTTGTTTTTATTATTTTGTTTTATTTCTGCCTTGCTCGAGAAACAGATTGGTAAGTTCTTAAGTGAAATAATACATTTTTAAAACTAAAAGTGGATGTCCACGAAGTTGCCGAAAAAGTGCTGGTACTATCAAGGCAGACCATTGAGACTTATTCAAGAACTTGCTTTGGAGAATTTTGTAAATCGGCCAGAACCTAGTTTATCTACGATTTATAGGTTTGTGCAGAATTTTGAAGTTTGGTTGTGTAGCGCCAAGAAACCATAAAAAACCCATTGTTTTGAATGACGAACAGGAAGTACGAGATGTGATGATTTGCGCAGCAGTGGAGAAAAATCGAAGTTAACTAGCCACCAAATTGCCGAAGCTTGATACGTCTTCAGCCACTGTCTTACGTGTTCTCAAAAAGAATGGTTATCATTCTTACAAAGCGTCAAAAACGCGTCACATTTTTCCGGAGGACAATTATCGTCGTATGGAATTTTGCGAAACAATGATGGAAAGGGCTAATCGTGATGAAAACTTTCTGAGATCTATTATTTTCACAGATGAAAGCACTTTTCCATTATTAAATCGTCATAACCCAATACACGTTCGATATTGGTGTAGGGAACACGTAATTGGGCCATTTTTTATTAACGGCAATGAATGGTCCTAGATACTTGAATTTACTGCAGCAGCATATTATTCCAACTGCTAGGCAGTTGTTAGGTGTGAGATTTGGTGAAACATGGTTTCAACAAGATGGTTGTCCCGCTCACAATGTTGGCCTTGTTAGGGAATATCTTGATAATGTATTTCCTAATCGGGTTATAAGTACACGGGGAACTATTTTATGGCCAGCTCGATCACCCTATTTTGCTCTTAATGACTTCTATTTGTGGAGTTATATCAAAAATAAAGTTTACGGGCATGAAAGGGCTAATAATTTGGAAGAACTTCGGATTAAAATTGAAGAAGTCTTTCAAACTATCACCCCTAACATGCTTGGAAACGTTACAAGGGGTTTTTATAATAGGCTCAGATATTGTCTAGCCGCGCAAGGAGGCCTTTTCGAACATTTGCTCTAATTTTTTTTTTGACTGGGAGAATCTTTTTGGTTTTTAGAATGTATTATTTTATTTTGAGAACTTACTTTTATTTTGTTTCTCCTTATTATTTCATTGTCAGTGATAAATTTGAGCAGTTGACAATAAAACGCTCTTATTTATCAGTGACAAAAAATAAAAAATATTGTTATAAAAATTTGCATATTTATTGACCAAATTCCGGTTTCATTAATTTCACAGGGAAAACTAAACATCAGAATTAGCTGAAATTTTGCAGGTGTGATCATTTTTAAAGGCTTAACAAAAAAGGACTTTTAAAAATTCTTAATTATTATATTTTTTTTTGAAAATAAAAGCTCTGGTGCTGTCATCTATCCCAAAAGCCTCAAAATAATTGCGGTTTAGAACAAACCCGATTTACAAAAAAAATAGAGAAATACTCACAATTTCCTCTGGATTACATTTTTCCTTTTTATATTTCCTTGCTTTAGCGAAAATAAAAACTAAGTTTCCTTTTTTCTAAAAGTCTGTGCACTCCGGAAAAGAAAACCAATGAATCAATTGAATTTGGGAGACACACGCATTTAAAGTGTTGGCCCATAGATCGCAGAATTTATACGATTCCATGGTAACTGCAGGTGTTTTGTCTCAGTGCCGCAGTGGGACAGAAAAGTATTTTTACGTTGTCTGACAGAAAACCATTCAAGGTTATGTTTATCTTTCAAAAATGTGTTTTCAACCACTCCGCGTGTGCGGTCGCCCTCCGAAAAAGGCCTAGCGCTGCGCGGGCATTACCCCGAGTCTATCACAGAACCAAGAGAACTTTATTGGCTCGCTGGGATTACTAGGAATTCGTATAGAAACATTCGGCGCCCATAACCACACATAATTTTGTTTTTATTTTGATTCAACTATTTTTTTAAAATTTAAATTATTGCGGCATAGTTATGTGCAAGTGTACTAGTGAAATCTTGGAGTGTAAAGGATGGATTTTAGAACTTCAGTTTAAAAAACACACAAATAGTTGAGTACTAACAAAACAGGTTAGTAAAGCTCCATTTAGAGGTTGGAAAGACTTTTACTAGTCGTTGACGCTCCTGTTTAAAATAGAATTCGATTATTTCCTCTAGCACTAGTAGCGGATTTTTAAATCTGCGTGCTTTTAAGTTAACCTGTTGTCGGTATCCGCTAGCGGGAGTGTTTCCAATTCAATTCTAAATGCACCTGTAAATGCAACCTTAAACAGTACACCCAGTTACTTTAATACGTAAGTAGTTGGGTAGCGTTTTTTTAAAAGGTAATTCTGAAATAAATGGTTTCCTTTTATTTTAGTATTTTACTTGGTTTTTTAGCGGCGTAGAACGCGAAAAGTCAAAAAAAGTAACCTAACCCCAAATTTTTGACCCGGTGCTAAAAAATCTGTTGTTCTACTGTAGATAAACATAAATAAAGACGTAAAATTTTGCAAAAAAATCAGGTCGACATAGTTAAATTGATTTCCCGTACAGTGTTGCTAAAAACAATTCCCCAGATTGTAACTACGACCTTAAACGCCTAAAAATGCACCCCAAAATGTCCGTCAGATATTCTCCGATCTGCTCGGACCCATCACTTTCCATTAATGCTGTTAATTTTTTAACAGTCACAGTCAGTTTGAGATTATTGGGGTAGATTTTAAACTGATGTATGGGAACTTTGAATTTTAGAGTATTTTCTTGTTACACTTTGACTGAGGTTGAATTGTGTTTAATAACAGCTGAAGACACAGCAGCTTCGCTTGAGCTTTTACTAGTATTATCTTAGTTTTTCTTTCTTTAAATGATGATAGATTTTTTTCCCATGAACCGCTTTTGATAAATAAGAGAGCAGTTTTCTTTTTGTCACGGTTACGGTTAATCTTGGTTCTAAAATTTCCCAGAAGAACAAGCAAAAGAAGGATACCTCGATTGTGTAATATCTTTGAATATTGTTTAGATTTACAGATAATTGTTTATGTTTATATATATATGCAATAAAAAGTTTTTAATTTTTACGATTTTCGGGATTATACTTAAACTTCCAAATCATAAATGCTATGACGTCACTATTAGCTGGTATTAGCAGAAAAAATGGACTTAGATAGCACATCCTATGAAGGTCCATACCTTCAGAATCGCAATCATTCTGAACGAGCAAAATAAACTGGTTCAGATTCTCAAGGCATGGAACATGACAGGATGCGGCATCTACATCGATTTTTTATGTTCATTTCAGCTGATAGGTGATGTCATAGCAATATTTATGTGAAAATTTAAGTAAAATCCCGAAAATCATAAAAATAAAATACTTTTGACTAGATATATATTTAAATATCAACAATAATCTGTAAATTTAAACAATATTCGAAGATATTACGCAATCAAGATCTCCTTTTTTGCTTATTCTTCTGGGAAATTTTGGAACCAAGGTTAACTGTAACCGCGACAAAAAGAAAACCGCTTAGGGTTCCAAGGTATCCAGCAGTGAATCCATCATCAAAATTCGTTTAGTAGTTTTTGGGTGATTCGGACAGACAAAGCAAACATTTTTTAAACATTCAATGTACAGAAATGGTCTCTCTAGACATTTATTATACAGGGTTGGGTTGGGTTGGGTTGGATTGGACAATCGTCGTAACTTAAGACATTCGCTTTATCCAAAATAATAAATAGCATTATCAATTACCCTGCTATTCTTAAACTATTCGACATCTCGACACCTCAAAAAAACACAAGAGTCTATGTTAAATTCCCATTAATATGTTGTATGTAAAATATTGATAAATAAATATAAATCTAAAAGGCCAGAATTAATTGTGAACTGAGAAAAAAGTTAACAAACATTTTACAAATATATTTACTCCGGTATACACAAAAAACAATTATAAAATTAGCCATCCAGACCCACCTAAAGACCCCATCAGTATTAGGGCATTTTTTTTTATTTATTCTAAAATGAGTTATTTGGGTTAAAACAGATATATAACATTTTGGGATGGTGTCTGTCTAGAAAACAATAACTCGAAAGTCGTTGGACCAATTTCTATAAAATTTGGCACAAAAATGCTTTATCGCCAGATGATAAGTGATAATGAAGAAGTTTTTAATAGGGGTGGGGGTCGAAAAACTTTCAAAAAAATACCAACCCACATTTAGATGGATAATTACGTAGTTACTTAACAAAATGACGTCTTCATGACGTTGTTGTGATTAAAAATTGTAAATAATAAATAAATAAATCGTTTATTTCAATTTTTTAGCCACATTGATAAGAATCAGTATGCGTTAAGACGCAAGGATATTCCGTAAGCCGAGAGCGGTAAGAGCAGCATGCCATTAGACACTTAAAGTAAATATTTTAACGCATCCGTATCGGTATAAGTAACGAGTTCGAAACAACACTTCAAGTAAAACTTACTATTGTTAATTAATTTTTCCAATTAATACTTGATGTCACACAACGATTTAGATAAGTAATAATAAAATAAGGAGTAGATTAATTTTGTATTTATTTAAAAGGTGTTTTTATTTATGAAATGTATTGAAAAACTTAAATGCAAGTTTTTTTACATTTCTGTCAGTGTCGAAATGTCAGTTTAAAAATATTAGCGCTGCGTTCAATCACAAAGAGCGAGTTCCGGTCTTTTACCTCTGCTTGCACATTGGCTTGCACCAACCTCTACTGATGAAAGCTACAACTTTAAAATGATTGGGCCTTGAGTAAGGAAAGATTTTTTGACTGAGCTTTTAGATAACCTCAATGTTTTACTTTCAGTTTGTAAAGACATTAATATAGTTGCTTTGGGTTTTTCGTGCATAATCAGTAACCTTCACTTATGTTTTGCCTCGTAGTGCTCTCATAAATATATTTTGTGTGCTGAAAACGGGTTCAAAATATGGCGTTTTTCTGGATAAAATAGAAGGTGTTTTATTGGGTAATGAACAACTTGGGATATTAAATAATGTAAATTAATCCTTGCAAAAACGGTTACTTAGGGAAATTATAAACGAACTTATTACCAAATACCACAAAACAATCCTTTCTGAGGGCTATAAATTTAAACCCCAGGGGGTGGTCTAAAAAATCACCAACTTTATAACCTCAAACACAAATAATGAAGCTATTATGTGTCAAATTTTTGGCGTATTCGGCATTTGGCATTTTGAAACCTGTCAAAAAAAAAATAGTTTTAGGGCATTTTCTCCTAAAATATGGTATATTTTTCAATGATATTTTGCAATAATAATACAAAATAATCAAAAACCTTGTGTCTTTTCTGTATGGGTAAGTGTTTTTTGAAAATTGGTTTTAAAATTTAGTACCTCCCACAGGTGTAAATATTTAGACCTCTGGGGGGTACTATTTTAGATCTTAGTCTAGTGCTATAATTTATTTTCCTTGCGCCTTACTGCTTACCTTATGGAACTCTGTAATCAAACACTTTTAATTGTGCATGGTTTTTTAAGACATGAACCAAGCCTAAATTAAAGTAATAAACAATAGTTTGCAAAACTAAAATGGTTTTCCTTATGCAACAGCACTTATTCAATACCGGGCACAAACATTTTTGGAAAGGGAAAATTTCAAACGAAAACATGGAACTGGCATTGTTTAGATTTAGATTTTGACATCGATCAGCTGTGAAGAGTGGATTCACTGTCAAACGGGAGTGCGCAGGCTTCAAGAGAAAAATTACTCCTCAAGGTGGTGCTGGCCCACCTCTCGTAAAACAATAACTGTCAAAAATCGTATACAGTGCCTCTCGTGCCGACCACTCGAGAATGTTCGCGTCCAAATTTTTCGCGACCCGCCTAAAGGGGAGTTTACCCAACTTTTCATATAGATAATTTATAACCTAAGCACAATTTTTCTTAATAGAAGTGTTTACCCAAGTTTTCATAGTTATAATTCACAATTCATAAGCACAGTGCATAATTTAAAAGTTGGTTTATTTTAACTTTATGCACTATCAATATGAAAAAAGCAAAGAATAAATTTTCATTAGTTGATTCCAAAATGGGAGTGATTGATTTTAGCTGATATTAGAAAACAGAAATTTAGCAAGAAGCAAGAATACCTAACCTGTTGAGGTTAGGTAAAGAAAAACATTTTTTTTGTTCTTCTTTTTTGTCAATTTGGTATGTCAATTTTCAAAATTTATCCTAATGCACTATGCTTATAAACTCTTGGATAAATAGGTGCTCTTAAATTATGTATTAACACTAAACTTGTGCTTATACACTATGAATTAAAGTTATAAATTATCAATATGAAAAGTTGGGTAAACCAGCCTTAAGAAATGGTCGTTTGAAATTAACTCTGTGTTTCGGACTTTCATTGTCTATTTATTTTTTATTATTTATACACGACGTTTCGATCAGTACAATCTCTGATCGTCTTCAGGTGCAAACTACGGCATAACAATAGAACACTTAAAACTATATAGTATTAAATAAAGTACTCTCTATGTTTTGTTTCCATATCGCAAACTGAAACGATCCGGATGAATTTCAACCCCTGGACGGGCCGTCAAACGAGAGTACGAAACGTCAATCAGAGCCAGGCTTGTTTCTTGCAAATTGGCGGACATTTTAACCACCCGGTACCTCATAAATAAGTCATTATGATTATCTTGGATTCTCTTTTTTATTATTCATTATAACTTCAATTCATTCTTTTAGGAATCGGAAAGTTATTTTTCGTCGAAAAAAAAAATATGTTCAAACACTTTTGGCAATAATAAGCGATTTCGGCAAGCTTTGGTACATGGTTTGGTTTTGGTCTGTCAAATGTTTACCAACCGATTTCGGATACAAACATGATGACGTCACCGTGACTATCTATCTATTTATCTATCTATCTATCTATCTATCTATCTATCTATCTTCTTCTCTTTGGCTTTACTCTTCAGGATAATTCGCCAGCACACCTCGAGGGATTCCTAACTCTCATTTACCCGGATTCCTTTGTCTTTTTTTTCTTCATCTTTTTTACACATACACCGTGACTCTGGTATCCTTTTTGGTATGTCAAGTTGCATACCGTGGAATGTGTCACGGTTCTGTGGTTTAGTATAGTGCTATGTCCCTCTATTTTCATTTTGTCCTGCTTTAGAAATGTCAATAAATAAATTGTATTTGAAATTTTTTATGGTTTCAGTTGTAATGAATTTAAACGACCGATACGGGGTAACTTTTTTCCTAAATGGAATAACGTTTACTTTTACCGAAAACGCTGAGTTAGAGTACGCGGGCAAAGAAATTGCATTACATACGCACTGTAGGTGCTATTTAAATAATTTGTAACGAAAAGAAAATCTTCTTTACTTTTTTATATATATAAATCATTTATTTACCACACTAATATTTTACAATACACTAATTACATACAGTTATTACTAGAAAATAAAACAGTATATAGTGTGTTAAATAATAATTATCAGATAATTTAATATGCAATATATTATAATATATTACTGTTATTCTATACAACTTAAAATCTCTAAATCAAGTAAGATATTATGTAAGTATTTTAATTTTTGGTAAACATTTCTTAGTTCACAAAAAAGGTTTTTTTTTCAATTAAAAATATTTTTTGAGCCGACGTTAAAAACGATTATGTAGATAAATAGAACAAAAACAAATTTAAAAAACATTCAAACGTATTTTGACAAGTCATAAAACAACCGAAGAAACCTATACTCCCTACTTAGATATTGATTTCATTGAACAGGAAATTTTTTAGACCTGTTTTACAGAATTTTAACGTCTCCATAGTTTTGATATTTACTGGTAGATCGTTAAATTTTCTTACTTTAAAATACAGAGAGTTTTGAAACCTTTCATGTTCGTCTTTTTGCATATAAAAGTTTTCCCTATTTCGTATGTTATATTGATGAATTTCGTTATAATACTTAATTTTGTTTAAAAAATATTGCGGAGCCTGGCCAAGTTTATTTTTGTGAACAAGTACTAAGGTGTTATAGAGTAATAACTCACGCACTGGTAGCCATAACTCTTTTTGCATATCTCTTACAGGTGTCAACCTTGATTTTCTGAGTATCACTCTCATATTTCGGTTTTGAAGTTTTTGTAATCTAGACATTTCATTTTGTTTAAGGAGAAAAAGAATACCTGAGCAATAGTGAAAATGTGGAAGAATTAGAGAGAAAGATAATGTACTTTAAAAGAAATTTTCTTTATAATTTCAATTGCATGTGCTTTGAAATTTAATTTACGGTTTATCCACAACCCCAGATCAATTTCTTCATCTCTCTATATTACCTTAAAATCCATAGTGCTCATGTGTCGATAAATAAACTCTTTTGTAATAACCATAAATTTGGTATTTGAAATATTTACTTTAAGGTCATTCCCATTGCACCACTGATATACATTTTTCAGGATTCTATTTATGGCAGCATTAAGTTGTTCCAGATCACCGGTGGCAAAATACAATAAAACATCATCTGCGAACAAATATATGGTGCACATTATGAATTAAATCATTAACGTATATAATAAATGAAAGAGGTCCTAAAACGCTCCCTTGCGGAACGCCAAAATCATTAGCTATATCCTCTGAAACCAAGTTATTAACTCGTAGCCTTTATTTTCTGTCAGATAAGTAGCTAACAAACCATTTTAAGGCTACCCCCCTAATAGCTATTCTTTTTAACTTTAAGATTAATCCTCTTCTATTTACCGTTTCAAACGCTCTTCTCATGTCAAGAAATATAGCACCAGTGATCAAGCCTCTGTCAATGTTCTGCCTCCAGTCCTCCAAAACACCTTACGTTTAAAAAGTTCACAAATAAGAACTATAGCGACAGAAGCTTTTCTTTTAGCCATTTGTTAAATTTTCTTCAGCAAAATAAACCACTTAAATAGGAAAATAACCACAAAAAAGGTTAAGACTCGTTTCTCTTTGCCTACCGAACGAATTCGGAAGAAAGTGGTACGTTACGTCATTACTGTGACGTCGCAGGTTCAATTGGTTAACCAAAGGGTATATAGTCGAAATTATACCCATTTGTAGTGACGTCATTTTTGTTTATCTCTTCTTGGTACACTTCAAACGGCAGTGACAACAAATTTTTCAAAAAAATTGTTCGATTTTTATAAGTAAACATTCTTTTCGGTTGATGTAACTGATTTGGGGGTTTTTTAACTTCTTTTTTGATTTTTAATTACCTTAGGAGCATAATCCTATTGAGATATTAACACGCCAGGACGAATCCGTATCAGGTAACTTGGATAAATACCAGTGCGGAACGATGCCTATTTTTGAGTGATTCAAAGTTGGAAATCAAAGTGTATGATGGTGTTTAATGATGATGGAGGGTGACCAGTGGAACCACTGACGAGCTCACGCTGGTTACCTATAGCGAAACATCGTTTAATCATTTCTCTTTTCGCTTTGGTTCTTTGCGTATTCGTTGTGGGATGCTCATACAGGTTTGAATTTCCGTTATTTCCACCCAAGACCTTTTGATCTTTTGTTTTTCGATTCTTTTCGGTTGATGTAACTGATTTGGAGGTTTTTTAACTTCTTTTTTGATTGTCTATCACCTTTAAAAAACAACAATAAGACGGTCCAATTGCACTAAAATGTTGAGTTCGTTAGACACTTAAAGTAAATATTTCAACGCATCAGTATCCGTATACCTAACGCGTTCGAAATAAAGCCAAAATACATATATTTTTGACTTGTGTGAAATCGTTGCGTACGTTCGTGGGTCCGTTAGGATACGTACAGTTAATTTCAGATAAAATGCGTACATGAAAAACAAAATACAACGTTTTTTCTTCGTGTAGATGCGCCATTTCACACTATTCATTTTGCACCCGTAATATACCATGACATATTTTATTTTTGATTTAAGTCAATCATTGCCAATAATTTTTGACTTTAGTCGAAATTAGTTTTTTTAAACGCAACTTTTGGCCTGTATGAAAACGCACATAATAACTCGACTGCAAGATAGATGGTCAATAAGAAGGGTCGCCGAAAATGTTGATATTAATAAAGCCACTGTGGTCAGAATTTCGAAACGATGGCAAGAACATATCAGTCTTTGGAGCGAAAGCGGGGTATCGGTTTGCAAAATAAGTTGAGCACAGAGAGCACAGAGACACCATTTTCCACAGATGTTTTTTTCAGCAGGACAATTGTCCTGTTCACACAGCTAATGTTGTGCATCGCTGGTTTTAAGACCAAAATATAGAAGTGCTGCTTTGGTCATCGAACAGTCCCGATCTTAACCCTATCGAAAATATTTGGGGTAGATTAGTCAAAATAATATATGAACATAATTGGAGGCCCCAAAATACCGAAGAAATTTTAAACGCTATGCATAATGCATGGGGTTTGGTTTCTGACGACGTCGATTGGAAATGGTTATTGAAAAAAAATAAAGCCGCCATTAAATATTAGTTTGTTTTTGTGTTCCACTAAGTCCACTAACTGGCCTATCTCGTGTATACAAAGAGTTGTTCTTTAGCCTTATTTAAAAATACTATTTTCTATTATTAAGAAGTGTAAATTAAATTAGGCTAATTAAACTTTTAAAAAGATCATAGGTAAACTATAACAATAATAGAAATATCTTACCTACACTACAATTACCAGTTAGTGCCCAAGGTGCATACTACAAAGCGTAGGTATAGCTAGATACACTGAAAAAAAACGTAGTTAGGTTTTTCATGTACGCATTTATGTGAAACTGACTGACATCCTTTCGTACGCAACGAGATTCCGTCATCATACTCGTCAAAGAAGCAGACATCGTTCGAAACATGGCATGAGCAAGTCAAAAATATAGCGTATTTTGAAGAAGCAATTATCTTTATGCACTTTAGAGATTAAAAGTGCACTTTTAATTCCTCATTTTAGAGATAAAAGGGGCACTTTTAATCCCTCAGGGATTAAAAATCATTAAACAATAATTTTATTGAAATTTTATTTATTTGTTAAAATGTATGAACGAAAAAAATAATTAGCATATGCATTACTTAAATATAGTTCGGTCATTCTGTCTCTTAAGAAATGCATTAAGTTTACTATATTTGCTGATGCCGACGTTTGCTTCAGATATTATCGTAGCTTTGATCATGGAATATTGGCTCCATACAGAAGATGCCTTGAGATTCTCAGACTTCTGTAGGAAGTATGCCAGGAGCACCTTTTCATCCGTAAAATTCTCTGCATGCTGTTCAGCGCACCGTGTTCGGTAATCACGAAACTGTTTCTTGTAAACCTCGCGAGATTTTTGTGGAAGACGGCTAGCGATGGCCTCTTCCGCGGCCTCTTCAATGTTTATTTTCAAAAAAAATGCAGTACGATTTTTCTGGACTCACCGTTTGGTGACTCCGTTTGATAACAACAACTGATTGTTTTGTGCCATAGCAACACTTCCATGGCACAATAAATTTTGAATCCACCATGCCAACAACAATCAATGACAACTATCAGTAATACGAGCTATCAATCTTGAAACTAGAGTACCGTTAGTTTTGTGATTTTTTGTTTTTAGTTTCTCGCATTCTAAAGTGCATAAAATAGTATACAGGGTTCCTAAGCAAATCCTTAGGGGGCCAAGCAGTCGTGTATAAGACGCAGACAAACGGAAAAGCACATTAGGCAGAAAAGGATGGGCATGGGGCGATGTTGTCACTACATCTTACACGTAGTAAATCCATTCCAGGTTGTTGTTTTTTAATGTTTTCTATTTTCATACCTTTAGGACTGGAATAAAAATTGTTTTTGCTCGACTTTAATACCAAACTGATGAAAGATATCGTAAAAAAAAAGATTTTTCGGCTTTTCATTTTGTAACCATTGTCCTTACGCACTGTTTACAGGCTGGGGACTGAGATACATGCAAATGCCTAACCTAAAGCGTTCATACATGGCCGGAGAAATCGACTGAGATATTTCCGTAGAAACTTTATCAAGCAAATAGGACGGTTTGACGCCTTCGAACGTCCACTTTGATTCGAAATCAAAAAGGAGGAACAGTCAGATGTGTGGCCGTGCACAAATTACGTAACGGTGATTTTACCAATTTTTGACCCCCTCCCTATGTAATGTTTTGTAACGGTTTGGCACGCCACTCCCCTAATATTACGTAACGATTTCAAGACCACTACCCCCCTCCAAAAAAAAAACTTTTCACTTATTTTCATTCCAAATTTTCTTAGTTTCACACAAATGCAAACGCTGTCGAAAACCCCGCTCCCCCCTACGTAACGTTTATTAACCCCCCCTCCCCCCTATGACCATTACGTAATTTGTGCACGGCCCCTGTAGTCCCAGTGGAGGAGGGCGAGAAAATTAATATTTTTTTCTTAAAAATTAAACTCTTTAGACCTATTTCTTTGAGTTCCCGAAATTACGTAATTTTTGAAAAAAAATTGTTAGCGGCGTCATTTTTATTTCGTGCTTTGTTTTTCTAACATTTTTGCGTTCGGCTAATTTAATTGAAAAATTTTTGCCTGCGGCGCCCTTTATCTTCTCACTCGAAACCAAGAATCCCCGTTTTAGGAAAACTGATCCCGTCTCTGTTTCTAAATTTTTTCGAATAAAAGTAGAGTATGTCCATGGGGGAAATAATTTTTTTCTACGGTATGACGAAAATTTCGAGAAAGTTGAAGAAAAAAATAAAAAAAGTGGCAGAGCTCAAGTTTTTCGTAAAAAAAATGTTTTTTGTAAAAACAGAGCAAAATAAATCTTTTCGCCCCTTTTT
This sequence comes from Oxystoma pomonae, assembly GCA_963921995.1. Classification (NCBI taxonomy): domain Eukaryota; kingdom Metazoa; phylum Arthropoda; class Insecta; order Coleoptera; family Brentidae; genus Oxystoma; species Oxystoma pomonae. The sequence continues at coordinate 6,098,968 of OY998166.1, forward strand.
GGGTGTTACAAATATTGGCAGCCCCTTATTTTTCGCTTTTACTCACCCGCTAGTTTTGAAGAATTGGTTCGCTACATGTTTCGAGATCATGTCATAAAACACCTCGAAAATATCAAATGTAGTGTAGGGCCAGCTTTATTTAAAATCAATAATATCGCAAGCAAAAAGCTCCGCAGGAAAAACAGAGCCGTTTATTGATTTCTTTGGCTGCTAGTGCTAGCTGTATGGTTTGGCCGTTTCCGGATAGATGTCACTAGTAGAACAGAATGGAAAGAAATTTAATTAAAAGCGAAGATATTTCTTTCTAATGTTAACAACCTCACGAGTTTATCGCTCAGTATCGTAAATAATGGACCCTGCCGCCTCCTTTAAGCAAGAAAAAGCTGTGGTTTGGACCTGAAAACATCTAATTTTTAATTAATTTCATGGTGTGGCCGCCATCTAACGGAATTTGCAGACATCTTGTCAACGGTTATTATTGCAACTATGATTTATGCTCACAATGAAAGGGTGGCCACAATTTTTTCTCATGAAAGCAGTCCGGAGATAATAACAAAATGGCACCATTGCTCAATATACCTGTTTCTTTTGTGCGCGCAGAACTTTCTATGCCATTTCTGTTTGATTTATTGAAATCCTATCCCTAAGGAAAATCTTAAGAACCCTCTATAAACCTCGTAACTAAAGTTTATTTTAATCCCTTTGCGGAATTAAAAGAGGTACTTTAGTCCCTAGTTTCATAATGTACTATTAATTGCCCGATGACCTAGAATTTAGGGCAAGATAACCGCGGTTAGTTAACAAGTGAGGTTATCTTTGTGATGTTTATGTCATGTTTGATCCTTTTTGTGATTTTTCAAGTTTTTCGATTGTGTTTTATGAAGAGAAAATTGAAAAATATAATAATCAAATAACTGCTTGGCACATATTAAATGATCTGTTTGCCCAGCCTGCGGATGGGCAGAAAAAACGTTAGCGCAACACCTAATAGAAGAGTGTGATTTGATTGATTGATTTAAAAAGGCTTTTATTATTACTAAGGTATGTACAGACAGAATAGCTTAGAAAACTTAATAAATAAATAAATATTTACAAGTTAAAACTAAAACTAAAACCTAATCCTATACACCTTACTGTCTAAAAAATATAGTTACAAAAATATACACGCTTAAAACTAGGGTTGGTGCGCGGGCTCCCCGCGCATGCACCCCGGTCCACACGCGCAATTGCAACTTTCCAATTCGGGTTGCTACCTGCCACCGCGGTTGCATGCAGGTTTCGGGGTACCACAGCAGGGTCTCAGCAAGCTGAATCCCTTTTTGCCCTGACGGAAGAATTTTGTTGTATAGCCATTTGAAGTTAGAAGTGATTTATGGGAAAAACTGCGAAAAACCCATTTCTCACACTCATGTTGTAGAATCCAGGTTATCCGGTCGCCCCTATTGGTCAGATTTGGATTTAGCTGTTCGGCCAATGACAGCGCGACCGAGGTAACAAAAACGGGCGCAGCCAAGCCTCAGGGACCAGACCAGCGGGTCCCTCATCCGAAGAAGCTTTGGAGGAAGAGTTTTGCTGCCAGCAGAGAACGCCGAACTGAGTAAGCCGGAACTGTTGGCAGGCCGTTTTTACTGGAAGGTGCTGTCCATTGCACTCACGGGCAGCCATGGCTCCTTCATTGCACTACCGAAGGAGGGTGGAGGTGGGAAATCTTTAAGAAAGGATTCTGAACATCAGCGCGGTGCCAGAAGTTTTAACTTCTGGAGGTCGTAGTTTTTGTCAAAATTACGACATGGCATCCCTGGTGGGGATCTTTCGATGACTTTTCGATTGGGAGGGTACATTCCTCCCGGATCCCTACACCGCGCGAGGTTTTCCACCGAAACCGAGATGGTGCTTCGTTATGGTTCTAGATCGGGTGAAATGGCATTAAGTCAATGCACGCCGCAGGGATTGGAATGTTACGTAGCTGTTTGGATGTCACTACGACGAAAAGGATTTTGCAGATATGGTTTTGGAATGAAAATGGGAGTGACGAGCTATACGAGGGACCAAAGATGGATTCTACTCATGGTTTCTAGAACGGGCCACTACGCGGTGCTTCGCTTGACCCGTTCTTCCAGGGGGCCGTGTTGTAGAATCCAGGTTATCCGGTCGCCCCTATTGGTCAGATTTGGATTTAGCTGTTCGGCCAATGACAGCGCGACCGAGGTAACAAAAACGGGCGCAGCCAAGCCTCAGGGACCAGACCAGCGGGTCCCTCATCCGAAGAAGCTTTGGAGGAAGAGTTTTGCTGCCAGCAGGGAACGCCGAACTGATTAAGCCGGAACTGTTGGCAGGCCGTTTTTACTGGAAGGTGCTGTCCATTGCACTCACGGGCAGCCATGGCTCCTTCATTGCACTACCGAAGGAGGGTGGAGGTGGGAAATCTTTAAGAAAGGATTCTGAACATCAGCGCGGTGCCAGAAGTTTTAACTTCTGGAGGTCGTAGTTTTTGTCAAAATTACGACACTCATCGGATGTCGTCCGTCGTCTGTAGTCTGGGTGTGTTGTAGTTGGTCAGTATTTTGTGAGTAGGCGGAGTCATATAAAAGGCGCCAAAAACTACGAATTTCTAGGAAATTCGCGGAAGTTGGCCCCTTCGTCTATGAGTACCGCCGGACAACAATCCAATCTATCCATAAACCGGAAGTTTATGATAGATTGGCTTGTACCGCAAGTTAGAGTTATGTCGTCGGTTAGACGTCATGTCTCTAGTTAGTACGGAATTTAGGATTTGACTAGTGAAAAAAGCTTGTCCTTGTTCTAAGAGAAGAAGAGTGTGATGGTATACGGCAGGTGTTGTAGAATCCAGGTTACCCGGTCGCCCCTATTGGTCAGATTTGGATTTAGCTGTTCGGCCAATGACAGCGCGACCGAGGTAACAAAAACGGGCGCAGCCAAGCCTCAGGGACCAGACCATCGGGTCCCTCATCCGACGAAGCTTTGGAAGAAGAGTTTTGCTGCCAGCAGGGAACGCCGAACTGAGTAAGCCGGAACTGTTGGCAGGCCGTTTTTACTGGAAGGTGCTGTCCATTGCACTCACGGGCAGCCATGGCTCCTTCATTGCACTACCGAAGGAGGGTGGAGGTGGGAAATCTTTAAGAAAGGATTCTGAACATCAGCGCGGTGCCAGAAGTTTTAACTTCTGGAGTTCGTAATTTTGGGGGACGAAATTACGACATGGCATCCCTGGTGGGGATCTTTCGATGATTTTTCGAGGGGGAGGGTACATTCCTCCCGGATCCCTACACCGCGCGGGGTTTTCCACCGAAACCGAGATGGTGCTTCGTTATGGTTCTGGATCGGGTGAAATGGCATTCAGTCAATGCACGCCGCAGGGATTCGTTTGGATGTCACGTCGACGAAAAGGATTTTGCAGATTGGTTTTGGAATGGGAATGGGAGTGACGAGCCAGACGAGGGACCAAAGATGGATTCTACTCATGGTTTCTGGAACGGGCCACTACGCGGTGCTTCGCTTGACCCGTTCTTCCAGGGGGCCGTGTTGTAGAATCCAGGTTACCCGGTCGCCCCTATTGGTCAGATTTGGATTTAGCTGTTCGGCCAATGACAGCGCGACCGAGGTAACAAAAACGGGCGCAGCCAAGCCTCAGGGACCAGACCATCGGGTCCCTCATCCGACGAAGCTTTGGAAGAAGAGTTTTGCTGCCAGCAGGGAACGCCGAACTGAGTAAGCCGGAACTGTTGGCAGGCCGTTTTTACTGGAAGGTGCTGTCCATTGCACTCACGGGCAGCCATGGCTCCTTCATTGCACTACCGAAGGAGGGTGGAGGTGGGAAATCTTTAAGAAAGGATTCTGAACATCAGCGCGGTGCCAGAAGTTTTAACTTCTGGAGTTCGTAATTTTGGGGGACGAAATTACGACACAGGAGCTACTCAATAAAATAGCCGACATACTGAACTTTGCAAGGAAACAGAAAGAGTATAGTGGCTCAAGCAGCAGGAGTTGATGCACCAGTAGATGTCTTATTTACTTTTTTTAAAACTCTAAATAAAATAACTGTGAAACCTTTTATTAAATAAGAAAATTTATTTGATATTTTAAAAAGCAAATTGCAACTAACCAACAAAATAAAAAAGTAGGTTTAAATTTTTGAAAAAATCTGTAAGATGTTGCTTTTTTTAGTTTGTTTTGGGGTCAACTGTGCTGGACTTTCTTTCATTCTAAGTACACTTTATTTTTTTATAACTTCAGACTGACCTAAAACTCCAAGAAACACGACATAAGCGCTAATTTTACAACCAAAGGTAAAACTCCAGATTAAACCATAGTTTAAACTTCAGTTTAATCTTTGGATTAATCCATCGGTAAACAAGTTGCCCAATTTTATAAGTCGTAGTTAAACCACGGCCATGAAGAAATACTACATTTTCTTTACTTATATAGGGTTGATTATTTTTACCAAAATGGCACCAACTAGAGCCAAACTTGATAAAAATCAGTCAAGTAGTTTTTGAGACGACACAACAAAAATGTTCAGATTTGTCAAAAAGATATACAGTATATATATACGTGTGAGCTCGATGTGAGAATAAAACTTGCTGGTCAAAAATCTACATATCGTCAGACTCCTTCAAAGGATTTGTTCTAGGACAAATAATATTTGGTCTTCGTGCTTCGACAATGTCAGTAATTTCATCATTCTTCATCCAGTTGATCAAAAATAAATTTTAAGTCATTGATCATAGCGATTTCACTATATACTTACAGTCTTTTTACCAAAAACAAATTTTAATAACTTTTTTGAGGTTAGAATCCTTCGGTAACTATTAAACTGAAGTTTAACAAACACCCAGACCGCTGGTAACGGTTAAACCGAAGTTTGTTGGTAAACTGCACCTATAAAACGTAAAAAGTCGACATCTGTGGTTTAAACTGAGGTTTGACGTTTAACTATGAGTTGTAAAATTGCGCATAAATGAGGTTTATATGCGTCTGATAAAAGTAAACAAATATTATAATGTTATTAATTGCACCGGGATAATCTGTATGAATCTCCTAATTCTCTTTGAAGGTTTGTAGGGATAATAGTGGTATTTTCTCTTCGCAAATACTGCCCTTGACAAAAAATTTAATAAAGAAAATGAATTACAGACGCCAAAAAATTTTGACACCAGTCGATGTCACCAATGGCTGAATATAAAACACAAAAAAACCCAAAAAACGCTGCGTTGAAAGCTCTTTTTCTTAATTCCAATTACTTAACCCTGGTTAGGCTGATCACACACAAACTTGGATAACACATAACATAACAGCTTGACCAATCAGAGACGGATTTGGAGCCGCCATATTGCATATACATAGATATATTTCCATAAGGTTGAACTAATTATGCAGCATGCTATGCACTATGCAATTTTGTGTGTGTTCAGCTTTAAGTACCTATTGATAAAAAACATTGGTGCATAGGTGTGAATGTTTAATCGTGATTAGCAAGTTAATTCCGATTAGCTAACCCTAATTAGAGTTTAGAATGGTGCATATAGAACTGAAGTAAGGGAAAACGTTATGCAAAATTTTTGACAGATTTAATTCGCCAAGATGACCCGGTATCATAGGTACACTTCTGACCATGAGAGCAAGCGAGCGAGTTCGGAACGTGGAAGGTATTGATCTTTGAGAAGGGAAAGTTTACATCCCCTTTGCTTGACGACACCCCGCTCCGCTCCCCGTCCCTCTACAGTCCCTTCCTTTAACTTGGACTTTACAAGCCTACGCGGCCGCTGGTCATTTTAGCCGGGCGGTGGAGTATGGGGGCACTTGGGGGGTCCCCCAGGATAGGTAGAGTTGGGGCCAGGGGGCGGAAAATCTCCCGCTCGCAGTTTGCATATTCCTTTCCGAAGGGTGGCAAGAACGCCGGATAATAAGGAGTTGGGGTGCCGTGCTGACGCCGAGTGTTAAATGCCAGATTTTGTTTTGCTTATTAAACGTTCGATGAAAATTGGTTTAAGGTCGGATTGGATTATTGAGGGGGAAAGGCTTTGACTCACGTCCTAGTGAAAGGTTGAATGATATACATTTTTTCAACTAATTTAAAAAGACATTGATTATGTGGGCAAATTTTTGAATGTGGTCATCAAAATTTGGAATCAGCTCTATATGTGACAAACAGGTTCTCTACTAAAAGCTTCCCAGCAAACACATCTGCTACACTAACATAGTATTTACTTGAATCTAAAGTAAAAAGGTTTACACGTAAAACTTACGTAATATTTACATAACATATTATTTTTCTTTGATTACAATATATTTACGTAATTAGAAGGGAAATTTGTGCATGGCATTATGCAGAACATGGAACTTACTTTTTACATAAATGTTGCATTCCAATACGTTATAATAGTATATAGTAGTTATAAATTTATATAGTAATTACATAAACGTAAATATACCCCATTTTTACCTTTCGATTTAGTTTCTAGTTACTAGGTAATCGATATCTGTCGTTTCCCAATTATTTGTGGTCATGTATTATTTACGTTATTTTAATTAAATTTTATTTACGTAAAAGGTAGGGAGTTTTCTGCATAACATTATGTAGAACATGGAAGTTACTTTTTACCTTGTGCCATTAGAAGTATAGTTAGTTAGTTAGTTAGTTAGTTAGTTAGTTAGTTAGTTAGTTAGTTAGTTGGTTAGTTGGTTAGTTGGTTAGTTGGTTAGTTGGTTAGTTGGTTAGTTGGTTAGTTGGTTAGTTGGTTAGTTGGTTAGTTGGTTAGTTGGTTAGTTGGTTAGTTGGTTAGTTGGTTAGTTGGTTGGTTGGTTGGTTGGTTAGTTCGTTGGTTGGTTAGTTGGTTAGTTGGTTAGTTGGTTAGTTGGTTAGTTGGTTAGTTGGTTAGTTGGTTAGTTGGTTAGTTGGTTAGTTGGTTAGTTGGTTAGTTGGTTAGTTGGTTGGTTGGTTGGTTGGTTGGTTGGTTGGTTGGTTGGTTGGTTGGTTGGTTGGTTGGTTGGTTAGTTGGTTAGTTGGTTAGTTGGTTAGTTGGTTAGTTGGTTAGTTGGTTAGTTGGTTAGTTGGTTAGTTGGTTAGTTGGTTAGTTGGTTAGTTGGTTAGTTGGTTAGTTGGTTAGTTGGTTAGTTGGTTAGTTGGTTAGTTGGTTAGTTGGTTAGTTGGTTAGTTGGTTAGTTGGTTAGTTGGTTAGTTGGTTAGTTGGTTAGTTGGTTAGTTGGTTAGTTGGTTAGTTGGTTAGTTGGTTAGTTGGTTAGTTGGTTAGTTGGTTAGTTGGTTAGTTGGTTAGTTGGTTAGTTGGTTAGTTGGTTAGTTGGTTAGTTGGTTAGTTGGTTAGTTGGTTAGTTGGTTAGTTGGTTAGTTGGTTAGTTGGTTAGTTGGTTAGTTGGTTAGTTGGTTAGTTGGTTAGTTGGTTAGTTGGTTAGTTGGTTAGTTGGTTAGTTGGTTAGTTGGTTAGTTGGTTAGTTGGTTAGTTGGTTAGTTGGTTAGTTGGTTAGTTGGTTAGTTGGTTAGTTGGTTAGTTGGTTAGTTGGTTAGTTGGTTAGTTGGTTAGTTGGTTAGTTGGTTAGTTGGTTAGTTGGTTAGTTGGTTAGTTGGTTGGTTGGTTGGTTGGTTGGTTGGTTGGTTGGTTGGTTGGTTGGTTGGTTGGTTGGTTGGTTAGTTGGTTGGTTGGTTAGTTGGTTGGTTGGTTGGTTGGTTGGTTGGTTGGTTGGTTGGTTGGTTGGTTGGTTGGTTAGTTAGTTGGTTAGTTAGTTGGTTAGTTAGTTGGTTAGTTAGTTGGTTAGTTAGTTGGTTAGTTAGTTGGTTAGTTAGTTGGTTAGTTAGTTGGTTAGTTAGTTGGTTAGTTAGTTGGTTAGTTAGTTGGTTAGTTAGTTGGTTAGTTAGTTGGTTAGTTAGTTGGTTAGTTAGTTGGTTAGTTAGTTGGTTAGTTAGTTGGTTAGTTAGTTGGTTAGTTAGTTGGTTAGTTAGTTGGTTAGTTAGTTGGTTAGTTAGTTGGTTAGTTAGTTGGTTAGTTAGTTGGTTAGTTAGTTGGTTAGTTAGTTGGTTAGTTAGTTGGTTAGTTAGTTGGTTAGTTAGTTGGTTAGTTAGTTGGTTAGTTAGTTGGTTAGTTAGTTGGTTAGTTAGTTGGTTAGTTAGTTGGTTAGTTAGTTGGTTAGTTAGTTGGTTAGTTAGTTGGTTAGTTAGTTGGTTAGTTAGTTGGTTAGTTAGTTGGTTAGTTAGTTGGTTAGTTAGTTGGTTAGTTAGTTGGTTAGTTAGTTGGTTAGTTAGTTGGTTAGTTAGTTGGTTAGTTAGTTGGTTAGTTAGTTGGTTAGTTAGTTGGTTAGTTAGTTGGTTGGTTAGTTGGTTGGTTAGTTGGTTGGTTAGTTGGTTGGTTAGTTAGTTGGTTAGTTAGTTGGTTAGTTAGTTAGTTAGTTAGTTAGTTATTACAACGTATAAATACAAATTTATATGTTTGCATGGTTCGTCAGCTTATTCTAAATAAAATTATTTTAAAAGATAAAATATTTGGAATATTTAAATACTTAAAGTATAGTACGACCATAGATCTAAGAGAATCATTATAAATGCTAACCCCCTCCCCTAATAATCATCTATTTTTCGGAGTGTAAAAAAAAAGCTGTAAACATGCCACCATTTCTGAGAATTAAAGGTGCGGATTTAAAAATCTGTAATTATTTCTTAATAAGTACACGAATTAAAATTTATCAACTGTATGTCTACTTACGAAACGTTACAACATTAGGATTTGATTACGTTACAAATTAGGACAGGCTTAAGATACCAAGCTGATTTGTAGTTTTGAAAATCAGTTAGCAATTGGTGTTTGGTTACAAAAGAAGTTATTTGTTGTTAATTGTGATTGTATGAAAAATGTTTCGTTCGTGGGAGGAACAACCGAGTACGTCACATGGAGATATGGGGAATAATGGCGTCACAAGAGAATCAAGTGATAAAAAACAATTTCAACCCGATACTTTGTCACTTGATAAAAAAAAGTGATATTTGACGTTTATACCACCCTTCTTGAACGTGAGTAGAAAAAGTAGAAAATGTATTTTAAAAAACGGTTTTAAAATTTAAAAAAAAATAGTAAGTGATTGTGGAATCGGCCCGTTTGAAAAAATGGAGGATGGAATATTTAGTTGCAATACAGGAATGTAGAGAAAGTAATAGGGATATTGTTTATCTCGATGAAACTTGGTTTGACACTCATGAAGTTCCAGATAAAGATTGGGTAGATTCGTCTGGTCACTGCTCAACTGAAGCTCCATCAAATAAAGGAAAGCGTATCACAATAATTCATGCTGGAAGAAAAAATGGTTTTACCAAATTGCGTTGGTCTTATCAGCCAAAAATATAAGACTACTATGACGATACCATACCGGAATTATTTAAAGACTGGTTCAAGAATAAAGTGTTACCCAATATACCTCCAAATATTGTAATTGTGATGGATAATGCGAGCTACCACAGTAGAAGGCTAAATAAAGTTCAGTTACCATTCAGGACTACAATTTAGAAAATAATATGTATTTTGAGGATAGCTACACCAAAAAACAATTGCTTGAAATAATTAAAGCATTTTCAGTACAAAAACAATACTATTGTGATATTTTGGCGGCAGAAATGGACCATACCATGAGCTAAAAGCAGCGGTTAAAAGAAATAATGTTTTGCCAACTTTAAATTCTTCTGTGGTAGTTTTAATAAGGTCAGCGGAACAGAATATTTTAAGTAAAAGCTGGGAAAATTGCGTAGCTCATGTCCACAAAATAGAAAAATCATATGTAAACATAGATCTGCTACCCAGAGAAAAAATGATCATAGGCTTTAATGACGACAGTGACAGTGAAACTGACTTAAGTTAAAATTTGTAATTTTTTTTAATACCCCGTATTTTTTTGGACTATATATGTATGTCCCTGTTAAACTCAATGAGCAAATATATTTTGTAGGTGTAGGATGTGTCTATTAGATTAATATAATTTTTTCATTTAAAAAAAAATTGTTGGACCGAACCGTCAATAAAACATATTATCTTTTTCACCTTTAAGGTGATCCGTGGTAAAAATTCACTGATCTATTACAACACTAAGTGCGTCCCTGCTTTCATTCGAACACTTGCTGAGTCGCAATAAATGCTTATCGGCCATGAATAATAATGAGTCTCCTAGATCGATGGTCGGACTTTACACTATAAACGAAATTAACTTGTGAAAAACGCATATAATAGAAAATACTAAAACAAACTCGCGGTGAAGCAAATAGGAACTACAAACTAGTTTAAAATCATATATAAATATTATATACAATATGACTAATTTCACATAAATGTTACATTCCCATACGTAATATTTATATAACATTTATTCTATAAATTTACATAGTAGTTGTATTATTTACGTTATTTTGATTACATATTATTTACGAACAAAGTAGGAAACTTGGGGATGCTGCGCCATCCAAAACCAATAAAGTCCAAGTAAAAGCTATCCGTTGCGTCCTGATAAAAAAATCAGATAAGATGACATAGTCTTTTTGACCCGCTAATAAATGACATTACCGTTAGTAACGAGTTCGCGTAACTTTGACCCAGATGTTCATTCGGGAAAAAGAATTTAGTAAAAATCGGCGTCTGGTTTTCACTTTTGCTCGTTCCTCGGGGCAAGGGTAATAATTTTTGGTAAGACCCTCTTGTCAGTTTTTTTAAATTTTTATAACTAACGTTGCCCGCGAAAAATGTATTATTTATTTAATTTGACAGCTGTCATTGAGCAAATAAAAAGTAGGTACTAATCCAGTTCGCTCCTTATCTTCTTACCAAATTTCATCCAAATCAGTTTAGCCGGTTTTGCGTGATTGTGGAACAAAAACACACACACATTTTCGAATTTATAATATATGTAAATACTATCATTATTTTATCATAACTTTTGTTCCCGTGGAATCCAGTAGCGAAACTCGCATCAAAATCCGTATAGTAGTTTTTGCGAGATGCTAGAACAAACAAACAAACAAACAACCAAACAAACAAACAAGCAAAAACACAAACAAACAGACCAAAATTCTTATGGATTTTTAATTTCTGTGTGGTTTGCTTGGAAGCCGACAAATAATAGCGGTCGACCTTCAGCATTCGACAGCTGTCATTGAGCGCTTGTTTGAATTCAGATCCAACTTTATTTTTTTAGTGTGATGTTTCGCGACCCAATTTAAATTAAGTTAAGGTAGTTTGTTGCAAGAGGTCCCAAGAAAACACATAAATCTTTATGATCACTATGTCGAAGTTTCGGTCCTCTATTGGTTCATCCTCAGAGCACGAAACTTTTTAGATCTCTTCTGTCCAAAATATTTGTAGGTAGGATTCAAATGATGTATGAAACCTATTCGTATTTTAAAAATAACGTTTTGCTAAGTAAAATTTCAATTTCACTTGTAAAGAAGGCAATTTATCAAATGTCATCCATATCTTCATTTTATTTCATCTTAAAAGCTGGTTCAGGTAAAGTAAAAAGTAGGTGAGCAGTAAGAAAATAACCCCATGTTATTTTTACTCCTTACTTCTTACATTGAACCATGCGTTTACTGCGTCTTACTTCTTACTGCTTACTTCTTACTTTACAGAACTTAGACTGCACCTTTACACTTTTAATTTCATTCAAATGATGTATGACACCTATTCGTATTTTTTTATTATTTTGTTAATATTATTAACAATAACGTTTTGCTAAGTAAAATTTCAATGTCACTTGTAAAGAAGGCATTTTATTTCATCTTAAAAGCTGGTTCAGGTAAAGTAAAAAGTAGGTGGCAGTAAGAAAATAACCCCATGTTATTTATACTCCTTACTTCTTACATTGAACCATGCGTTTACTGCGTCTTACTTCTTACTGCTTACTTCTTACTTTACAGAACTTAGACTGCACCTTTACACTTTTAATTTCATTCAAATGATGTATGAAACCTATTCGTATTTTTTTATTATTTTGTTAATATTATTAAAAATAACGTTTTGCTAAGTAAAATTTCAATGTCACTTGTAAAGAAGGCATTTTATTTCATCTTAAAAGCTGGTTCAGGTAAAGTAAAAAGTAGGTGGCAGTAAGAAAATAACCCCATGTTATTTTTACTCCTTACTTCTTACATTGAACCATGCGTTTACTGCGTCTTACTTCTTACTGCTTACTTCTTACTTTACAGAACTTAGACTGCACCTTTACACTTTTAATTTCATTCAAATGATGTATGAAACCTATTCGTATTTTTTTATTATTTTGTTAATATTATTAACAATAACGTTTTGCTAAGTAAAATTTCAATGTCACTTGTAAAGAAGGCATTTTATTTCATCTTAAAAGCTGGTTCAGGTAAAGTAAAAAGTAGGTGGCAGTAAGAAAATAACCCCATGTTATTTATACTCCTTACTTCTTACATTGAACCATGCGTTTACTGCGTCTTACTTTTTACTGCTTACTTCTTACTTTACAGAACTTAGACTGCACCTTTACACTTTTAATTTCATTCAAATGATGTATGAAACCTATTCGTATTTTTTTATTATTTTGTTAATATTATTAAAAATAACGTTTTGCTAAGTAAAATTTCAATGTCACTTGTAAAGAAGGCATTTTATTTCATCTTAAAAGCTGGTTCAGGTAAAGTAAAAAGTAGGTGGCAGTAAGAAAATAACCCCATGTTATTTTTACTCCTTACTTCTTACATTGAACCATGCGTTTACTGCGTCTTACTTCTTACTGCTTACTTCTTACTTTACAGAACTTAGACTGCACCTTTACACTTTTAATTTCATTCAAATGATGTATGAAACCTATTCGTATTTTTTTATTATTTTGTTAATATTATTAAAAATAACGTTTTGCTAAGTAAATTTTCAATGTCACTTGTAAAGAAGGCATTTTATTTCATCTTAAAAGCTGGTTCAGGTAAAGTAAAAAGTAGGTGAGCAGTAAGAAAATAACCCCATGTTATTTTTACTCCTTACTTCTTACATTGAACCATGCGTTTACTGCGTCTTACTTCTTACTGCTTACTTCTTACTTTACAGAACTTCGACTGCACCTTTACACTTTTAATTTACATGAGCATTCCAACATTGGAAAGAGTATTTCCACACATCGAACTGCTGCATATCTCGAGGCATATCTGTAACTGGCTGGATTCCTCATCAGAGCAGTAAAAAGTCTATGCCATCCATTTCTAAGTAAGTATTTATAGAAGCCAAATCTTTAAAACTCGTTTTTGAACATGTTTTGGAGCATGAGCTGATCTTTAAACCAGCTTTTCATGGCGCTCACTCTGCAGCAGTAACCCCGCGGCGATTTTACTAAAATTTAACTGTCAATTTTTAATTTTTTTTTTGTTGGCCATTTGGTTTTGGTTTGGGGTCAAACCTTTTTGCTACCCAGCCTGCCCAAATCCACCCAATCGGACCAATTTTTTTACACTGACAATGATAGCTCTACTTAGTTTTTGTGTTTAACTGTCAGGCGCCATATTGAATTTGGTCGGAGAATTTCGAATGAACAGTAGATGGAGATACGGATATCTTGCATTTTAGAATATGATGTAGATGTATGTGTAGATTTTTTAAATATCAATTTTTCTTTTCAAATCTCAATATTCTTTATTAGGTTTGGTTTATATTTAATAGCTTTATCGCAATACATGGTAAAATTAAGGATCACATTTGTGTTTAGAGACAGTCTTGCAATAATGCTAATCATAGACGTATAAAAAATAGAGACGAAGCACAATATTTATTAAATTAAAACCAATAGTAAACTTACGATATATATGAACGGTAGAGCATCGTGTTTACATGCTTATACAGTCCGCTCCTAAAATCTAACCTCAAATCTAATCAAAAGCGGGACACACGGGATCTCCTGCTACTCTTATTTGCGTCAAATGTTTGTTCAGCCGATTGTGCCCAGTCAGCATCACTGCCAGTAGTCCAATGTCCTTTCGGGTCTTGCCTAAGAGCCATTTAGTTCTGGCTACATTCAGACCATCCACGAATAGCTTGGACTGTCTACACTTTGACTCTCGCCTCCAGGACGTCTTCAGTTCATTGTTCCTCCATTCGTTGAGCTCACTCTGTACCTGTTTCCTTGTTATTCCCAGAAGAGTTTCCGGTCCAATGTATTGGGTTTCGGCCTCTAGTCTGGCAAGTTCGTTCGCTTTCTCGTTCTCTGGTATTCCCTCATGACCTGGGACCCACATCAGTGTCACCCTTTTGTCTTGAGCCAGTATTTGCAGTGCTTCAGCGCACTCCTCCACCAATCTACTGACTATTTTGGGTGCACTTGGAGCCTTGAGGGCAGTCTGGACGTCGGAGCATATGTATATGTCCCTCCTGCCATTTCTAACCTCGGGTAGGGTTGCTGCCATGATAATGGCATACACCTCCGACTGAAACACCGTAGCATGTTCTCCATGTGGATAACTCTTCTGAACTTCTAGGCTTTCTGCGTACACTCCTGCGCCAGTTGTCTGCCTGGCTGACAGTGTAGAGCCATCCGTGTAGCGGACCGTCGCCTCTCTCTTGTACTTTCTATCGAACCTCCATGGTTTAAGCGGTGCTTTCACTGGCACTCTTAGGAGGGGCAACTCTTTCGTCGTCAGTCCCTCGCAGGTGCGACGCCATCGCCTCCTTGATCCAAGTTGGAAGCGAGGGGAGACCCAAGATTGTTTGCAGGGCGTGGATGGGGGTCGTTCTCATTGCTCCGGTCATCCCTCTGCAGAAGAGCCCTTGCAGGCTCGTAAGCTTTTTGGATATGGTCAGCTTCTCTACAGCGGGCTACCAGACTACTGATCCGTATTGGATTCTTGGTCTTATGATGGCCGTGTATATCCAGTTTAGAATCCTCGGACTAATGCCCCAGGTTCGACCGACCACTCGGCGCAACTGCCACAACGTTGCCTGGACTTTAACTGTCATTCTGGCAATTAGCTCGCTCCACTTGAGTCCCTTGTCCAGCGTCACCCCCAAATACTTAAGTTGTGATACTAAAGTTAGGGGTCTGCCATACATTATGGGAGCTCTTAATCACTCTAGTTCCCTCTTTCTGGTGAATAGGATCATCTCGGTCTTTTCAGGATTCACTGAAAGACCATTCTGCGTGCACCAGTCTTCTATGATTCTTACTGACCTTTGCATTCTTTCGCAGACTGTGGCTAGAAAATGAAGCATACGAATTTGGGTCGAAATGACGTCGGTTGCCGACCAACCATAAGTGCAAGACGTTAAAATTCTCATCGACGCCTGCAGTACTGAAGTACTAAAATTCTCCCACTGATCGACGTTTAACTCTAACCAATCTATAATATTTGTCTATAACCTCAAAACGCGGGAACATGGACATTTTTTGTGTGTAAGGATCTATCTCAATAAAACGCTGGTGGTAATGTGTCGTCAACATTACCACCTTAAGGTTGATCGTCAACATTACCACCAGTGGGTAGATGCCGAAAATGATTACCTTTAAAATGAGTAAATCAGGACTGGCCAAGTACACACCATACCCCCTACCCCCTCTTTGGCTTTACTTACCACGGTGTTTTGTATATCCATAAGTAGATTGGCTTTACTTACCACGGTGTTTGTATATCCATAAGTAGATTGTGCCTTTTTTTGTGTTAGTGTGCCGAAAGCTTCTTCTCTTTAGGCATGTTTTCAAAAGACGGTTTTTTTTTTAATTTGCAAATTCATAACCTAAAAATGAGGTTAGTTTCACAAAAGACAACTTTCGATACTTTTTTTTACGAAATTGGCCGTTGCAACATGACGTTGAACCGAGGTACGAATCTGTTCAGAAAACGTCGCTACCAACAACACTAAAAGGCGGAAAGTTTTACTAGAAATCACTTCCAAGTTGGTGACCGTCGGATGACGTCTCCGATGAAGGCTTCCTAATGCCAACGAAAACACGACGATAATTCGAGGTCGTATGAATAACTACAATATTTTTTACTTAAAGTGAGCTCCTGATTGATGCAAATTTGGTCGCGCTTGAAGAACTACAATATTTTTTAACTTAAGTGACGGTGCAAATTTGGCCGGAAGTCAGAAAAATGTTTATTGGGTGACTTCGTGGCTTCGGGCCTTAGCCGATGACGCTGGCGCGGCGCATGTACAGAACGGCGTTACTAGTAGTAGTAGTAGTAGTAGAAGTAGTTGATGGGCGGCCGTAGGCCTGACAATTAGGCAGCATAATGGACCCTTTTTGCTATACCCCCCGTGCACCCCCGACTGATGCACGTGCCCCTTAGGATGCAAGTTTTCTTTCTCTAAGAAGACTTAATTTTGCCTGACACCTCTTTGTCGAGGGCAGGGATCTCTATACTGCGTAGCAAGTATACACAGTGGACCGCCGGCTTTACACCCCCTCCGAAGGGTGGTCCTGCTACATGTTAGGCTTGCATCTATCTAACATCGTTACCGTCCCAGCAGAACTGTTGACGGTAGACTTTTCTCCCCAGCAGCCCGCCGTCATATAGGTTGACCCGAAAATCGAGATCCGGTTTCGCTGGTCGAGGTCGCCGTCGGAGTCTTCAGATGCATCTCTTTGGAGTGGTCCTGCTACCCGAAGGTGGTACCGCCTCTTCCAAGTCACCCTCTGTCCACTCCCGCTACCAAATCTGTCGGAGTCCAGCCGCGTCCCATGGAGTCCCGATCTCGGAGAAGTCCAGGTTCGTCCTTTTTTGGGTCACCGGCCAACCAAGTTTGGTGGGATCCTCGGCCGTCCCCCTTTGAGTCTAGCAAAGTTTTCGGTGCAGTGTCAACCGTGCCGTCTACTTCTACCTCGTTTGTTGTTACTCTATGCACAACGGCAACTGCAGAGCTGCTGCCCGTCGTTGTCTCGAGTCGCATTCGGTGTTGTGTGAAGCAATGTGTACTTGCCGAGATCCGATCCTGCGATCTCTGTTCTGCAGGCTAAGACGCTGTTCACTGGTCTACGGCGTTACTAAGACATCCGAGATAATAGAGAGAGAAAGCGAGATAAATAAGAGAGAAGTTGCTTACAACTTCGTGCATGATGAAAGCATTGGAAGGACGTATATTTAAAATAGCAAACACATCTGTTATATTAATATAGTACTTACGTAAATCTAAATTCAAAAAATTCACATAAAAAAAGTTCTCATAAAATTTACATAATATTTACATAATATAACTTATATTTCTTTAATTACATTATATTTACGTAATAATAACGGAAATTTGTGCATGGCATTATGCAGAACATGGAAGTTACTTTTTCCCTTGTTTCCCATCAGAACTATACAAATATTATATACACAATATGACTTTAATTTTACATAAATGTTACGTACTGGAATGTATTTACGTTATAAATTTATATAGTAGTTACATAATGAGTACGTTATTGACATGACGTCAAGCTTACCTTGATGTTACTTGTAAGAGATATAAATATTATGTAAAAAAATCACCCGAATTTTACATTTCGATTTACTTTTTGGTTACTATTAATCGATATCTGCCATTTCCCAATTTTTGGTTGCCATTTATTATTTACTTACATTAGGCAGAACATTTAAGTTACTTTTACCTTGTTGTGACTTCTAGCTTACCTAGAATGTATGTAAAAAAGTAATCATGTTTTGTAACTTTTACGTAATATTTACGTAACACTGTTGGCTATCACGCAAAAACGGCTAAACCTATTTGGATGAAATTTGGTAAGAAGAACATAGGCTACTTTTTATTTGAAATTTCGCTCAATGACAGCTGTCAAATAAAATTATTTGTGGATATCGCGGGAAATGCCACGGGTCGTCGACTAGTAATTAATATTTTTTCTCTAATTTTTTAATCTTTACACCAGCCAAAACACTGTAGGAAATGTAAGGAAAAATGTCTAAATTTCTCATACTAATTGGGCCTTATGGGCCCGTCTTTAACGACGGCTATTTCCAGAAAATATCGCCCCTGTTTCAGCCCCACGCTTAAACGCACCACCCTCGGGGGTAGTATTTTAGATCGGCCGTATAGAAAGCGGTCTTCCGTTAAATGGTATATCGATTCATGCGAAATTTCAGCAAAAAACACTACTTTTACCAAAAAGAAAATTGGTGCTAGAAAGCACGGATAGTCCATTTTTTATGATGAAAGGAAATGAAAATATCCCGAAAAAAAAAAAACATTTGAACCTTATAACAAAATTTTTGGGTAATAATTACGAAAACCAAAATCTGAAAACCGAATATCAATAGCTGCTTTACTTTTAAAGTTATATATTTTAATGTTTTTCCAAATAACTCGGAAACTAAAGCTCCCAACAATTTAGACTTTGTAACAAAATTTGTAGTCCATATTTATGGAAACTTAAATCTGAAAACCGTATATCGCTACTTGCTTTTGTTCCAAAGTTACAATTTTTTTAAATATTTTATTCCCCTTTTTCCCCCTTCAACCCTCCACCCCCACCCTACCCAAAAGCTAACCAGTTCATGGCCAGCCGATAAAGAATTTTTGTGCCAAATTTCGTTAAAATCGATTAAGGCGTTCTTGAGTTATCGTGTATACAGACAGACAACAGATAATACACCGACAGACTTTTTTTTTTCGGCGATTAAGGTGTTTTGGAACCCTACTAACTCATTTGTGATAAAATTAAAAAAATTCAAAATTTCACGATTTTAATAGTTATGCCATATTATTAGTGAAGGGGCATGTGTAAGTCCGTGGGATTTGGGCACAATCAAGTGTTACCGGGTGTTTTGTTCGCATTCGTGCAGAAGGGGGCCTTCTTTCAAGATGGCGGTCAAAAATCAGAAGAAATACAACTTTTGCAATCGGGGCATGATTATACTCGATTCCGTATAACTCAAGGACGATGATTCCAAAAAAAATACTTTCACGGTCATCTGACAATAAATGATTTTAAAAAATGGCAAAAAAACAAGATTTTTGTCATTTTCTCTTCAAAAAATCTTAGTAATTTGACGTTTTGTCAGACCAACTTCAAATATACCTTAGAGTATTGATGCAGTTTGAAGCTTCATGACCTTGAAAAATACCCCAGTAAAATTGAGATATTGCAAAAATAACATACTAAAGGGCGCTATTCATCAACTATTAAAGCGCAGAGGACCAAATATTGTAAGAAAGATAAGAAGGTCAAGAACAATAATATTTTTGAAAAAAATTTGGTTTAGCTATGACGCGTTTCAATATGGCGGCTGATATATCAAAATGGTGACCTATAACCACATTTTATTTTATCTTATTTCGTAAAAAAGCAAAAATGACAAGATGGCCGTCAATTGTGGTTGACTTATCGCCGTTTACTATGAAAAAAAAGTTTAGTTGATGCATGACCTTGATTGACCTTGAAAATACCATGTACATATGAAAAACCAGCTTTTTGTAGTGTCAATCTCAATTTACCACTACGCAAAAGCTTTAAGTTCCGGAGATCAAGTTAATAAGTTAGCGTTAGATAAACACTTCATATTATGAAAGTAAAACTTGTGGCATATCGGACAAAGCGTTTTTGTTTCTCACTTCATTACGACCAGGCCTCCAATTTCTAATGGAGAATTCAGACACTTACATACCTGTTTCATCCTTATTAGGAATCATCAGGGAGTCATAGGATTATACCTGGCAGTTGAAGCTACACAGTGACCACGCACACCTCTAGAATTTTAAACAAAAAGTTTGTAATCCTTGGGGAGGTAGTAACTGTGTGCGCCACCTGTCGAATAACTTCATTTTATACCTCCCTACCATTTTTTTTTGGCGTTCCAGATGTTTATGTTATCCTCCGTTAAAAATGACCTATATTTTTTTAATTTTTTTTCAAAACTGTGAATTTTATGTTCTACTCACTTGTCTAGCCAACAAAGTCATTTGAATTACGTATAAGAGAGTTAGCAGAAGTTTGAATTACCTATAAGAGAATTAACAGAAGTTAGATATACATTGCCATATATTGGACCAGGTGTTTTAGATGCCACTTTCCAAAATGGCGGTCGATTAATCATAAAAAAATACAATTTTTGCAACCGGTGCATGATTATACTCGATTCCATACAACTCGGGGATGTTAATTCCAAAAAAAAACGCTTTCGAGGTCGTCCGACCTCAAATAACCTTGAAAATCGCAAAAAACACAATTTTTTCCATTTTCTCTTTAAAAAAATTTCCATAATTTAAGGTTTTTTTACAACAACATTTAGGCCGCCAGATCAAAAAAAATGGTAGTGAGGTTTAAAATGAAGTGATTATCTATGGCTAAGATGTTAATTTTATCTCCGGAACTTAAAGTTTTTGCGTAGTGGTAAATTGGAAAAAAAAACACTACAAAAAGATGGTTTTTCACTTGTACATAGTATTTTCAAGGTCAATCAAGGTCATGCATCAACTAAACTTTTTTTTCATAGTAAGCGGCGATAATTAAAAAAGAATTGATGGCCACTTTGTCATTTTTGCTTTTTTACGAAATAGAATAAAATAAAATGTGGTTTTAGGTCACCATTTTCATATATCGGCCGCCATATTGAAATGCGTCATAGCTGAACCAAATTTTTTTGAACAATATTATTGGACTTCTTATCTCTCCTATCAAATTTATTCCTCTTCGCTTTATTAGTTTATTTTTGCAATATATTAATTTTACTGGAGTATTTTTCAAGGTCATGAAGCTTCAAACTGCATCAAACTCTAAGGATCGAATTTGGCATACATGCCTAATAGTTTGAGGTATATTTGAAGCTGGTCTGACAAAATGTCGAATTATTAAGATTTTTTGAAGAAAAAATGGCAAAAATCTTGTTTTTTTGCGATTTTTTAGGTCATTTAAGTCTGGATGACCTTAAAAGTAATTTTTTTGAAATCCTCGTCCTCGAATTATATGGAATCGATTATAATCAGACCCCGGTTGCGAAAGTTGTATTTTTTATGATTTTTGACCGCCATCTTGAAAGATGTCGTCATATCAACCCCTGCTACACGAATGCGAACAAATCACTTGATTGTGTGACTAAGGAGCTATCAATCCCACATAGTCACAAAACTTCTTCATAAAAAATCCCACGGTATAGAAATTATCGACATATGCCCCTACACTATATGGTGGACTAAAAAAAAGGATTTGGTGGGGAGAGATAAATACAAAGTCAATGATTATCGGGCATTCAATCAACATCTTGTTTTATTAATTATTTGCTATAGGTTGGTAAAAACACAAGTTTTTATAAGTTTTCGTCTATATTCTACACGACAAATTTTATATGATTTTATGTGTCCAGAGAATTTTATGATCTAACAGGTTCATAATATTTTGTAGGTTTTCCTTTATAATCCTACTTACTAAAATGGCTACAGACAAATCTCAGAAAAACTCCATTTTTTTTCGATTACCAAAAAACTAATTAAAAAGTATAATCAGTTAGTTATTAATAAAATTATTAATATTTTACACGATATTGCACAAAATTTAACGTTATTTTTCATATGCTTTTAGGCAAATACAACCTAATTAATTTAATGTAAAATATTTTATTTTAGATTTATGTAAATAGTATATTAGTGCAATGGGTTTGATGGGAACTTACATATTTTTATTTTGGCCCCGTATTACGCTGTATTGCTAACCAAGGGCGGATGAAGTAGAAAGGATGATTCTTCCCTAATTTTAGAAGTTATGTAAAAAAATCCATGAGATTTTAAACTTATACACTGCAAATTCGTTTTAAATTTTCTCCTGTCAAGGAAAAATTGTTCAAGAGGTGAGTACCTACGCAAATTTCTTTTTGGCGCTGTTTTTGCTGTACTACGCCCTGTACAAAACAAATATTTGCAGGCGCCACACACACACACGCACATTAGAGCTACAAAGGATGCTGGTCCAGCTTACAGCTAGCCAGCTAGCAAAGCCCCTTACGAATTCAATTTCAATACGCGCTCTCAATCATACGTGCGGAAGACGTGCAAGGCGTAAAGGGGGACAAAAGCAGGACAGGTGCCGGTAGACAGGATAGGACTAATAAAATTTTCAGTGCTTGACAATATAATTTTAAAATAAACTCTGTGTTTCGGAATTCCATTGTCTATATTTTATTTATACACGACGTTTCGATCAGTACAATATCTGATCGTCTTCAGGTGCAAACTATAATCTATTCCTAAGGCTACGTACTTATATACTATGTAAAATCACTCAACCGTGAAGTTTAAGAAGTTGGCTCCGCCCAAGGAGGGACCTACAAATATCTGGAATTTCAACACTTGGTTTACTGAATATACACTGATTCTGCCCAATAAAGTCCGCTTCAAGGAATTTTTGTTTCTTCAGGTGTGACTCCTTGTGCAAAACCTTTGCTTCTGTCCATTTCATTCGGTGTTGTTTTGACCATGCGTGTTCGACGATTCCTGATTTCGTTGTTTCACTTCTTTAGGTATTCGTCTGATGTTCATTAAGCCTAACAGATAGTGGTCTTTTTGTTTCACCTATGTATGATTCACCACACTCACAAAGAACTTGGTAAATGCATTCCTTATTTTGTTTTTTCTCCGGTTTTGTTTTACTAAGAAAAAAATTTGTTATTCGCTACTCTTCGAATTTTCTCTTGCATTTGCCTAGTTTTGGTCTGGTAATCTCTGTCCTGTTTACTGAAATTTGGAAATAGAATCTGTTATAAGTCTTTTTAATGTTTCTTATTATGCCTCGTTTGGTTGTAGCAAAATGATTTGGAACTTGATTTAAATATTGTCCTGTGTGAGTGGGTTTACGATATACTGTTATTTTGATGTTGCTTTCTACTCGTTTGACAAGTACATCAAGAAAAGGAAATTTTGCTCCAACTCCATTGTGAATTTAATCGTGGGTTCTATGTTATTTAGATGGTGAAGAAATTCTGAATGTTGTTCTTCATTCTCGGTCCAGACAATAAAAGTATCATTAACATATCTCAGCTAGAGCTTAGGTTTATATGGTGTGGTATGAACCGCGTGTGATTCGAACCACTCCATGTAAATATTGGCCACCACTGGCGAAAGCGATGAACCTATTGGCAGACCGTCATCCTGAGCATAAAACCTATCTTTCACTTGAAAATAAGAGTTATGTAGACTCCAACAACTCCATCACTCCCTCCAGCAGCAGGCTGGTACGTTCATAAAGGGATTTGTCATCAACCAGTCTCCTTCTAAGAATATCTAGCGATTTCTTTATCGGGACATTGGTGTATGGACTTTTGACACCAAAACTGACAAATCTATCCTTGGCTCCTAAAACAAAAGATTTAAGAATAGTAACAAAATGGTTGGAATTTTATACAAATGAAGCGGTCTTGCCTGCAAGAGGTTGAATAATTTTCAAAAGGAATTTAGACAGATTGCTTGTTAGAGAATTTCTGGAACTTGTGATTGGGCGTAAGGGCATTGCATCTTTGTGAATTTTGGGAAGTCCGTATAGATGATGAGGCTTGCTATAATGTGGTGTAAGTTGAGACCTTGTGTTGTCCGGAATATATCTGGAATACTTTTTTCAAAGTTCTATAAACCTGATGGAGATTACCAGAACAAAACCAGGCACATGCATTTTTTACAGTTCCATATATTAAAGGAGTATAATAAGAGAAAATTCAAAGAGTATCGAACAATTTTAATATAAAAACAGCTTTTATATGCAATAATACTATTCGAAGCCTTCTTAGTAAAACAGAACCGGAGAACAAACAAAATAAGGAATACATTTACCAAGTTCTTTGTAAATGTGGTTATCAACGAAATCAGGAATCGCCGAACGCGCATAGTCAAAACAACACCGAATGAAGTGGACAGAAGCAAAGGTTTTGCACAAAGAGCCACACTTGAAGAAACGAAAATTCCTTGAAGCGGCTAACCCTTTCTCACTCCTTCAACGACCCTCCACCAGCATAATATTGTATCGTATCGTAATTTCATTAAAATCGGTTAAAGAGAAGTTACTTTAAAATCGATTGCAAGATTTGAGCAAACAGACAAAACCTAGTAAAATTAAATTTAATATTTTCAAATTTAATCTATTCTGGGCAGGACAAGAAGTTGAGTCGTACGTTATACTATATAAAATAAAATTGTCAAGATTTTTAGTTAAATCAATAATTATAATAATAATTTTTAAGAAAACTCATTTTGATGTGAATTTTTAGGGTAATAACATGCAAAATAGGACGTATTTTTAACCCCACCCTTTATATAATATTTAGAAAATATCAATATTATTCTAGATTACCTATCAAACAAATTGTTCACTCAAAAACGTATTGTCCGACTTAGCATTTATCGAGTGGGCCAAAAAAAACCGAACTTATAGTTTTTCGCTATAACTTTGGAAATAGTTAACCAATTTCGAATAATAAAACATAGTGCAAAAAGACAATTTACAAGACTTTTAAACTAAAATATTCGCTTTACCAAGATGGCGGACAAGATTAAATATCTTTTTCAAAGCTAGTTTTTTTAATGTTGGATTTTTTTTTCATTTTAGGTTCGTGAAAAAAGCCACTTTTCTGTCTGCAAAACAGGGTAAACACCATTAAAAATGTTCCAGCGTCTTAAATATTTGAATTATTCCTTCAACGATTGTTTTCCTACCTGAACGATTACCTTGCCAATTTTCTTTGTTTTTATTTGCTTATAAATTCAGACAGCAAAAAAAACGTTGAAGAAAAAAAACTCATAACTTTGGAACCGCAGAAGTATTTTTAATGGCTAGTATACACCCTGTTTTGTATAGCGAAATAATAGCTGTTCTTGCAAACCTAAAAAACCATGAACAATCTCAATCTTAAGAAAAGTGGATTTGTTATCCGTGAAAAATAAATAAAAAGAAAGTTTAGTGGCATTGCAATTCTTCACGACCAGGCCTCCAAGATCTAATGAATAGTCCAGAAACTACATACCTGTTTCGTTCTTGCTAGGAATCATCAGGTTAACATAGGACTGTACCTGGCGTATAAAGCATAAAATAACCAAACACATCCAGCAAATTTAAATCACTTTCGTCGTCAAACAACGCGGGATGTTGATCCGGCTATATGCAGCGCGTCGCCTGTCGGAATAAGGTGAAAAGCAAAATGTTAAAGGATGAAAATATCAATAAGAGTGAAATTTGCGAGCAGTATATAAAAAGCGGAACCTGCGAAAATTTACCGGGTACTGAAAGAAGACCGTTCAAAACACAACGTTCGCAGCAACTCCACCCCCAATTGGAGTTTTTACTACGTGGCCTTAATTGACGACGAAAGTTAAAATATGCTTCATACGCCAGGTACTGCCCTATGTTACCCTAATGATTCCTAACAAGGATGAAACAGGGCTGTAGGTTTCTGGACTATCCATTAGATCTCGGAGACCTGGTCGTAATGAATTGAAAAGCAAAATATGCGTCCGATTCCACGATCCAATCTTAATCTTGTTCGCCATCTTGTATTTCAAGATGGCGGTAAAGCAATTTTTTTGTTTAAAAGGCTTTTTAATGATCGTTATAGTGCAGTTTGTTTTATTAAAAGTGGTAAAATTATAGCAAAAAACCATTTGTTCACTTTTTTTCATCCCACGTTTTAATAAACTCTTTTAGGGGCTATGAACACCAACGTCGTTGTCATCGGCGTACTGCAGTTCGATTACCGAGGTCGTCAAGACCTTAGTTTTTGCTCGCAGTCTGCCTAGGTTAAGTAGGCCACCATCGAATCTATATATTTCTACTCCTGGCGGTAGACGTTCCTCCACAAGGTGAAGCATGGCACCTAAAAATATAGAGAATAGGGTGGGCGCAATACCACACCCTTGTTTAACGCCTGTCGTAATCTGGAATGACTCTCCTGGTTTATCGTTGCTCAGGACTGTTGCATTCATATTGTCGTGTAGTAGTCTAAGAATTTGAATATATTTTTAAGGGCATCCAGCTTTTGCCAGTATTTGCCAAAGAGCTTCTCTGTTGACCGAGTCAAATGCTTTGACTAGGTCTATGAAGGCCATGAAGAGGTGGCGATTTTGTTCCCTAGATTTCTCTTGCATTTGTCTGGGACTGAAAATCATGTCCGCTGTGTCTCTGGTAGATTTTGTTCAGCAATCGGAATTAATCGGTTTGATAGTATCCGTGCAAGTATCTTTCCAGCAACAGAAAGCAGAGATATAACTCTGTAGTTTCCACATTGGGCCTTGTCGCCTTTTTTCGGCAGGAATGATCTCAGTGGTCCATATTTTACTTATTAGAGTGTGCATTTGGGAATTAAGTGCGGGACCCCCTTGTTTGTAGAGTTCAGCAGCGATACCATATGTGCCTGACTTGGTATTTGCATGCATGCATGCATCTTTTTGAATTTGATAAAGCTCAAATTTTAGCAAAAATAGACATTGGTTGGTCTATTTGGCAAGTAGCTGTTCATTATGGCAGAAGCAAGTCTGCGATAGTAAACATGAAAAACCAATTTCAAAAGGAGGGAACTGTCCTTTCCTTTTGAGAAAAAGTTCCTTCTTGAAACCGATTTATTATGATTAATTGTAGACTTGATTCTTTCATAATCAGCTAGTCGAATAGACCAAGTACTGTTTGTTTAGTTAATAAAACATTTTTGGTTTTTTTAGTGGCCTAATATTTTAAATCAGTAAAAAATAAAGAAGCCGTCTCCTTATAAAAAGTTTATATATGCCAAAAATATAATTTAAAATGACAAAGTCAAAAAGTCAGTGTTGCACATAGGAAAATATAAAAAAGAGTATTGGCAGCTATCTCCAGTTTTATGTGGAGAGAAGTGTAGCTAGGTAACTTATCGTCAACGTTGCCACCACCCAAAGAAGAAAACCCAAAAGCTTAAATCTATCCTGGAAATCGGTATAGAAATCGATAAAATCAGCGAATTACACGGGTACGGGGAATCCTGTGTAGTCGAGGGGATCCTCCGCTCCGTGAAACAAAAGACGTTTTCGAAGTACGGTAATATTTACATAGATGGTGCTTTGACTTTATTGTAATATAGTTTTGTTTTTAATTGCCGAGAGGGGTCAGCACTGATTAAATAAAATAAAATAATTTTAATCCGTTCCTTAAATTGGTTTCTGACAGTAAGAAGAAATCCTGGAAAGAATTTAAAAGTCCTAGAGTGAAAAAATATGTTACAATTATCGATTATATTACACAAAACTAACTAAAAAAGCATAATAATCCAGCAAAAACAAGATTTTTTAACGATATACACAAATGGCGAAGAGGGGCAAATCAGGAAAATAAAACAGTATGGCGGCAATAATCACCTCTTGGTTTCCTGAAAACCTAACCGTTTTGCTACTAAGAAGGTGCCCTCTATAGTTGACTAATACAGTTATATTTTGAAATTGGGCGCAACTGCATTGATTATTTGGCCATAATTATCTCGTAAAGAGAAACGTATAAAGAACCTAAATTAATAGTTAATTATTAACGTTGATACGTCGTTCATGGCGGTCGTTAAAAACCCCACAATATTCCAGTAAAAATAAACGTTGTTAGAGGGTTGCAACTAGTTAGTTAGAGAGTTATGGCAACTAAAAATTGTTACTTGGATAGTAAACCATTGTCAAGTGCGTTCCTGTTTTAAAAACACGAA
The DNA here is from genome assembly GCA_963921995.1 of Oxystoma pomonae. Lineage (NCBI taxonomy): Eukaryota > Metazoa > Arthropoda > Insecta > Coleoptera > Brentidae > Oxystoma > Oxystoma pomonae. The sequence continues at coordinate 6,126,602 of OY998166.1, forward strand.
AGTCCTGTAGCGGGCTGCCGCGTCCAAGACAAGTTCTCTCTCGGTCTCCCCCCAAGCAGTCCCCGTCCTCCTACCGTGCCACCCCCATGATCCCCTTGAATTGACGCGGCTGCCACGCATATACTCAAGCTCACGCATAATTTAGACGCCCGGTGGTTGGGAGAGAATGGACAAGGCCCGAGCGGCCTTAAATCAATATCTCTTCGGAATTTGGAGAATGTTAAAGGCTCTAAGCTAGATCTATAGCGATGTTTTAAAGCGAAAATGTTTAAAGATCTTTGTAATAAAAAAACACCTTTGTTGACTTGCTCGTTAGATTTATCATGAAAATACTTTATTCTTTGAAGCATTTTTTTTAAGGCTATAGTTTCTCCCCAGATTTTAAGTAAAAAAAAAGTACAACTGGCAACGCCTTGTTCTTTAATTTTTTAATCTTTTGTGCACAGGGAAAACTAAACATCAGAATTAGCTGAAATTTTGCAGAGGTGATCTAAATGCTTAACAAAAATATCTGAAAGATTTTTCAAAATTCTTAATTATTTTTTCTACATAATAAAAGCTCTGGTGCTGTCATCTATCCCAAAAGCTTCAAAATAATTGCGGTTTAGAAAAAACCCGATTTGCGCAAAAAATAGAAAAATACTCACAATTTCCTCTGGATTACATTTTTCCTTTTTATATTTCCTTGCTTTGGCGAAAATAGAAACTAAGTTTCCTTTTTTCTAAAAGCCTGTACACTCCGGAAAAGCAAACGGATCAATCAATCACACTTCATTGAATTTGGGAGACACTCGCAGTTGAAGTGTTGGCCGATAGATCGCAGTTACACGATTCTATGGTGACCGCAGGTGTTTTGTCAACAAACTTTAAATCGGGCCGCAGTGGGACAGAAGAGTACTTTTACGTTTTCTTACAGAAAACCATTCGAGGTTATGTGTTTTCAAAAACATTGTTCTAAAACAAATATGAAACCACTCCGCGTGTGCGGGCATTACCCTGAGTCTATCAAAGAACCAAGAGAACTTTACTGGCTCGCTGAGATTACTAGGAATTCGCATAGAAACATAATTTTGTATTTATTTTGTGTCAACCATTTTTTTTTAAATTTAAATTATTGCGGCATAGTGATGTGCAATTTCAGTGAAATCTTGGAGTGCAAGGGATAGATTTTAGAACCTAGGTTTCAAAAACACACAGATACTTGAGTACTAACAAAATATGTCAGTAAAGCTCCATTTAGAGGTAGAAAAGACTCTTGCAAGCCGTTGACGCTCCTGTTTAAAATAGAATACGATTATTTCGTCTAGCCCCAGTAGCCAATTTTTAAATCTGCATGCTTTTAAGTTAACCTGTTGTCGGTATCAGCTAGCGGGAGTGTTTCGAATTCAATTATAAATGCACCTGTAAATGCAACCTTAAACATTACACCCAGTTACTTTAATACGTAGTAGTTTTACTTGGTTTTTTAGCGGCGCAGAACGCGAAAACTAACCCCAAATTTTTGACTCGGTGCTAAAAAATTTCTGGTGTTCCACTGTGGATAAACATAAATAAAGTCTCCGCGTTGCCATGGGAAACAACTTGAATGACGTAAATTCTTGCAAAAAATCAGGTGGACATAGTTAAACTGATTTCCCGTACAGTGTTCCTAAAAACAATTCCCCAGATTGTAGCTACGACCTTAAAATGAAAGACGTGATTCCAGATACTAGTCGGTGTTTGAAATGAAGATTCATTTCATCATAAATTTGTTCAAAAGTTTTCCAAAAAAAATAACCAAAAACGTGCTAAAACATTACTCCTCCTTCGACTGTACATTGAAGCTTATTAACAAAGTACCTTAGCCGCCCCGCTCTCACCTCCGTATCGTACCACAGGAAGTAAACAAACCATGCAATATTAGCTGATTCAGTTTGGAATGTCACGTCGTGTTGTGGTGCGGAGTATTAGTTTTTTTAGTGATTTTATTTTGTGTTTTGTTGTAAAAATTGACATACAACTATTTATTTCTTGTAAAATTAAACAGCGAATTAGTCAACAGTATTTTGGGACAGTTTGGAACAGACTAATTCGTTAGAAATACAGAACAGTATAATAAAGTTTCAATTTATAAACCAGTTTAAAAAAAAATCGTTTCATACATAAAGTATTTCTGACCTGAACATATTCATACCGAGTTTTATACAATATGAAGCCAAAATCAGCGGAAAATTAACTAATGTCGTTTCTTCTTGAACTTTTATTGGGAGAAGTAAGTATTTGGAAACAATATTGGTCAGAAGTAGGCAAAAGCTTAAATCAAAAGATATATGATAACGTTTTCGAGGCAATAAACAAGTGTGGCGATATTTTTCCGTTGACAAGAAAGAAGCTTCTCCTGCCTCAGAAGATTGAAAATATAAGTACTTAAAAATACTATGACGGAAATTCGTCTGACGGGATTAGCGTTGTTTCATATTAAATGGGTTGACAGATGTCAAAAAAACATATTTAATCGAATTTATTTTTTAACAAGCTTTCCAAAAAGGTGCCACACGCGGTACCCTCTAATTTAAAAAAAATAGTTGGGCCTCTAGTTGGGGATCCTAATTTATTTTTATCATGGGTGCAAAGTTCGTAAAAAAATTATTAAAGATTCGCTTTTAGCTTTGTTTACAACGAAATCCGTTTTTATGTTGATCATTTTTAAGGTCGATTCGTCTTTGTTTTAGTATAAGAGCCAGCGGCCGAATCGACTAAGGTGTTTTAACAAGGCTAATATTTTGTAAAGATATGTTTAAGTAGTCGTTAATAAAAATGGTACTGACCTGCCAAACCATATCGGGTTGCGTCCTTGAAAAATTATTTTTTTTAAATTTTTAAAAAAACAAAAAATTATTTTGCTTTAACAAAGGTATAATTTTAATATGTTTTAGAGTGTCTACGTCTGGACCGGTATTCTCGTAATACGTAACGTTTTGAAGTCGCTAAGCGAAACGAATAGCGAACAGCGCGGTCAGCGGTACGCTGATCGACGACTTTTCGTATTCTCTTTGCCGAACGCGCTGCCCTGCGAGCAGACACAATCAAATTCGCTTAGCACATCTTGGCATCATCGAATTTTGCATTTTTATTTCTTGTTAGCTAGTCGCTCCTTTTCTTTTTCTATGTGTAAGAAAGAGGCCATTGTGTGATCGATTTCGAGCCGTATTTCAGAAAGGGTAAATCAAATGTGACTTGTACAATTGTTGATCCTTTAAAAAATTACTTGATGGTTTGGTTTAGCTCAGTTAAACCCGCCCTTTGACCCTGTGATATAAACTCGTAGCAAGTTCCCGCCCAGTGTGCGGGAAAAAGTTTACCCCGAGACTTAACCGCACACTTACAAAAAAATTCCGCACTCAGTGCGGAAAAGTTTTAATTTATTCCGGCACTCAGTCAGGGAAAGTGGTGTTTCCGGCACGGTCGCATATTGATATTGATACTTTATTATATAGCATTTATTGTTAAAATGGTTTCACAATAGTTACTTATATATCTAGTAAGTTATACCTTATAATTATAGTAAACATGCGTATTCTACATTTTAAGAAACAGAAAATAAAACTCTAAGGTATTTGTTACCCAAAAAATAACCTAACCAATTCAACAACAAACACAGAATTCATACATCCACAAGAGAAACCTCGCGCGTGGAAAAATGTTTTCATGGAACTGTTGAATTAAAAAAAGAAAATAATAATTTGTAGTACAGTTATGAATAAATAAAATGACAAAAGATAAAAAACATAAAAATAGTAATTAGTGTGAAAACTGTGATTTTTCAGAAAAGTAAAGAAAATACAGACGAAAACACAGAAAGATAGTTACCTATATTGTTTACTAATTATTTTTTATATCAATTAAGCTATTTATTTCATATTTGCTAATTTCATATTTCATGAAAGTTTTTAGTTTATTTTTGAAAGAAAACAATTATGCATGAGCCTAACAAAACCAGATATTTTTTGGTACACATCCGATGAAAGATACAAAAAGCACCGCTGACCAAAATTTTGATTGCTTCTATTTCTAGTATTATACGGATGCTCAATTATTTCGATGTCGATTTTAATAAAAGTTTTTGTTGTAATTTTTTGGAAAAAAGTTGTTTTACATCGAGCATCAAATAGTAAGGTTGATGTGTATGTGTTTTTCACCGGTCCCCAAGCTACTAATAAGAGATTTTTATTTTTCTTATTATTAATAAAAACGCAAACTGAAAAAACTACTATATTTTCTGCAGCACTCTACAAAGTATTGTAGGGTAGAAAAATCGTACGCGCGGATGGCAAAACAGCTGGCAAATGGTAGGTGTCTCTCAAACGGTCGCCACGCGCTGAGCGCACTTCGTCGACGCCTTGCGTTCAATATACGTGAATACCATTTTTGTTACTTTGGTCACGTGGTATGCGAATATTACGTTATCATACGGTCAGCGATTACGAAACGCCGAGCGTATTTAGTTACGAGAATACCGGTCCTGATATCAAAAAACAATGGACAGGCGATTTCGATGGTTGCGTCTCCGTGACAGGCGGGCATATACTCACCATATTTTATGAATTTTTTATGTTGCTGTAACAAAGCGACAATTTATAGGAGATGTTCATGCATCTAGTGCAAGGCGCTATGCAAAAGGACTGGCGATTCTGCTGGTTACAAGTGACTGACAGGCGAGTATATTTTACAGGAGGTTGCAGGGAAATAATAGTGTTTATCACGGTTGTTTGAATGGTTAAGAGGATAAATCCACTTTCAATTAATACTCCTTTTTGTCTAGGGGGAAGGCTTGATACTTGAGGTTAAGTCAGGGGAGGTGCACCTTAAGTTTTTTTCTGAAAAAAATGCAATAAAATAAAGATGATTTTAAAAAAAAAATTCTTATATAAACGCGAGCCAGAAATTACGCGGAGGGCGAAAAATATTTCGATAATGACCTCAAAATTAAAATTTTTGAGAAAACAAGGTAAATTAAGACAGGAATTGTGCCGCAGGTGAAAAATTTGTAAGAAAAACTGACAATGTGGAAAAAATGATGTCGTAGGCAGAATTTTTTGCAAGTAAGATAGAAATTGAGGCACAGGCAAAAATGTTTTTAAAAAATAGTGTAAATTCTACATAAAAAAATAAATATTACTACACGGTTTAAAGTGTTTTTATGACAAATTACGTAAATAAAGTTTGACCATTCCATCATTAATATCACAAATTTTTTCTTATTTAATAAAAATTTTTGTAAAAACTGCCCAATGGAGCATTTTTAAAACAATGATCGACATGACATTGACAACATTTTCATAGGATACTTTGATACGCAAAATCATTGTAGTATGTATTCAGTATACAGGGAAGGAATTTAACTGGAGCAAATTCGCTACAGCTTCAGGGTGATAAATACGGATAAACGCAAAAACACGTTGATTGAGTTTTTTTCTTTTAGAGGATGAAACCCAGCCCCATTTAATTTTTTTAAACGGCATGATAGTACTTGTAGCACCTTACTGAAAAGCTCTTTAAAATAAAAATTGCACATTTGTTTTTAAATTTGAACTTAATAGCTATCAAATTTTTATTAAAAAAGAAACTTTTTTTAAAGAAAAATTCTCGCCTGTCAGTCACTTGTAACCAGCAGAATCGCCGGTCCTTTTGCAAAGTGCCTTGCAATAGATGCGTGAACATCTCCTATAAATTGTAGCTTTGTTACAGCAACATAAAAAATTCATAAAATATAGTGAGTATATGCCCGCCTCACATGGAGATGCAACCATCGAAATCGCCTGTACATTTTTTTGATATACGACGTATACACTATAAAACATAATAAAATTATAGCTTTGTTAAAGCAGAATAAAAAAAGAAAACCTGGTATGGTTTGGCAGGTCAGTACCGTTTTTATTAACATATGTTTAAAAAATTCTAGCCTTGTTAAAACACCTTAGTGAATTCGGCCGTTGTCTGTGTCTTTAAAAGACAAAATAGTAAAAAATACTATGCATTTTTTTTCCGTGTGACTAAACAAATTTGTTTGAAAGAAATTAATACCACAATTAACCAATTTTCGTTAAAAATGGCAAAATAAAAATCATATGCAATACACCACTAAAGATGACAGGTATTTGACAAAACAGAAATTTTTATTAAGCAATTGCCTTAAATTATTTCCATCTTTCTCTAAATACTTTTTAATAGCTTGCTGTCTCTCTTCAACAACCTTAAATATTTTTCATTTTAACAGAGAAAAGAATTTGAAGGTTTAAAATGTGAGCAAAATCATTGTCTAAAAAGGTGAAAAACATGGTAAAACGTTACCCTTTAAATTAAATACTCTTTTCGCCAAAATTTATGTCAGAAAAAAACCTAACCTAAAGACTTCAAATTTACTTACTTCTTTTCGACTGCTACGTCTAACTACGTATTTTTTACGTCGCGTTTATCTATTTACTTTTAGCCCCTATGCCTTTATTCTAAGATAGATTTTTCGCTGACCCCCATTTTATCTCACCCCACATTTTGGGCCAGGTTATATTTTGTATACAGGCAATGTACAGGATCCTACTAAACTAAATTGGTTTTTCGCTTTTTTACGAGCGAAATTTAGTGTCGGAACAGCCGCCCGTTCGCAAGCTGATTGCCCTTTTCGTAGCTGTGTTCGTTTATTTGCTCACGAGTGTTGAGGCCATAGATATCCCAGCAAACACATCTATTACATTAACATAGTATTTACGTAAATCTAAAGTAAAAAGTTTTCATAAAATTTACGTAATATTTACATAACATTACTTATGTTTCTCTAATTATATTTACGTAATAAGAAGGGAATTTTGTGCATGGCATTATAAAGAACATGGAAGTTATGTTTTACCTTGTTTGTGACATTATTTATTAATTTATACGCAATAAGTAATGACGTAAATGTACTGTGGAAAACCTTTATGGATATTTTTTTGGAAACTTTTAATATTCATTTTCCTCTCAAAAAAGCTAGGGAAGATAAACTAAAACGCAAAAATCAAAAATGGATGACTCCGTATCTGTTGAATTTAAGAGAGCGGGTGGTAGCCCTACAAATACTATCGCAAAAAACGAACTAATATAAGGAGCTTTTTAAGAAAACAAAATCTGATTATGATAAAAAACTAACTCAAATAAAAAACAATTTTTTGCTGAACAAGATACAACAAAGTAACAATATAGCCAAAGCCACATGGGACACTGTAAAACAATTAACAAATAGCACCAGAAAAACTGAAATACTTCCAGATCATCAAAACAAAGAAGAACTTGTTAACAACATAAACAATTATTTTGTAAATGTAGCACCAAATATGCTTAAAGATAAAAACATTTATCAAAATGGAAGAAACTTTGAGTTTCCTAAACGAACCGACACCAACATTCAAAACCTTCTCAAAAAATGCATTCAATTTATTGCGCAACCTTTAGTTCATATTTTTATTGTAAGCATGTCAACGGGAGTTGTACCTGAGAAACTTAAAGAAGCTCTCATATTACCTATATATAAAAAGGATGATCCAAATAACTACAACAACTACATAATTCTTCTCTGATCATTTTCAAAATTGCGTGAAATAACTATGTACAGTAGGCTCTTTAACTATCTTCAAAAAAATTGCTTAATGAATGACTTTCAACATGGTTTCTTGCCAAAAACATCAACGGAAACAGCACTGCTACATATAAACAAAAAAATTCACTTTAGCGAACAAACATAGTTCTTGCGGAATTTTATTAGACCTTTCAAAAGCCTTTGACTCAATTAACCATAACATCCTCTTAAAAAAATAGAAGCGTACGGAGTCAGAGGTGTAGCACTTGAATGGTTTAAATCATATCTTAGTCAAAGAAATCAAAGAGTTATAATTAAAGATTCAAACGGCACCCATGAGTCAACAAACCAAACAATTCTTACTGGAGTACCGCAGGGAAGTGTTTTGGGGCCATTGTTGTTCATCATATATCTAAACGATTTTTGTGAAACAATTAAATGCCCAAACTCACTTGCAGCTTTTGCTGATGATGCCACTATCGAAGTCCCGGTGATAAGTGTCAAGCGATACTTGAGGATGCGGAGAGATGGCTTAGTAAGAACCAACTGCTTTTAAACATAGAAAAAACAAACATTTTACTCATAACAAATCACAAAACTAATTTAAACAATATTTCTTTTCAAAATTACCAAATAGAATTTAAAAATCAGGCGAAGCTTTTAGGCCTTAAACTACCAAGGGCATACAAAAAACCTTTGTGCAACATTGAGTAGGGCAAGCTATGCTATAAAAACTATCTCTAAAACTTTAGATAACAAAATATCCTTAAAACCAATCTATTATGGTATGTTTTATTCACATTTAAAGTACGGCATACTTCTTTGGGGAAATAGTAGTCACACTGAAACTGTTTTTGTCCAGCAAAAACAGTTATAAGGATCATTTTTTCTCTAAGAACTAAAGAAAGCTGTAGAAACACTTTTCGCTCTTATAGAATTTTGACAGTTCCGGCAGTGTATATATTTAAATGTATTATGTATATAAAAAAAAATGCGCTAATTATGAACATTTAAAACCTAACCATAAATATGATCTCAAAAATAATGAAAACTATAACTACCCCAAACACAGACTAACCTCCACTCAAAACGGACCTGAGTATATGGCTGTAAAACTGTATAATAGTCTACCAGCAAAAATAAAAAGGATCAAAATCTTTCAGAGCTTTAAAAAAGCTACTTTCAATCATTTCTGTGATGTTGAACTATATACGCTACAAGAATATTATACATATATACCCCACATTATATAGTACATATAAAACAATAACAAAAACTAGTCATTAATAGATTGATTCTGTGATAACTTTTGTGATTATTTATGTGTCAGTAAAGTATGAGTTCATGTAAATTAAAGCGCTGTATTTGTGTGTTTGCTTTCCTTTACAGTAAGCTTTTAATTTTTAACATAATTTTTAAGAAAAAATTAATATATAATATATAATATTTGTGATATAGTTACTATATTTTTAATGTGTTCATAAAGTCAAAATTGACTTAAAAAATTTTTTGCAACGCGGTTAAAGAAATGTATTTTATTTTAACTCAACAAATTTTATTTTATTTTTAACTATTAATTTAACTCAACAAATTTTATTTTATTTTTAACTATTAATCGTTTTATTTAACGATGACAAAAAATGTCTAAGTAGGTATACAATTTAATAATTTAAGGCATTATATATTATGACGTCCAATGTATATATATGTACTAATGTATAAATACTTCTGGTAATGTAAATCTATCTATCTATCTATCATTAGAAGTATATAAATATTATATGCACAATATGACTTTAATTTTACGTAAATGTTACATTCCAATACGTAATATTTATAAAACATTTCTGTTATAAATTTATATAGTAGTTACATAGAGAGTACGTTATTTACGTGACGTCAAGTTTACTTTTAAGATATATAAATATTATGTAAAAAAAATTACCCCAATTTTACCTTTTGATATACTTTCTAGTTATCGATATTTACCGTTTCCCAATTTTTTATTGTCATGTATTATTTACGATATTTTTATTACATATTATTTACGTAAAAACTATGGAAGTCACTTTTTACCTTGTTGAGACTTCCAGTTTACTTAGAATTTATGTAACAATGTAATCATGTGTTGTAACTTTTACGTAATATTTACGTAACTGTCTTGGCTGGGATATAAATGGTTTAGAATGTGCAACAACAAGTGCGTATTCTCAAATTGGAGCAGCGGCATGCATCGTCTTCTTAAATGTAATTTTTGGATATGGGAAACAATTACTTTAAGTAAAACAGATATGATATCGCGCAACCAAATAGTATTTTTCCGTCTTCCGAAGAGTTTCGTCTAGCATCTAACGTCAGAGAGAGTATAAAATATAGTCAGTTGACGACTTTAGTGGTTTAAGTCACGGCTTATAATTTATCTTTCGTTGTTACGACGTGTTAGCTTGTATAGACGGACGTAAGCCGTCGAGATAACGTTCGGAGCTGTTGTATGTAGTCTAGTGCAGATTACCGATAACGCTGCGACGTAGTTAAGGAGAACGTTGGCATGTAGTACAGAGTAAGACGTTAGCCCGACGTCTGAACTTGTAGTACCTTTGTCAGTAAAGTTTTCTGACGACGATCCAACGTCTGTCCTGCTAACGTTGCAATCAGTAAAAACTACGACGTCCGTCTCACGTCCGGGATGTGACAAATGTAATCAACACCTGACGGTTTTTCAACGTTAGAGTTTGGAATCCAACCAAAAGTAGAGAAAATTAAACTTCTTTTTTGTATTTTCGTGCGTGCGGTACATTTTTGTGTTATAACTAATAATGCCAAAGAAACACCAATTCATATATTCTACCACGTTCTACAAGAAAAGAATCAAATTGCTCGCAATAAAAATCACGTTTATCCAGTCAGCTTGGGTAGAAAGCTCAACTTTAAACTTAACTTAACAAGGCCTTAAAGTAGTTTATCACAAACCGTTGTGTATCACTTATGTTGATCACTTAGCGTCTTATATAAACATGGTTGCAAAACGTAAAACGGAAGAAAAAATAAAAGGCAGTTGGAAAAGGCGCAAAAATTGTCACAAAATTTTGCAGGATAGAATTTTTGGCATTCCGTTGAATCTCATTGCTGCCACCTTCCTGGGTCTTGTTCTGATGTCGGACAGACGTAGTAGAGGAATCTTTTTTGGAAGCAAAGTTCCCTAAACAGATTAAGTTAACCGAACACCACCAGAGGTCAGACCCACCAGATCGAGTCAAACTTACACGGCTGGCGACATCTAGGATCTTGCAGTGGCGTCAATGTTGATGAAATCAATGTTTCGCCAGAACGGGGACCGATTAAGCAAACAAAAATTCACTAGGGGTCAGGAGCAATCAGATTTGAAAAGAACACTGAAGTTTGAGTAGAAATCGGGCAAGCTTATTGGAATTCTCTGACGTACCCGTCTTTTTCCTTGCGGTGTTGTGGATAAATAATAAATCCGATCGGAAATTTTGTATTTTTGTATGAAATACAATGAATGGTGAAGAGTTTTTTCAATAAAATCTTATTTTTTATTGATAAAGTGAGGTAATTTTTGGTGTTCAGCCTGGTTTTCAAGCTCGCACAAGTTTGTATTAATTGTGGGGTAGGGGTTTCCTAAATTTGGACAAAAATATTAACTAAGTTTGTCGCCCAGGCGTTGAGCTATTTGCAGTAAGTACGACTTAGTTTGTAGTACAAATTTCTGTATTCCCTCTATGGAAACCACGTATGGCGACATCGGTACAACCCAGATTTGTACTGCCCATTTTCGATCTGACGTAGCTTGCTGACGTCAGGTTGTCTACGTCAACGTCGAAACGACGTCCAAATGCTAATTGGTCAGGAGTAGGCGTGGCTAACTGACGTCACGTGATAAGCGACGTGAGAGACAGCATTCAGTCGTCATTTTTGTTTACAATTAGTTTTAATAATTTTTCACTGGAAAAAGTTAACAAAATGAGGTGCTGTGTACACGGATGTGGTGTAACACAAAAGGTTTTGCTCGTGATATTAAGTTTTTCAGATTTCTAAAAGACAAGAAAATGAAAGTTATATGGAAGCATTTTGTTGGACGGGATGATAACATTAACGTGAATAATGCTCGAAATTGCTCAAAACATTATTGATGAGCGAAACCTTAAACACGAGTTGCTTCGCTCTACATTGATTTAGAACTTAGTAATTGTGAGTTATTTGTACCACCTTCGAAACAGACGCACCCCTATTTCTTAACCCCCTGTCTGAATTTTTTTAAATGCCTAGGCAACCACGGGTTTACTTATTTTATTAGTAGATTCTTATAGCCACCATATTAAGTAGATTATTAATTGTTGTAACTTTGTACATGGATTTTGGGAAATAAATATTATGTTATGTAATTACTTTTAATAAAACCCTTTTAATTAAATTTTACATTAAAGACCAAAGACATATTTTAGTACTTTTCTTGTCAGAAGCTAAGACGCAATGGCAATTTTATAAAAGTCTGTTGCCACTTGAAGACGCTCCCTATCAGTCTCGGGCATTCTCACGTAAAGTGACCTTCTTGTAGCATTAGTCAAATCTCGAATTATTAGCTGGTATCCCCCACATGCATAAATTCTTGGTAGAGCCAAAAAAAAAATAGTAATTTCAGACATCATAATGTAGACAGAAAAGTTACAAATATCATCATCATAGGCAATCACTCGATACCGAGTATGATTTTCCTCTATTCTGTATCGTCGCTTTTTTGATGGCTTTGTAAGCCAATTCTCGAGCCGCACACCCTTCCACAGTCCTGGCACTCCCAGTCTCCGGCAGCAGCCGGGTGTTGTTGGTCATCCATTCTTCCATTTTCTCGCTCGTTTCTAAATTCTCTCTTTTCCGTCTCTAGTCTACGTCGTTGCTCTTCAAAAGTTTGTGCTCCCTCATGGGCTGTTCGGCGTCATGAAGCCCTATCGTTTTCCGTGGTCTCGAAGTTGTTTATATCGATGTGACCCTTCATCATATTGCCTTTAAGAACGTCCTTGTACCTTTTTTGTTGAACTCCGTGATTTCTCTTTCCCTCCTTCAGTTGTCCATAAAATATCTGCTTTGGGAGACGTGTTTCGGGCATGCGGATAATGTGACCAGTCCAACGAAGCTGGTGCTTGAAGATAAAGGCTTCTATACTAGTTGTTCTGACTTCTTCTAAAACACTTATGTTTGTTCGTCGTTCTTGCCATTTGATTCTCAGTATTCGTCTTAAACAACTTTGGTGATATTTTTCTAGTCGTTTGATATGCATTTCGCATCCGTATGTTAGAGTGGGTATTATAACTGTGTTGTAGACACGAAGCTTGGTCTCCACATTGATGTCGTGATTGTTGAAGACTCTCTCCGAAAGCCGTCCGAACGCTGCGCTCGCACCTTTTAGGCGATGCTGTGTTTCTGCATCAATAGTTGCATTTGATGATAGGTGGCTTCCAAGGTATGGGTAATGTTCCACGTTCTGCAGAGGATGGCCATTTATGGAAATGTTTGGAGCTTGGGGATTCGTACCTGGTTCTGGTTGGTGAAGAATTTGCGTTTTGTCAAGATTGACCTCTAGGCCAATGCTTTTGTAAGCTTGGTTAAATGCGTTGTTTACCAGCTGTAGACCTTCATCTGTATCGGCTATAACGACGTTGTCATCGGCGTATTGCATTTCGATTACCGAGGTCGTCGAGGCCTTAGTTTTTTCTCGCAGTCTGCCTAGGTTAAGTAGGCCACCGTCGAATCTATATATAATTTCCACTCCCGGCGGTAAATGTTCCTCAACAAGGTGAAGCATGGCACCTAAAAATATAGAGAATACGGTGGGCGCAATAACACACCCTTGTTTAACGCCTGTCGTAATCTGGAATGACTCTCCTGGTCCATCATTGCTCAGGACTGTTGCATTCATATTGTCATCTAGTAGTCTAAGAATTTGAATATATTTTAGAGGGCATCCAGCTTTTCCCAGTATTTTCCAAAGAGCTTCTCTGTTGACCGAGTCAAATGCTTTGACTAGGTCTATGAATGCCATGAAGATGGGGCGTTTTGTTCTCTAGATTTCTCTTGCATTTGTCTGGCACTGAAGATCATTGGGCGTAAATCCACACTGTGTCTCTGGCAAATTTTGTTTGGCAATCGGAATTAATCGGTTTGATAGTATCCGTGCAAGTACCTTTCCAGCAACAGAAAGCAGAGATATACCTCTGTAGTTTCCACATTGGGCCTTGTCGCCTTTTTTGAAAATGGTAACTATAGAGGCGATTCTGAGTTCGGCGGGAATGGTCTCAGTGGTCCATATTTTACTTATTATCATGTGCATTTGGGAACTAAGTACGGGACCCCCTTCTTTGTAAAGTTCAGCAGCGATATCATCTGTGCCTGCTGACTTGTTATTCTTTAGCTGTGTGATTGCCTTTTCGACCTCCTCTAATCTCGGAATCTCACTTAGGTGTTGTTGTGTTGTTTTCTCCGGAATTTTGTCGAAGATATCATTACCGACCTGAGACTCTCTGTTGAGTAGTAGTCTTGAAATTGATAGAGGATTTATATACATCATATAGGTGTTATGTAGAAAGTGGCATAACTACTCTCTATCAACTCGATGCAAAGCTCGGGGGTTCGGCGATGCAGAGGGGGCCCAGTCAGTGTTTTTTTCACATACACAACATTTTTCACCTGTGTCCCTATTTTTTCTTATCTTTGACTTTAATTTATACTTTTAATAATGGAGGAGCCCATAAATTATCCTTGCGCAGCCCCCTCCCCTATTTCTTGAATGAAGCTACCCTACACTGGATCTAACCGAGTAGGTATGTACCATAATATGCTAATTTCAGCAAACTTACAAATCATTGTCATATTCCAGGACTCCCTCAGTAATTGGCAGATAATCTAGAACGGTCTCTTTTATCAACCTTCTGCAAAAATATATGTTGTCCATGGTTTCAAATGGATCCGCCCGTTCCCACCTATGCGTGGCGAGGAAATCTAAAATCGATTATATCACGACTGTCTTCCAGAAATTTAATTTCACAAATCACGACAAAACTAGTAAAAAAAACCGAAAAAAATATAAACAAAAATATTGCCTCTCACTTACTTTGAGGTTAGAATCACTGGCTTAACTCTGATCCAAAGTCTGAGCCCTCAAAGTCAGGGGATCGGCTCACAGTGGAGCGATATATTGGGAAATCCATTTAAATGTGGCGACCTGATTTTTTTGCACCGGATCAAAAATTTGGAGTTAGGTTACTTATTTTGACATCGCATTCCGCGCCGCTAAAGCTCACAAGTTTTTTTTACTTTCGCTTTTTTCGTAAAGTGTGTGAGGTCTGGCACGCATCCTTGTCAATCATGATGTACCGTACCACGGCGCAAATAACCCTCTAGGTCCATGTGACCGCGTGTTTATTTTGATTTTTCAGAAAAAAACAGTTTTTCTATTGTGCTTGTGCCTCGGTTTCTGCTAATGCAGTACATGTGCCCCTTGATGTGCTTAAAGACTCCAAAAATATGAAATGCATATCAATATATTCCCTAATACTAAATACTAATACTAATAATACGAAAATAAAAGAAAACCATTTACTGCAGAATTACTTGTTAAAAAAACGCTACCCAACTACATATTAAAGTAACTGGGTGTAATGTTTAAGGTTGCATTTACAAGAAGTGCATTTATAATTGAATTGGAAATACTCCTGCTAGCTGCTACCACTCTCCAACCTCTAAATGGAGCTTTACTGACCTGTTTTGTTAATTCTCAAGTATCCGTGTGTTTTTGAAACTAAGGTTGGGATCTAAAATCTATCCTTTGCCCTCCAAGATTTCACTAATAAACTTGCACATAACTATGCCGCAATAATTGAAATTTAAAAAAAATTATTGGATCAAAATAAAAACAAAATTATGTGAGGTTATAGGCGTTGTGGTTTGTTGTTTCTATGCGAATTCCTAGTAATTTCAGCGAGCCAGTAAAGTTCTCTTGGTTCTTTGATAAACTCGGTGTAATACCCTCGCACCGCTAGGCCATTTTCGGCGGGCGACCGCACACGCGAAGTTGTATCATATTCGTTTTAGAACAACCTCGAATGATTTTCTGTCAGAAAACGTAAAAATACTCTTCTGCCCCCACTGCGGCCCTTGTTGACAAAACACTTGCACCTATGGTATCGGGGGCCTTAGGATAGTTGGGGGCTTTAGGTTAGAGGGCGCTGTGCTTATTTTGATTTCCCAATAGGAAAATCCGGACATTTCAAAATAAAATTCAGTAATGAAAATTTTTTATCCAATTTTAATGTTTTATACTTTTTTGGAAAGCTTAGGCAACATCCGTCACTGTATTTTATTTAAATATTTAATATTTTGAATAATGAGATGGCCAATCCTTGCTAATTAATATGTCTTACCAGCCAGAATTAATTAAAATACAGATATATTAATAAAGCTTAACTACAATTTTTGGATTCGGTATTTTGATTGCAATAATGTACTTAAATATGCTTTTCTGAATTAAAAAACAAAATTAAGATGGCGACAATCGGTATACCGGGTGGTTCATAAAAACCGTGCAAAATTATTCTTTAGATAAGTTTTAAAATTGTAAACCAATTTTAGTAAAATAAACTGCGTTGTGTAGGTAATCGATCAGGCTTTTATATTTATTATTTTTTTGATCGGCCATTATGAAATCCAAGAGGTTGGACAAAATCAAAAACTACCCAGATTTCATGCTTGTTGCTTTAATTTTACAAAAATTCACAATCAAGTACTTACTAGAAGAAAGCAATGTTCTCTTTTGGTAAAAAAGTTATTAATCTACAAAATCGGCTTAGTAGTTTAAGATATACGGATTTTAATAAACAACGACTTTTTTATATTTAGTAATTTTTACATACAATAAAATACTCCTCAAAAGATGGCTGCATAAAATATAACAAATAATAATCCTGGTTGATTTTATACCTAACAACGTTTGTTTTTTTTACAAAAATTCATTAAAAAATAAACTGTAGTATTTTTTTTTAAATACTGCTTTTATATTTCGTTACATGCGTAGGAAAAAGAAAATCAATAAACATTTACAGTGGGATTTACTAAGATCTAAAATAGTACCCCCACAGGTCTAAATATTTACACCTGTGGGGGGTACTAAATTTTAAAACCAATTTTCAAAAAACACTTATCCATACAGAAAAGATACAAAGTTATTGATAATTTTGTATTGTTATTGCAAAATACCACTGAAAAACTGCTTTTTTTTTCTCAAAATACTCCATACTTTAGAAGAAAATGTCCTAAAACTAATTTTTTTTTGACAGGTTTAAAAAAGGCAAATGGCGAATACGGTAAAAATTAGGCACATAATAGCTTCATTATTTGTGTTTGAGGTTATAAAGTTGGTGATTTTTTAGACCACCTCAGGGGGGTGGGTTAAATTTATAGCCCCCAGAAAGGATTGTTTTGTGGCATTTTGTAGTAAGTTCGTTGATAATTTCCCTAAGTAACCGTTTTTACAAGGATTAATTTACCTTATTTAATATCCCGAGTTGTCCATTACCCAATAAAACACCTCTTATTTTGTCCAGAAAAACGCCATATTTTTGAACCCGTTTTCAGCACCCAAAATATATTTATGAGGGCACTACGAGGCAAAACAAACATAAGTAAAAGTCACCGACTATACACGAAAAATATACCAAACAAAAAAAACCAAAACAACTATTAATTTATTTACACACTGAAGGTTGAGGTTATCTAAAAGCTCAGTCAAAAAAACTTTCCTTACTCAAAGCCCACTCATTTTAAAGCTGTGGCAAGCCAAGGTGCAAGCAGGGGTAAAAGATCCGAACCCGCTGTTTTTGATTGAACGCAGCGCTAATATTTTTAAACTGACATTTCGACAGTGACACTGACAGAAATGCATTGAGGTTTTTTAATACATTTCATAAATAAAAACACTTTTTAAATAAATACAAAATTAATCAACTCCCTATTTTATAGAGTGACATATAACTCCAATGTTAACTTATTCTACAGATTGTTTACTATTTTTTTATTTTCTTTCTTATAAATTGAAAATTTCCTCTTAAATCCAACAAAAGATTGTGTTAAGATGATTATTCAATAAACAAATTTATTAAAATTCTTCTTATAAATCAAACTACATCCAAAACTCAAGGAGGGTTCATTTAAAATGCTGAAAACCAAAAATTTCACTTAAACTTAGGACTGTTTTAAAATAGACAAAACCGTTTTAGTAAATCCCACTGTAAATTTCTGAAAAAGTTGATTACCCACATAACATCATGCGCTACTCAGGGATGAAACTTAATATGTTTCTAAATTGCGTTACAAGATATAAACGTGCCTAGTTCTATTGCTCTCCTATAAGTAATAAGAAGATTACGTTGCATAATCTGCACATCTATCCGTTGGTTCCAACCTACAAAAAGGGGTACAAATATACATGAATGACGTTTTATCTCTCGAGGCGGGGGGGGTGAAGAGCCAGGTCTTTACATCAGACATGATCAATATGAACTAAGCAATATGATAATACATAACTTTTTTTTCCTTCGATTACCCAACCTACTTTATGCTTATTGTGTGTGCAAAAGAAGATTTCTGTACGTTTTCTACTTAAAGTTAAAGAGAAATTGCGGAAAATAGTAATATTGAAAAAAATCTAATTATTCTTGCCTAAGAATTAAGCCATTTCCGCCAGTTTTCACCAAGTATTTACGAAAAAATCATGCAAAACTTTCGTCAAAATTTCAAATTGTCAAAGATTAAAATGTCGCAACAATGAACGTCACCGAGTAAAAAGACACAGCTATGGAAACGCGTGTTATTTCATTTCCCAGCCGCCTTCATTTATAGTGTATGGTGTGTTGCGAGAAATTCTCTTCGTTCCAGATTCTTTAAAGTATTTTCCTCGTTTTCTTGGATTTTTTAATAAAGGTATTTAAAGAAATAGTGTTAACAACTCGCGGCTAAACTGTGTTTTTTTTTACTTGCGTTTTTAAATACCTTGCTGAGCTCGTTATTTAAACCAACGCTTGTAAAAAGAAGCACTATTTTAGCCACTAGTTGTTAAAACTACTATTTTAAAATAAGTGTTCTTTTTCGGTAAAATTTTTTAGCCATTTTAATTTTAAAAAAATTAAAAATTAAACAAAAGTTGTATGCCAATAAATAGAGTGGGCTTTACTGAATACTATTGTTTTTCTTTTAAGATTACAATATTTTTTTTATTCCGAAATGTCCGGGCTTTACATGGGGTCGTTCCACAGTGCGGCTAATCCCTGTTTTAATCCAGATTCGATCGACGGTGCATTAGAAAATTAACGTTCAATCGCGATTGGACGACCGATCGCGATTATGTGCTTACGGTGCATACCAGGGTAAAAATCTCATAGTTATATGGTGAGTAATGCCCATAGAGAAAGTAATAGCTACGCGAGAGTGACCGATACTGTGGTATACTTGAGGGACATTATTTGACGGCGACACGAGCGCAGCCGGTGGCTACAGGAAGGAACTACTTGTTTAGCCAGATGCATAATAAAATACATATATTCTTTTGGTTATTTTTTTACAGACAAGTACTTATTTAATAATAAAAAAATATGAAAAAACGCCGTTTTTCCATACTTTTTAGTGATAACAAATTAACTCTATACAAACCTTAACCAACTTTGTACTGTTCCATGCAGCTAAAACTTTTCTCTAGCTTATCTAATAATCTAAAATAGAATGAGGAGATTATAACTATGGTGAGGAATATTATCAAATATTAAAGGTAAAAACATTTTATTGTTTTTTTCTTTTATTAATTGGGAAAAAATCCCAGTATAAAAGTCTTACAGATTTTATAAGTGTTTTAACCTATATCTTTTTTTGTGGTATTTTAACCTATTATCTTCTTCCTTAACTCTGTAATAATCATAAAGGTATAACTTTATTAGGAAAATTATGTTTACCACAGTTGCGATCAAACATAAGGTAACCAATTTGGCGACAAGGCCAGATTGCGCTCAAAGATGTATCTCTACACGTAATGTTTTTAAAAACATATTATTCTTATAACTTTATCCTTTACATGCACTTATGCAAATTCTCCGGTTTGTTTTTTAAAACATGGAGAAACACCTCATTTTTATTCAAATATATAAAGAAGTTTAGGTTTATTATATAATTGCATTTAAATTTCCTTGAATCTTCACAATTTTAAACCGATAAAGAATTTATAATGTGCAGTTACATGTTATGGTACTTGAAATATACCTCATTTTTTCGATCGAAATATCATATAAAATACCTGATATTTTGGCCAAAAGAATAATTCTTTTTATTTCTCCATATATATCGGAAATAAAACCTACAACAATGTGACAACCTCGCATTTGTGGCGGTTCTCACAATTTCTCTTCCGTGTTGTAGCTTTAGCATAATCGAGGTTTTGGTATAATTTACAGATTATTGGAGAGTTTTTAATATTATTTCAATAGATTTTTAAGTGTTTGTGGCAAAAGTGATGTGACAAAGTGCGTAGTGTGACGAAAAGTGGAGATTGCAGGTGAAAACCAAACATTTCACAGGTTAGTTATCATATGTTTTTTCGACGCCATCTTCTCATAGGCCGCCATAGGCGTGCAACTAGTGTTGCAATAAATACAAAATATAAAATAAAATATAGGAAAGAAATAAGTTTTTTGGGATATTTTTGCGAATTTCTGATAAAAACAATATGGTAAGCACTTATAATTAATTACACTATATTTGGTATAATGAACTAACCCCAGCTGCGACATTTTTAAATATCCTATATGAGAAGCAAAAAAATGTAAGAGGTGCGTATGATATTTATTTATAAGTACATTCACAGTTTTGCTACTATCTGTAGTCAGCTTATTTTTTCTGACGAGATTTATTTATAAATAGAACAAGCGGTCCCGGTATAAATATAAATTTTTAAAACATTAATATATCAGACACAGGATAAAGAATGTATGTTTGTTAAAACTTTTTATTTACAATATTTACATAGATAGATACTCCATATAATATTTTTTTTGTATTTATTAAAAATGTAAAAATACTTTTTTACGTATTAAATAAAAATTATAGTAGAGTGTATAAATTCAATTTTTTTTACACAACGAAAAACCATCATATAGTACCTATAATATAGGTATCTTCCTTTTTCAAAATACCACTATTCTTAGTCGAATTTGCTTATTTTTTCCACATTGGTTTTTTGGTAATTTGCTTAAACAGTGCGGAAAGTGATACTTTTGACACGTTTTTTTCCTATCTGCATAAAGCTTCTGCCTAAGGTTATATATATATATATATATATATATATATATATTTGGTATTTTTAAAATTAAAACCAAAAAATTTTATTTCCATATTTAATTTAATCTAGTTTATAAATGCATCTAAAATCTCCAATTAGACTTAAAATTCACGACATGCTAAAGAATACTTTTACCTATACTAATTTTTTAATAAAGTTTTGCAGGTCACTTGACATTAAATAGGTAAAGAAACTACTTCGCAAATACGTGTGACAAAGTCTAATGTTACATATCAATTTTAATGTGGAAAGTTCAACTTCCCACACGCCGTGCGTAAAAAAAATAAGCACGGCTTGCATAAAAACTGTCCTAGCGTGCGTAAAAAAACGTTTTACGCACGTAATTTTTTTTAATGGTACTTATGGACCAAATTTTGAAATTTTGACTTTTAAATGTGTGTTCTAGCAACTATTTTTTGATCAAGAAATAATCATAAACACTCGTAAAAAAAAAATTATACCTAACCCTTGCGGAAGTGCCTTTCCCCTCCGAACTCTTCCCGTGCGTTAAAGTATCACTTTCCGCACTAGTTAGGCAACTAACTATCTGGAGAACATTTAAAAAATTAATATTTTCTATGTTATTTTTTTCTCACAATGACAAATATAATACCTCTCCATACCTTGGTATCAATTATTAATTATAAAAAAATTAAAGATTATATTTCCAAATATATTTGACAAGTGTGAAAATAAGTACCAAACCATTTTACATTTATAAATAACGAGCCGTTTAGCAGCGGTTCTGGCCGTAAGGTGGTTGGAGCATGTGTGTGGAGGAGCATGTCTGGTGCAGCGTTGCCAGTGGAACATAAAATGGTTTTCCCTAAATCTAACGACTGACCGCGTTTCAAAGCAATTTATGAATGACTTGATGGGTCTATTTTAGTTAAACGTCTTTGGTAACAATAAATCATCACAATATGTTCTTGCGGGATTTGTTTCGCAAAAATCTGAACCCAATTTTCGGCACTCTTCAAATAGTTCCATGCTCTCTAGCTCTAATGGTAGTGATCCAGCCAACACCGTTCTTAACTAAAAAGCCAGTTAACTCATTTTCGTTTTAGTATCCTTTGGCCTATGATCGGTGCCATATTGACACCAAACTGACAGAAAATCCATGTTTTACTTGTCAATTTGGTTATAAAAATGGCAGCCACATTAGGCTAAAGGGCACTGAGGCGGTAGGAGTCAACAGGCTTTATAGTTAAGAACGGTGTTGATCCAGCCTGATTGAATTGAATGACATTTTAGACTTTACAATAAGCTGTTAATCCACTATATATCTAATCCCATAAACTCGCGCGATTTCCAACCAAGATTGATTAAAATAACTTACTTTTGAAAATCTAAAAGAACCGCTTGCCAGACTTGACAGACTTTGACAAGCGGTGGCAGAAACCGGCAGGTACTAAATTAAAATTGTGTGAAATATATTTCGACATGGAAAAAACGTTCTGTCTTTCTTTTATGATCATATAGAAAGAGATGGACGGGACAAGGTAGGTATTTACTTAATACAAGCATTACTTTCACTCTCTGCCGCAATGCGCTATGCGCACGGATGTAAAAAAGAAAGGGATTGATAATACCCTTGTGGGAAAATCACTGCCGTGAGTCTTCCGCCATTTTCGCCGCCATGTCGTGGAGATTTAGGTTGGCGACATTTGTTTCTTAATTTTAAAGATCTTGGGAGAATTTTTTAATACAAAAATAAAAAAGTGAAGAACCAAGCAATAAAAACCGTTTAAAAGAAAGACAAATGCTTGAACGGCCACGCCATGATAATCTCGCTCATTTGGTCTGGGGAATGCGCAAGTTTTGAACAAATAAATTACAACATGGAAACTTTACCCCCAAATTTATAAACTCAAAGGGTACTGTCAACCATTGCTGCTGGCGCTCCCGCTCAAGATAAACCTTCATTAAGTTGATCTCTGAATCTGAAACAGGAACTAAAACGTCTAGGGACAGATATGCGCCAACAGTTTATAAATCCGAGGTTGTTACAGGCCTAGAAGACAAGAAATATAAATGAATAGAGGGAGATACGGAGTTTGATAATAGCATATATGGATCAGCTGAAAACCAGAGTGATGGCAAGCGATCACAAAAAATTACATCTTTGGCACATCGACTTTTACAAAAGTAGAACAATACTTCATGAGTTTTAAAAAGAACATTAAAAAAAATTAATTTTAATATGTATTTTATCAGTATATTTTTCTTTTCTTGTTGTCATTTCCATGTGTTTGTAACTTTCTATATGTCATTTTAAGTAACTAGTTTAAGATTTCATTGTCAATTTTCGTGATATTGTAGCCAGTATTTTTTTGAGATTTTAAGACCAGTAATTATAAGATGTTTTACCAGTTTACTAGAAATAAAGAAAAATCAATATTTATTTTTTAATCTTTATTAACAAAACCTTAATGTTAACATTGTTTAATATCTAAGTGACATTTTAAAAACATTCTTAGGTTAAATTTACCTTAATGTTAATTTTTAATTTATGCAATTGTGACAATGTTTTTTATTAACAATTTTTGTAATAGAAGTTTTCTGATTCTGAAGAACTCAGCAGAAAAAGTTATTACTAAGATATCCTTAAGTTTTGGTAAGTTTTCAGCATTTGACATTTTTTTTTGTAGATTCGTTTTTTAAGGATGATGCACTTTCCTTATGGAAACTGGCTTTCTGTGTGATTTTGCTTATCTTGATGAAAATCTATCATTACCCGATAGCAACAAATAACAAAAATGGCTAAAAATGTTACAAAAGTTTTTGTTTTGAAGCTTGTTTGTTAAATACTAAGTGGCAACATAACATTTGCCTTTTGTTAAAAGTCATTTCTTGGTCATACAAATTTAATATTTTTTATGTTTGTGATGCCAGTGCGACGCAACCTATATTTTTCTGCTATTTATTCTCAGATTACAATTTGGTTCATAAATATTATTTACATTTTCACAAAAAGTGCAAAAAACTGATTTTAGGGAAAGGCCAGAATACCAAAGTGTTTAACTTTGAACGAAGTATCTCAAAAACCACATACCAGGTCACTGTGGAGCAATGATAGATTTTTATCAGGACAATGAAACCTACAACATATGCAGTTTTGAGCAATATCCCACATCCTTTATAAAAGATAGAGCTACAAAAAAAAATGTTGAATACTGAAAACTTACCAAAACTCAAGGATATCTTAGTAATAACTTGTTAACTTAGGGAAGGTATGGTCGACACAGTTGTTAGTTAATAGGCTTTTCCGCCAAGGTCTTCAAATATTGTAAAACTCCATGCTCGACTCCATGTGCCAAAGATGTACTTTTTTTGTGATCGCTAAATGTTGCTGGACTTGCCATGGCTATGGCTTTCAGCTGAGCCATATATGCTATTATCAAAGTCAGTATCTCCCTCTATTAATTTAATTTTTTATTACTGTATCACGTTGGTGCATATGTTCTTAGCTGTTTTAGTCCATGTGCAGATTCAGGTCAACGTAATCAAGGTGTATCTTCAGCGGGAGCGCCAGCAGCAACGGTTGAACCGAGCGTTTTTTACAATTTATATCGTGTGGCTTAACAGTACCCTTTGAGTTTATAAATTGGGGGGCAATGTTTCCATATTGTGATTTATTTGTTCGAAACCTGCACATACTCCAGACCAAATGAGAGAGATAAATGGCGTGACCGTTGGAACATTTGTTTATGAGTTGTTTCTTTACTTTTTTGATTTTGTATTAAAAAAACAACAACAAAAATAACCTTTCAAAAAAATGTCAAATTCAATCATATTTGGACACTGTTGACAGTCAGTGTTCCCACACTACTATTTAAAATTAAGGAAACCACTGTCGCCAACCTAAATCTCCACAACATGGCGGCGAAAATGGCGGAAGACACGCGGCAGTGATTTTCATGAAAATTTTCCATAGGTATTAGAAATCCAAGGTTTCTACATCCTTGGCTATGCGCTACAGGAACGTAGTTCCTGCGCGGCCGTATTTTTTTGTTAGTCTCCGTAAGTTATCATGTTGTCTCTGGTAATGACAATCGACAGGCTTACATGACGTGAAATTTGTCAAATTCACATTTTAAAAAAAATCCATATAGAATTTAATAATCTTATTTAAATGTTAAATTGATTGTTATAATAATTTCTGAAATAGGGAACGACTGAAATGGGTGAAGTGAATGTTAAGGTTCTTAGTGTACTATTGAAGTTCTTAGCTTTGGTAAGTATCTGTAACCTGTATATTCAGTGGCGGTCATATAGAGGCAAAAAAGGACGACGCTATTCTCTTATGGTAAAGCCATGATGGTAATTTAAGGCTTAAAATATTTTAGAATAATTTGAAGGGTAGCGTTTTTAAACATTTTAAAGTTTTCTTTCCAAACTTTAGATTTCTAGAATAAAACACTCACATTTTTTAAGTTTTTACTGTTTTTTAAGCGTTCAAAAAAAGTACTGCCGAAAAACATGTTTTCTCTGTTAAAATGAAAAATATTTAAGGTTGTTGAAGAGAGACAGCAGGCTATGAAAAAGTATTTTAGGGAAAGATGGAAGTAATTTAAATCAATTTTTTAATAAAAATTTATATTTTGTCATCTCTCTATCATCTTTAGTGGCGTCGCGCATATGATTTCTATTTTGCCAACTTTATCAAAAAAAAAGCAAAAATTATAATTGTTCAAACGTAAAGCGTGTAAGACATAAGGTGGTATTAATTTCTTTCAATCAAAATTCTTTACAGTCTTTAAATTTACCAAAAAACGTTTCCTACTATAAGTGTATTTTAGCACATCTAAAAATAATTGAACAGGTATTGAACTAAATAATTTTAAGGTTCTTCGTGGCTCTACCATTATGGTAAAGCCATAATGGTAATTTAAGGCTTAAAATATTTTAGCATAATTTAAGGGGTAACGTTTTTGTTTAACCAATTTTTTCTAATTTTTTCACATTTTTATATTAAAATTTTACTCACATTTTAAAGTTTTCGTTCCAAAAATATTTAGAGATAGAGGACAGAATTTTAGAAGTAGATGGAGAGATAATTTAGTGAAGAAATATTTAAGGTTGTTGAAGAGGGAGTTCAGATTTTTCAAAGCATAAAGTATGTGAGACATAAAAAGGTGTCCTAGTATAAATGTATTTAAACACATCTAAAAATCATTTAACAGGTATTTAACTAAATTATTTTAAGGGTGATCATGGCTTTACCATTATACACAGAACAAAGATTTAATTGAGCCGAATAAATATTTGTTCCCTAGCGGTCCAAACCAATATTTATTTGCACCAAACAAATATTTATTTAAGTCAAAATAGATTTCTTGACGTCGAATAAATCTTGGTTGACAAAAATAAATATTTATTTGATTGAAATAAATAGGCTCAAGGAAAGTTTTGATTTGTACATATAAATATTAAAATTATTTTATTTTATACTTTTAAATATACCTTTTGAAGTCGGTCCATTTGTTTTCGTAAGTCTTTTTTTTTTCAGTTATGTTGCATTACAGCATTTTGGCTAAACCAACACGAAATGTATTTTGGCAATGTCAACCCCAAGGATCCATTATCAAGTCAAGAGTTTATGCTGGTGGCTTGCACTTGCTACACAATCGTTCTGACTTTGATGATCGTATTTAAGCTATTTAAAGACGAATTCGAGGAAAACTTGGCATTTTGGTTTTTGTTTTCCGGGTGTGTCATTTTACTCTCAGGTAAGAATTTGACGATTCAAATGTTTATTTTCTGTTATAGTCCAAGTGCCAGGCAGGTGAGCACAAAAAAATGGGCTAACACTTTGAAATTTTTATCATAGATAGAGGTATGCCCAGGGATACCAAAGATACAAAATTGCCACCTATAAAGTGTAGCACTACAATATGGCAACACTGTAAACATTAAAATTTTAAATGGATTTATTTTAAAATCTGTAGGTCCTACTTGAAAAATGTTTTCTTGGTTTTTAAGCTAAATCTGGCCCCTTTAAACGAAAAATAACAAAATTGTCATACGTCACCTAAAAACAAATGTAATATGTCATCCAAAAACTCGAAGGACCATTTTTTCGTGATTTTTAGAACGACCCCTAGGGAACAACGATTGCAATAATTTTTTTTTTATTATTTAAATTATTTAAGCAATTCTTATAAACAAAAAAAAAATGGTGGTGCCACCTGAGTTCACTTTGACAAGTAATTTACAGCCATTTTAAACTCGCTTTGTAAAAACATCATAAACGCCACTATCTACTATACTATAAACGCTAGCGCAATAAATCTTTTTTTGTTCGATTGGTATTTTCTTTCTACATAAAAAAAACGAATTGGTGTAACAAAAACCTACCATTATGAAAAATTAAACGGGTTTAAAGTGAGTTAAAAATAAGTTTAGTTGTTTTTGATAAGTCACGTAGTTTCCAAGATATGACCCACAAATTACCAAATTTGCAAAAAGAATAAGTGCTAGACAATTGAGCTGTATAATTTGTGCTGCGCCTTTGATATGATTAGTACAAGTATTATAGGTAATTTTAAGAAAATACAGTGGCTTCCGCAGAGATTGTCTAGGGGGCTGGGCTTGAGTAATATAGTCTCAGATAAACATTTTATTATTATTTTTTTAGGAAAGTTAAATCTTTAGGAGTACCTATATATTATCTATGGCTCTGGGATGGCGGGGGGCTTGAGCTCCGTCCTATCTACGCCAACAAAATGGCAACCTTGGATTTTTTTTTTCAAATCCATCTAAACCAAATGTTGATATTTTTTTGAATTAGCCAAGTCGTTCTACCGATTAAAAAAGCTCATACTCACGTTTTTGTCTCCGGGAGTTCTGAGTAGCTGAGTATCTTGTGATTGTCGAAGTTACGAATGTTTCTGGGTAGAAATTGCAGAGACAAAAACGTGAGTATGAGCTTTTCTAATCGGTAGAACGACTTGGCTAATTCAAAAAAAAATATTTACATTTGGTTTAGATGGATTTGAAAAAAAAAATCCAAGTTTGCCGTTTTGTAATGCATACTATACTTCATATTTTAAAGCATTGTATTTTTTAGTGGCGTCGGTAGGGCGGAGCTCAAGCCCCCCCCCCACAACCATTGAATATATAGGTACTCCTAAAGATTTAATTTTTCTAAAAAAATAATAATAAAGTGGTTATCTGAGACTATGTTACTCAAGCCCCCCCCTAGACAATCTCTGCGGAAGCCACTGTATTTTCGACATTCTTAAAATTACCTGTAGTACTTGTACTAATCATATCAAAAGCGCAGCACATTTGGTAATTTTTGGGTCATATCTTGGAAACTACGTGACTTATCAAAAACAATTAAACTTATTTTTACCTTACTTTAAAGCCGTTGAATTTTTGATAATGGTGAGTTTTTTACACCAATTAGTTAAAAAAAAGTCATTTCCCAATGAGCATTTTCAGAAACTTCTGGTGACAGATATTTATATAATTATTATAAAGAGGGCTCCATTGATACCCTAGGGTATTAAGAAGTTTCCTACAAGACTTGAGTTTGTATATTTGTTTTATTAAAGGCTTTAAATTGATGGTACCCTAAAGTAACATAAAACTGGCGTTAACAATATTTCCACGGACATCTTTATAAAAATTAAAGTCATCGGTTCAAATGTTATATAAATTGGTGTTAACAATGTTTCCACCAACATATTTATAAAAATATAAGTCATCAGTGACAAAAGTTATATAAATTGGTGTTTGAAATCTTTCTGTCAACCCACCTATAAAACCGTAAGTAACTATCAATTAAAGATATATAATAGATTGGTTTTTAAAAGGTTGCTATCAACCCACTTATAAAACTTAATTAACCAACAACAAATTTATATAAGATAAGATTGAAAATATTTCGAGACACTTATAAAAACTTGGGAACTCACACACAATAGTTATATAAATTGGTGTCTGTAATATTCTTATGAACTCATTCATAAACCTTTTTTGCCCATAAGGTTTTTTCTATAATGTTGTTATTGATTTCTTTATACAGTGATTATAATACAACTGTTTTTAGAACAAAAAAAAACAATTTTAATTTATTTTGGCAATTATAATAACAAAACAAACAAGATTTTTTAAGGTTAATTTTGTGACATCAAAAGGCGCGTTTTTGCGAAATCAAAAGGAGCGTTTTTGCGACATCAAAAAGGCGCGTTTTTGCGAGATACCATACCATTATTATCTTGTTTTAATTACATCAATCTGAGAGAGATAAGAGATCCAAATCTTCTTGAGATAGTTGCCGATGACAGATATCGGGATCGAATGCATTTTACACCCGATTCCCACCAGCGTTCCCATGGGCAGTCACCCTGACTCAAAAAACTCATCACGTGGTCCGACATGAACTTGTATAGGCAAATCTCGCTTGGACCACGTGATACGTGTTTTGATTCGGGGGACCCACGAATGAGAAACGCATAGATGAGAACCGTGTTTTAGAAAAAGAGAACAATATAGTAACCGTATTAAGGTCGCAAAAACGCACCGTGAAACGTCGAGCGCATACGCTGATACTGCTGGTCGGCGGCAAATGTGAACACCCCGGAAAATACTCGCCTGTACACCCTTCGACCCCGCAATCTAACTATATTCTTGAGATAGTTACCTCTGATAGTTATGCGGGCTTGAAGTGTGTGGAGGCGGGTATTTTTCCTGGTATGTGTAGTATGCTGGATCTCTCGAGGAATGCATTTAGGAAAAGAGAACAATGGTAACTATGTTAAGCTCGCAGAAACGGACCATCAGTGTTCAACACTGCGCCATCTGTAGCCCTTTGTTCCAAGTAGCATCATTTTTTAAAAGGGTTATAAAATAGTGTTGACGAGGTAAACAGTGGTATAGTTGTATTGTTTTTTTTATAGAATTGTCGGAAATTTTCGCCATTTTGAATTACAAAAATAGATTTTTGGCCTAAATAAAAACGTTATTTATGGGGTTTCAACATGTGTTTCAATCGAAATATTGCTTGTTAGGGTTAAGAACAACATACAAAATTTAATATTTGTCCCAGAAAGAAAAAAACGCGTATGAAAAAAAAAACTGATATTAAATGAATATTTTTTTTCCCGTTTTCTCAAGTATTTTTGGAGCCCATGAAATTTACGTGAGTGTATTCGAAAACTATACAGTACACACGGGACCGCAGCTGATTTTCAGAGTAGAATGACTTGAAAAATAGCTTTTATTTGACTATAGTATATAAATATTCATATTCCTGCTTCAGCTTATCTCACTTTTATTTTTATTTATTTTAGAAGATTGCTAAACACCATTTTATAAATTTTTTTATTGTAAAAAGAAAAAGAATAATACATAACAAGCAGAGGGAAGAAAGATGGAAAATCTATATTTTTAAATCCATAAAAACCTTTAATTTGTTATGTAGTGTTGTTAGAACAGTTGTAAAACCTTTTTATAATAATCTCTATACTTGAGGGCTCATAAGGAAGTTTTATAAAATCTATATGTTATTTTTCTATCCATTACTATGTACCATAAATTTTTATAAGCTAGTGTTGAACAGTTGTTTTTCAAGTCTTTTTTACTCATTTAAGAGATATATTAGAGTTATAAAATTATCACCAACACTAAATAATATAACTTTTGGTTATTTTATGAAGGTTTTATATTATTTGCTGTAACTTTTATATAGACAAAAATGCTCATTGGGTTGTTTCATTTTTTCAGTGGCCAAACGTAATTTTTTAAACTAAACGTATTAAAGCTTTTCTATGTAGAAAGAAAATCCAACAAAAAAAGATTTATTGTCCTATAGTATAGGAGATGTTTTTACAAGGCGAGTTTAAAATGGCTCTCAATTACTTGTCAAAGTGAACTCAGGTGGCATTCCATTTTTTCTGTGTATAATAATTGCTTAAATAATTTAAAAAATAAAAACAAAATTTATTGCAATCGTTGTTCCCTAGGCGTCGTTCTAAA
This sequence comes from Oxystoma pomonae, assembly GCA_963921995.1. Taxonomy (NCBI): domain Eukaryota; kingdom Metazoa; phylum Arthropoda; class Insecta; order Coleoptera; family Brentidae; genus Oxystoma; species Oxystoma pomonae. Next base: position 6,157,564 of record OY998166.1, read on the forward strand.
GCTCACGAAAAAATGGTCCTTCAAGTTTTTTGGATGACATATTTCAATTGTTTATAGGTGACATATGACAATTTTGTTATTTTTCGTTTAAAGGGGATAGTTTAAGCTTAAATACCAAGAAAAAATTTTTCAAGTAGAACTTACGGATTTTTAAATAAAGCCATTTAAAATTTTAATGTTTACAGTGTTGCCATATTGTAGTGCTACACTTTCTAGGTGGAAATTTTGCATTTTTGGTATCCCTAAACACACCCCTACCTATGCTGAAAATCTTAAAGTGTTAGCCCATTTTTTTGTGAGGTCCTATATTTTAAGGTCTGGCACTTCGACAATTTTTTTAAGTTTTTGATTTTTTTTTTTTTGTATTTTATTGTTTACATTTTTTCGCCTTTTTCCAATTTTTATTAAAAAAGAATACAAAAAATTAAAAACTACAAAAGGAAAACAGCACAGAAACTATGGCAGAGTCTATGATCATTTTCCAAAATCGAAAGAGCATGCCCAGAAAATTAAGACACTCGACGATATTAGGTCGGTTTCTGCAAGGTTAATACAGCATACCGGTATGTATGGTAACATGGGCGAGTAACTACTCCTTACCATGACGTAACATTTAACTTGAAGGTGTGACGTCATGGTTACATTGCTTTTTTCTTTGGTTGGAAAGCCTGAATATGAAAATAAATTGTAAACAATTTTTGTAGATTTTTTGTGGATTTTTGTTAAATGTTTGAAGTTTTGTTCTGAAAACACACATCCTTAAGTTACATAGGACATATGTCGGTATACCCATATGTCTGCCTCTCTTATGCAAACAAAGTAAAGTACCTACATTACCTGAAAATATGTATAACCCGACGATGAAGTTGTGGATTTGAATTATGACAGAGGTATGTTATGCTTTCTTGTTTATTTTAGGCTACTGTAGAGGCCAGAAAGGCCTGTTTGGCTAAAAAGTTGACTATTGGATAAATTTACTTGTTAAATTATACAATGAAAAATACCAGTAGAGTTACACCTGGTTCCCATCTATGCGTGCTGACCCAGACTCAAAAAATGCATCAAGCGACTTTACATTTACAACAACTGCAAATACATGTCCTGTTACGTGGTGCGTTTTTTGAGTCAGGGTCTGCGCGCATAGGTGGGAACCAGGCGTTAGGTATTATAACTTTAGTTAGAAAAATTTTGACTGTGTATTAAGGAAAATACACATGGTTTATTAAGTATAGACATTAATTTTAGTGTTATGTTTGATGTTATATTTAAAGTGTTTATTTTTTTTTAAATTTAGCTAGAAAAAATGAATTTTATTGTAGGTAATTCCCTTATATCTTAACCTCTGTAAAAAGTAAAGGCCCAGTTACTCATTAGATAAGCATAAATTTAGTGAGTGTTAATTGAGCTTTGTGTGTTAATTGATTTTAATTTCATTTAAATAAATCACTTTATTTTTTTGTGTTTTTCCATAAACTAAACTCATGTCTACAAACAAACACCTTTTATAGTCTTTTGTAACGAATGGTTTGTTCGGGTTCGTCGAAATTTCCTGTGCTAAACAGTCTGGAGCATGCGCGCTTAAAAAAACGCGTTCTGGTTCGACCACAAATGTCCCGAACTGAAAAGTTTTGTGTTCGGGTTACTACCGAAAATTTGTCCAGGACCGGTTCAACACTGTTCTGTACAGACGGAATTAAATGGAACTGTTTAGGACTATTTTCTGACGAATGCGCAAATTTGTTCCTGGAAGATATACCCAAATAAACGGGTTTTTACGAAAAATAATAAAAAGCCAGAGTGTAATCTTGTATTATTTTATTATCCGCGTGTATTTTTATAAAGGTTTTGTCGAGGGTTTTGTATGGTGTGACCTAAAGAAGAGGAATCCCTGCCTAACCCGAAAATTCAGCTTTTTCAGGGTTAAATTTCGATTCTTTCAAAAACTGCAGAATTTCACTTTGGAAGAATTAGAGCAAGATTCTACCTCGTCATCAAGTAGTGGTGATGACGAAGCCATTGGCAGATTTTTAAATGCAATGTAAAAAAAATATGATGCTATGAATTTGGCAGAAACACAAAAGCTATGAATTTTGTAGAAGAAATTGGGGACCTATATGATGAGAACCAACTTATGGAAAATTTTTGGTAAAATATTTATTTTATGCTAAAAATAAACAGATAAACTGAAGACACTCTGGATCACATCACGTGCTTTTTCTTCACTCTATTGTTATGGCTTGCTGTCAATGTACAGCTGGTTCCTTTAAATGTTAGGACGACTCTTAAAGCAGTTTTTTCTTGAATTTGAGCAGTGTATTTTATTTTATTTCAATTTAATGTAAATCAAATTATAGTGTCATTCTAGTTCAAAAATTTATTTTCAACGTCAAAATCCAGTCACATAAAATTCTTAAATTTAGTCAAGAAACACACACGACGAAGGAATTGAGAGCACGGATTGTAACGAAGCTGGAGGATGGATAGTCTCTTGCAGCTGTGGCAGAACATTTCAATCTCAACCGGAATACTGTATTCTTGATTAACAAAAGGTGTAGGGAAGAAAGAACGCTAGAGAGGAGAGGAGGATCAGGTAGACCCGCAGTTTCAAGCTAGGATGAAGATGCAGCTCTCATTCAAAGACTCGAAGAGGACCCTTCTTAAACAGCAAAACAAGCAAGGATTTTGTCTCAGTTCCCAGGATGCAAGACAACTCCTTTCAGGAGGATTGCCGTGTTTCAGCTACTAAAACTAAGCTCGCCTACTTTTTGCTCTGAATTATATCAACAGAGATCAAGATTTTTAAAACCGCGTGATTTTTACGGATGAAAAAACCTTCCAGTCATCAAAGAAAGGCAAAATTAGAGTGTATAGGCCAGATAACGCCAGATTCAATCCACAGTATGTGAGTCACTACCGAGCAGCTGGTCATTTTAGTGTGAATGTATGAGGATGGATGTCAGCGAGAGGATTGGGGGTGATATGGAGAATTGACGGAAGATTTGTGGGACAAACCTATTTAGAGATATTGAACATCATGCTGCCAAGTGTGGAACAGGTTTTTCCAGAAAACAATTTTATTGCAAGATAATTGTCCGGTTCATACCGCGAACATCATAACAAGGTGGTTATAAGAAAACAACGTTGAATTGCTTCCTTGGGCAAGTTACAGCCCAGATATGAACCCAATAGAAAATGTTTGGAGTGTTATTGTATAAAGACTCTAACAACGCAGGTTCTTGCCACAAAATGCAAAATGTTTCTGGGAAGAAATCACAACGATATGGGAAGCCAAAAAAATTTCACGGTGTCTTTCTATGAATCAATGTTTCGCAGATTACAAAACGTTATCGACTTAAACGGAGACATGACAAACTATTGATTTTTTTGTAGTTTTTTGTTATTATTATAACAAATACATAGGCACACACAAAATGTATTTATTATTTTTGGTATAAAAGTATTATAAATAAAGTAAACAAAATAAAAAAATAAAGAAGACCTTAGTGTAAGAAGTATAAGCAGTTCCCAGAAACATAGATCATCCTGTAGTTGTAAATAACCTGCAACATTTTTAATGTCAACTTAATAGTATAAACTGCTCACAATAATCAAACACTTTCTGAAGTCGTCCTAAAATTTAAAGGATCCAGCTGTACATGCGGAAATTTTATGAAAATGCGTTCGGGTTCGTCCAAAAATTGTAAACTGTTAAGAACAGTCTCGTCGATTGCGCAACTATAACGCGCAGTTCTAAAACGTTCTAGGACAGTTTTAAAATAATTCGGAACCCGAACAAACCATAAGTCCAACTCGTATGTACACATTCTTACACAATAAACAACAAATCAAACAAAGAAATCCATATCTTTATTACTGAGATCAGAACTACCGTTACATTTGAACGCAACCTTTTGGATCCGTCCGAGTGCTGTCACGACCTAAGCACCTTTTGTAGTTTTGAATTTGAATCGATTTTCAACTTGCTGAAACTGCATATTCGTTTTCGTCATATTTGCAACGTTTGGTGGAATGACGTTAAAATTTCCATTTGCAGAAAAAAACGCAACTTAAGTTTACGGAGTGCCATTTTAAATTTATTTAAAACGGTTTACTCTCGCTCCCGCCTCACCAAACGATCATCCACACATGAAGCAGTCATTTATTGGGTCGGCCTATTTTGAGGTTATAAGGTGAGTTTGTATTTTTTGTTTTAGCTGGATGCTATTACATCGCAACCATTGAGGAATTGAAACAGAGCGCTATGATGAAGTATTTTGAAACTGTGGACACCGTCGCTGCCGTTCTAGCAATGGTGGCTGGTGTTGTCTTCTTTGTGGACGGGCTACACGCCTATGGAGTGTTCTAAGATACTTTTTAAACTGCCAAAATTTTAAAAATCATAAGCAACGTTATTAGTCAAATCCATTTTCAATCAGATTTTTACAAAGATATTCAACTAAAATAGACCCATCAGGTCATTCATAAATCGCTTTAAAACGGGATCAGTCGTTAGATTTAGGGAAATGTCCTCTCCATTGGCAACGCTGCATCCACCTTACCAGCTCGGTTCTACTAAAGGGCAACTCCGACTACACGTAATGAATGAGGCAATGTTATACACGGTTATATAGGTGACCCGCTACAGGTGCCAGGTTGTCACATTGTGTAAGTTTTATGCCCAATATACATTGTAAAACTAAAGTAATTAATTTTTTTGTCAAAATATCGGATAAATAAACATGAAAGATATATATTCAAATTATACTAAAAAACATACATAAAAAATTTATGTAACAATTATGTAAAACGTTCAATGTAAACTAAGGTCCACATTGTTTCATAATATTTATGTAAATTTTAATGTGACATAATAATATTACAGAGCGTTTATATTACATAAAATGTTGTGCATAATAGGTATGTAAAATTTTAAATGTAAACCTAATGTCTAAATTGTTACATAATTTCATTTAACGTAAATAATTTTATGTAACGTTTACGTTTGCTTAAATATCACATATAATTTTTTATATAATAGGTATGTAATATTTTTTATGTAAAATTAAGGTCCCGCTATTTACGTAAAATTAACATTGCTTATGATGACTTAAATTTACAGTCAAAGTTTTGACGTAATGTTTACATATTTTTTTTATAAAGACATTTTTATGTGAGATTTACGTAAATATGATGTAATATATTTTACATAAATATATAAACCTTAGATTTATATAAATATTAAGTTAAAGTCACAAGTGTGTTTACTGGGTTCTTGTATAAAAGCGCTTTAAGAGCCCCGTATAAACAAAGTAACTGATTTTAAAGAAAATGTTGCATCACTCGCGTCTCTCTTTATTTAATGTATGTCATACATTCACGATCTCTAAGTACAGTTTGAGTTTTGGTACCGATTTTTCAAATTTTTTTCAGACTATTGATAAACAAAAAAAGCGTTCCGAACAACTCCCTATTTTATCCCCTATTGTTTCTTTGGCAACGCTACTGTTGCTGCCCTCTTACTAATAATGGCCAAACTTTCTACGCACTGTGCCATCTGTTGCTGCCCTCTCACTAATAATGGCCAAACTTTCTGCTCACTGTGCATATTCCCTAATCAATAGTAAAATGAACCACGTGAGGAATTCCGAATAACGGCACGAGATGGCATATTTACAGTGAAGACTGAAAATCAATAACGGGCTAATGCCCGTGTGTACGGGTCTGGCTTGACATGTAAGCCGAGCTTAAGCTTTAGTTTTGGTGTGCAATGGTGTGGAATATCATGTAAGTGGCACTTAAGCTGCAGTTAAGATAAGCCGTAGAATCACTTCGGCTTAAGCACATTTTGAGGTTATGTGAGGTATTTTTTTTGATTATGTTTTTAAACAAAAGCCATTAATTTAATCAGATTATAAAACTGTTCCGTTGTCTTAAAATATTTCTGTGATTATAATAGTTGTCTGTGCTTAAAATGGAACTTCTTTGGGATTACGAAGAAGATAAAGTATTAGACTTTGTCATTAATGGAATACCTACCAAGAAGGATTTTTCAAAGAATGAGACAAAGATACCTAGGCTTTTACAAAAGGTTTAGAATGTCCACAAAAAATCATGTCTTTTTCTCTCTTTTGCAAATTCGTTGTAAAGAAACTGAAAAATGGGTTGGGTTGGTCTGGCGGTGTAATAATTAGTATGTTTTCACATCGTATTCAATACGTATCGAAAATCAAGCATCTTGTTCTTCATATGTCATGCTCTTTGTCGGAACAGAGAAGATGCTCTATGAAAGAAAAAGAAGACAATCTTTTCAATACGTATTGATTACGATGTGATTTATAGTTAACCAATTATAGTAGTTTTATTTGCCTTTTCCTTCATACAATCATAAATCACCAATAAAATTAATTTTTTTAAAACAACCTCAAGTTTTACGTGTTTTTTTGACACCTGACAGGTAATAATCATGATCACCACACAAAAAACTGCAGTTAACTGCCACGTTGCCAATAATTTCCTTACTTCCTAGTGGAACATATTCGTAACCTTTGCAAACCAAATAAATCTCAAGGGTCACCCTCAGTTCAAGCAGCACTTGAACAAGGGGAAGAAGTAAGGGGAAGTGGTGCACACGGGCATAAGTGCCTAAAAGTCGATTTTAAGATATTCAATTGTTTATGCCGTCACCAAAGGCGACTCGCGTTCAAATTGTTTAAAATTTATTTAAAAAGTTTGAAACATTAATTTTCTCGCGTTGCAACGGTGACGTCACATTTAAACTGGTTAAAACTATTTCACAACGGAATCCATTCCCGTCTTAAAACCGACGCGTGCGCAGAAGTCACGACAAAATTTTTAGATATGGTTTTTTTAAGCACTGTTTATACTTTTTTCCAGCTATTAGAGTGGGAGAAGATCAACTGAACCTTATCTGTTGGACTTATATCCATATACACCAACACAAACATTCTCCGATTAAGATTTAATCATCATTAACATTAATCGGAGTTTAGAATGGGTCTTACAAAATAGTATTTAATCGTGATTAAAGCCTAATCGGGGAATTCTTGCATTGGTAGATACGGGCATTAGTATTACATCTAGATCCTTTGTAGGTTGCGCGCTTTTTAGGTTGTTGGACTTTTTTTTTGTTTTGTTCAATTTAAAGAAGTTAGACAACCTTATGAATGAACCAGACGGTTGGTCTAGAGAGGGGTTTTAAGAAAAAAAACTATAATCTTTAAAACATAGATTTTTGTTTTCTATACATTGCCAACTAGCATTTAGCGTAAAAAGTGTAATCCCCTATGTAGCCCTTCTTTGGGGGACTATTTTTGGAAAATATTCTGATAACCTTAAATAGCAACACCCTATTGTGACTTCATATTTGAATTCTCGCTAAAATTCTTTTTCCAACGGTACCCCATATCATAAGATTTACTTTACTAATTTTCGAGATAATTGGCTTTTAAAATGTCAAAAATTCAATTTTTGAAGGCCCATATCTTAGAAACTAAAAAGGATATCTCTATTGTGTTTATTATCGATTTTGAGGATATTTTAAGAGCAAATAAAAAACGGTAACAGTTTGACGTTTGCCCATTCTTATTTACAGTTTATTGATTTTCAGCGATTTTGAGGATATTATTCCAAAAATTAGAAGGTCAAATTGTCAAACTGTTGTCCTTTTTTATTTCCTCGTGAGAAAACCCCTAAAACCAGTATTGAACACAATAGATATATTTTCTTTAGTTTCTAAGATATGCGCCTTTAAAAATTGAATTTTTGACATTGTAAGAGCGAATATCTCGAAAACTAGTAAAGTAACCTTATGATATGGGGTACCATTGGAAAGAGAATATCAGTCAAAATAGAAGGTTGCTTTTTAAGATTTTCAGTATATTTTTCAAAAATAGCCCCCCAGAAAAAGGCTACGTAAACAAAAATCTATGTTTTATATAAAATATTTTTTTTCTTAAAACCCCTCTCTAGACCAACTGTGGAAACAAATTAGTGGTCAAAACAGTTAAAGCTTTTTGGACCACATTGTTAGATATCTGGAACCAAATAAGTCTTGTTTTGGTGGAAATGTACACAGAAAACATATTTCGGAATGACAATTAGAAATTGTATAATGACGTTCCCTTTAAATCAATAATAGCCAGTCATTAAATAGAAAATGAATAAGAATTATTAATTTAATAGCGTCTGTTATTGATAGAAAGGGAGTGTGTTTAAGGTAATCCTTGTTGCCATTCAGATATATGCCATATTTTTCTGTGTCTTCAACGTTTTATAAAAAAATATTTTATACGCAAAAAAAATAAACATCTTTATTACATTTTATAACTAAAAATGTTACAAATTATAATATTGAAAATTAAATCAAATACACACGGTTTATGCCCTACAATAAGAGGTTTTGGACCGCTTTAACATTTGTTTCTACGATGCAGGCTGGGACTGGGAATCTAAAAATGAAGAGCAGTTGAAGTCGTAGGATCTTCACAAAAATTAAAGAAAGAACTACGCAATAAAAATATAAATTATAAATACAAAACAAGCCTAGAATTACGTTATATCTTTAAATACAGTATCTTCCACCCGAAGTTCAGTGGGGAACCGAGAGGGGGAGGTTTGGGATTACCCCCCCCCCCCCCCCCAAGCAGCCTCGTTGCAATTGGCACAATCAAATAACACCAGAAATAAAATATGTAGGGAATAAAATACAAAAGCCTAACTCTAATTTTTAAAAATCCTAAATTGCAAATTGTGCTATATAGTGAAGGGGCATGTGTAAGTCCGTGGGATATTTAATGAAGGAGTTTTGTGACTATGTGGGAATGATAGCTCTTCAGTGACACAATCAAGTGTTACCGTCTGTTTTGTTCGCATCCGTGTAGAAGGGGTTGATATGGCGTCATCTTTCCAGATGGCGGCCAAAAATCATAAAAAAAAAACAACTTATTATTACATATAACATATCATATATAATTCGAGGACGAAGATTCCAAAAAAATTTACTTTTAAGGTTATACGACATTAAATGTCCTTGAAAATCGCAACAAACAAGATTTTTGCCATTTTCTCTTCAAAAAATCTTAATAATTCGACTTTTTGTCAGACCAACTTCAAATGTACCTCAAACTATTAGGCATGTATGCCAAATTCGATCCTTAGAGTTTGATGCAGTTTGAAGCTTCATGACCTTGAAAAATACCCTAGTAAAATTAACAAATTGCAAAAATAGCATACTAAAGGGCGCTATTCATCAACTATTCAAGCGAAGAGAACCAAATTTGGTAACAAAGATAAAAAGGTCAAGTCCAACAATTTTGTTAAAAAAAGTTTTGTTCAGCTATGACGTGTTTCAATTCGGCTGATATATCAAAATGGCTACCTGTAACCACATTTTATTTTATACAATTTCGTAAAAAAGTAAAAATAACAAGGCGGCCATCAATTCTTGTTGACATATCTCCTAGTTTAGTTGATGCATAACCCCGATTGACCTTGAAAATACCATGTAAAATTGAAAAACCCGCTTTTTGTAGTGTTTTTTCCAATTTGCCACTACGCAAAAATTTTAAGTGCCGGAGATGAAATTAACATCTTAGCCATAAAAAAAACACTTCATTTTACACCTCCCAACCATTTTTTTTGATCTGGCGTTCCAGATGTTGGTGTAACAAAACGTTAAATTATGGAGATTTTTTTAAAGAGAAAATGGAAAAAAGTCGTTTTTTTGCGATTTTCAAGGTCATTTGACGTCGGATGACCTCGAAAGTGATTTTTTTGGAATTCTCGTCCTCGAGTTATATGAAATCGAGTATCATCACGCACCGGTTGTAAAAACTGTATTTTTTATGATTTTTCGACCGTCATTTTGGAAAGTGTCATCTAAAACACCTAGTCCAGAATATGTTAATGTATATCTAACTTCTGCTAACTCTTTTATAGGTAATTTAAATGTCTTTGTTGGCTAGACAAGTGAGTAGAACATAAAATTGACAGTTCCGATAGTGAGAACAACAGGCATATAGGTAATTTTTTCCGGGATATGGCATAAACATCTGGGGCGCCAGATCAAAAAAAAATGGTAGAAAGGTTTAAAATTAAGTGTTTATTTATGGCTAAGATGTTAATTTCATCTTCAGCACTTAAAGTTTTTGCGTAGTTGTTAATTGTAAAAAAACACTACGAAAAGCTGGTTTTTCAATTTTACATAGTATTTTCAAGGCCAATCAAGGTCATGCATCAACTAAATTTTTTTTTCATATTAAGCAGAGATAAGTCAACAAGAATTGATGGCCTCCTTCTTATTTTTACTTTTTTACGTAATTGGATAAAATAAAATGTGGTTATATGTCTCTATTTTGAGATATCAGCCGCCATATTGAAATACGTCATAGCTGAACAATTTTTTTTTAACAAAATTGTTGGACTTGACCTTTTTATCTTTGTTAACCAATTTGGTTCTCTTGGCTTTAATGTAGTAGTTTTAGTATGTTATTTTTGCAATTTGTTAATTTTGCTAGGGTATTTTTCAAGGTCATGAAGCTTCAAACTGCATCAAACTCTAAGGACCCAATTTGGCATACATTCTTAATAGTTTGGGGTACATTCGAAGTTGATCTGACACAACTTTAAATTATTAAGATTTTTTGACGAGAAAATGGAAAAAAAATTTTTATTGCGATTTTCATGGTCATTTAAGGTCGAATGACCTTAAAAGTAAATTTTTGGAAATCCTGGTCCTCGAATTATATGGAATCGAGTATAATCATTCCCCGATTGCGAAAGTTGTTTTTTTTATTGGCCGCCATCTTGAAAGATGTCGTGATATCACCCCCTTCTACACGGATGCGAACAAAACACCCGGTAACACTTGATTGTGTGACTAAAGAGCTATCAATCTCACATAGTCACAAAACTTCTTCATAAAAAATAATAAACATTTTGAATTACACAAACATTTAAATTTAATTTTAAATTTAATTGACGTCAACCCTCAGCGAGAATTTTCGATTCTAACTTTTGGTAATTTTGCGTCTCCCTAAAAAGACGTACAGTTGTTTACAATTAGGCCAGTGCGGCATAGTTTTCTTTAATTTTAATTTTATTATATGTGCCGATATTATTGTTCTTAAAATTTTCTAAAACTTTTTTTGTACACTTTTTTATCTATAATTCATGAACGCGTCAATTCAGAATGTTTGGTCATATATCCAGCCTTGTCTAGCGAAAAATAACGATGCATTTAACGAATGCGTGTCAAACTAGGATTACTGGTGGCACAATTGTAAGGTAATTTTAAATAATTTTATTTTCACGAGTCTTCAGGGTATCCACTGACCTGGAAAACCTAGAAAATCTGGAAAAGTCAGGGAATTTTGAGAGATACCTGGAAAAGTCAGGGAATGACTAAAAAAATCCTCAAAAGTCAGGGAATTGGCCCGCCAAACATGGAATTTCTCTTTCTCAAACTATTTTTTAAACCAACTTTGTAACAAATATGTGAGTTCTTCTCTGCTTACCTAGTATATAAGCTGGCAGATTGTGTTTATTGAAAATATTTGGTTTTCGTTTCGAAATAATAAATATCATCTGGTATTATTTCTCCTTTCAGGTGTAGTCTAGCTTTTTTCTAATCCTACAATATTTGTCATGTAATTTATTTATTCCCAATTTTTAAATAATAATTTTTTTTAAAAGCAAGGATTCTAATTTAGACTGAATAAGTCTTTCCATAAGTCCACCAGAGTGGCAGTGTCTACAGGCTGTGAAAATCAATAAATATCGAGCATATTGTAAGCTTTGTTTAAAAAATATTGAATTGAGTAATATGGGGCGTCAGGCCATCTCGAGCCATTTTAAGAGCAGTGGTCATGTAAAGTACGTGGAGGTTGAAAAAAAATCAAGGAAATTGCCTTTGTTAATTGAGAAAACTGATATACTATCATTCTTAGCCCAAAATGACAAGGGACCTACATCTACACCAACTACTGGAAATGAAAGAACCTCCACAGCAACTGCTTTCACTGCCAAAAAGGGTTCTACTCCTTTTTTGTAATCTTTTCTTATTGAGCAATTAGTTATGGATCCAGAAATATTGTGAAGAGTTGGGGTGAAAAAAAGTCACGACCCTGCTTAAGCCCATTGTTGACACCAAAGAAATCAGACTAGCTCTGTTCCACCCTTATCTTGCACCTTGTATCCTCCGTACACATTTTTACCAGGGATATCAGCTTTTAAAAGCCCAGTTCTTGCATGCTTCCCACAACTTTGCTCTACATAATCTGTCAAATGCCTGCTTGAAATCAATAAACATCTGGTGAAGTTTTTTTTTTCAAATCCACAGCATTTTTCCATTACTTGTCTAACGGTAAAAATCTGGTCTATATGCTTATGGGTGCAGTATCGATATTTACCTCTTTATGTGGCTAGGATCTCTCTTTCTTTGGTTATCAGTTGTCCGTTGTTTGTTTTTATTTTTTTTTATTCTTTTGTTTTATCTGTTTCCACCATTTCTCTTATTATATTTAGATGATGGTCTCTCTTTTTCCTTTATATCATTCTGCGTGCTTCAGATCTTTGTTGTTTATACTTTTCTATATTAGATGCTGTTGGGTATTGAAGCATTTTTTCCTGGTCATATTTCGTCTATCCGTCGCTCTACTACAGTCGTCATCAAACTACTTCCTTCTTTGTTATCTCTCTTTGTCGAGAACTTGACTAGCCATTCTAGTTACTGTTTCTTGGATGTTCTTCCAGAGCTCGTTTACATTGTACCCCATTGCGGTTCTTTTTTTATTTCTTCAATAATTGGTTTCTGGTATATTACCTGAGTTTTTCCGTATTCCAGCTTATGCTGGTCTTCTTTTTCGTGTGCATGTGCACATATGCATAAATATTAACACTTCGTGCTATTTAGTTTTATAACTTGCTAGATGAACCAAAAACGTTGGTAGAACTAGGCAAATTAGTCTTTTATTTTTAATACTGTTACCTGATTTGTTTTTAGGATTTAACGAATTCGGTTCCTGTGATTTTTGTCTTTAAATAAAGTTTCGAGGAAAGTTTTTCATCTTTTTTATCTGCTTTTTATCTTTTTATCTCGATAATAAACCTACCTACTAAATTCGAGCTTTCAAAAATTTTCATGGTAAAAGTCTACATTTACTTTGTGTCTACGTTGACAAGCAACTTTTATCCAAAAAATACCTGGAATTTTTTAAAAAATGGTCAGGGAAAACCTGGAAAAGTCAGGGAATTTGGAAATTAGAATTTGGTGGGAACCCTGGTCTTCCATGGTCAAAATGTAAACAAGTACTCTTTCCGCCCAAAATTTCTGTCAGAAAAAACCTAACCCAAAAACTTCAACTTCAAAATGTGACAATAACAACAAATGTATCCCATTTTTAGAATTTTCGTATGTTTTTTTGTCGCGCGGATTGTCTGTTTGTTTGCACAAGAATGCAGGAAGGTCTAGGAACTTTACTCCCACACATAAAGGAAATTTTCCAAGCCAGCGTAGCAATGGGCTATGTTCCAGCTATGTGGAGGCAGGCAAAGTTAGTCTTCATACCGAAACCAGGTAAGAAAGACTATACAGCTGCCAAATCCTTCCAGCCCATAAGTCTAACATCATTCATGATGAAGGCATTAGAGAAACTGGTAGACAGGCACCTCGTCGGTGGACACCTGAATACCTACCCTCTACATAGAAATCAACACGCTTACTGGAAGGGACGATCTACAGGTACACAAGGTTGAGAGAGCTCTAGACCACAAAGAGTACGGCTTGGCGCTATTCTTTGACGTCGAAGGAGCTTTCGACAAAGCTAGGACCACATTGATCAGCGGATCAATGAGGGAGAGAGGAGTAGATCCTATCCTCATCACCTGGACAGAGATGGCGCTGAAAGATAGAGGTGGAAACATCCTTCAAGGACGTGTCCGTGAACAGACAGTGAAGAAGACTTTAAGAGGAAGGTATTGAAGCTCTAGGCTACGCCGACGACGGACTTGTCATAATCCCCGGCAAGTACCTCGGTGTGATCTGCAATAGAATGCAGAAGGCATACAATATAACACTTTTCACCAAGAAGAGGACAACCGCTGACATTGTCGCGGGAAGTAAAGTACTTAGGGGTGGTAAACTAAACTGGAACACTCACATTGACCATGTGAAAACCATGGTTAATGGGACGTTCTGGTAAGTTAGGAGGGTAAAAGGTGAAAAATGGGGCCTGAGCCCTCCTGAGATGTCCACATATATCATACGACCAATGATCCAGTACGGTTTCGTGGTTTGGTGGAAAGGAACCAGTACCAATAAAAATGCTAGGAAGCTAGACAACCTGTAAAGACTGGAAGCCATAGCCATAACTAGCGCAATGAGGACGACTCCAAACTCAGCTCTACACACTGTCCTGGGACTTCCGCCGCTCCCCCTCTGGATCAGAAAGGAAGCGATGGCAACGCACCTAAGAATTAGAGATGCGGGGCTGTGGAAAAGGGGAAGCTAAAAGGCCGGGCACCTGGCTATTGGCGGGATGGCGATAAAGAAAATACCAGAATATAAAATCAGGGAAAAGAGGAAATACAGTGTAACCATACCACCTAGAGAGGCATGGACTAGGAACGAAGTCGATCTTTCAGGCAATTCCATGATCTGCTTCACAGACGGATCGAGGCTAGCAGACAAAGAATCGACAGGAGCATGTCTATTCATAGGAAATAGGGAGATACCCACTAGGTCGGTACGCAACGGTTTTCCATGCGGAAGAATTAAGGGCCGGAGCAGAAGATAAGGTCTACATATGCACGGACAGCCATGCTGCCATAAAAGCATTTTGTAAACCTACAATGCCGAAAGGACTGCTCCAGGAGTGTGTGGACACCCTCCAGGATTTAGCAGGGGAAAAAGAGGTTGAACTTGTTTTGGGTTCCAGGACACATGGGGATCCCAGGTAACGAGATGGCGGATGAGCTTGCAAGGAAAGGGTCAGCTCAAGCATACGTCGAACCGGACCGGAACTGTGTCTGTTTTACCAGAGGTCAGATGAAATCTGCCATCAAGGAATGGACCCACATAAGACTAAATCAGGAGCAGAAGCACACAGGGGACGCCAGGCAGGCCAAGGAGCTCATCCAGGACCCCTAACAGGAGCCCTCACCGGGCGCTGCGCGCTCCAAAAGCAGCTGGTAAGGATGAAGGTAGTGCGAGACTCAACTGGCGGAGAGTGCTCGGAGGAGGATGAATCCTCACACCACTCTCTTGCAAGGTGTCCGGCCTACAGAGGAATCAGAAAGGGAATCTTCGGAAATGTGTTCGATCCGGAACACCTTCCGACGCTGAAATGGTCAAATGGTCGAATATCCTGACCTTTATCCAAGGACGGGAAGGCTCGACCGTGTTGGAGTGGGAGCGTGAGGATGGCGAAAAGGGCTCGCGTAGAGCCTAGTCGCCGGGCTGGGAGACCCCCTTATTCTACTACTATTTATTTGCACAAGCTTCACGCAAAAATTACCTAACGGATTTTAATACAAGTTTCGCTACTGGATTCCTTGGAGTCCTGGGCAGAACACTGACTTTATTTCATTAAAATCAGTCAATGGGAAGTTATGACTATTAAAAGTAAGAAAAGCGGCATAAAAATATGAATGTTAAAATGTGACTAAAGTTATGACGCGATACTGTCAATACGCTAAAATAATATAATCCTTAAAATACCGTTATGGCCGTACCGCAAAACAGATTATAGATCTTTTTGCGCTTGCGTAACTTTCATTAGTGTCAAAAATAGTGCAGACTTAGCTTTTAATTGCCTCGTAATAGTTACCATTTCTGAAATTTTGGCCGTCTAAAGAATAGTTGTGAAAAACCACAAATAAGAAAATATAAAAGTGTAAAATCTAAATTTAATGCTCTTACCACTACTGCAAACTGCCTCAGCCGTTTCTATACACTTTTTCTTACTCGAAAAAGCATTCTTGCTTCGAATACCTTCCACGCCTCCCGTGGTACAGCCGCTTGAGTACTTGACGCAGCCTTTTTCGGTTTTCTTTTTTGTATAGGTGTCTAAATCCAAAGCACAAACTTATATTTTTAGCCAATATATATTGTTTTAAAATCGGGAAACTTCCTCCTGGTGTCCCTTTTAGTGGTTTGTTCGGGTTCGTCGAAATTTCCTGTTCTAAACAGTCCGGAGCATGCGCGCTTAAAAAAACGCGTTCTGGTTCGACCACAACTGTTCTGAACTGAAAAGTTTTGTGTTCAGGTTACTACCGTAAAGCCAGACGGAATTAAATGGAACTGTTTAGGACTATTTTCCGACGCATGCGTAAATTCATTTACGCATGTTTGTGCGAAAAAATGATTTGTTCCTTGAAAATATACCCAAATAAATGGGTTTTTACGAAAAATAATTAAAAGCCAGAGTGTAATCTTGTATTATTTTATTATCCGCGTGTATTTTTATAAAGGTTTTTGTATGGTGTGACCTAAAGAAGAGGAATCCTACTTAACCCAAAAATTCAGATTTTTGAGTGTTAAATTTCTGTTCTTTCAAAAACTGCAGAATTTCACTTTGGAAGAATTAATGCAAGATTCTACCTCGTCATCATATATACAGTCCGTAGGTAGATCCTTGTGGTTCTCGGAGTCCTAGTAGCTACCACGCACCCCTAGCTATAAAGTTTCGTGAGTCATGTTTCAGGTGCCCAATTTTAGAAAATCCACCTAAAAAATTGAGGTTAGTGTTGACCATACCCAAGTTCTTCTCTTTTGCTTTCCCCTGCTTCTTCTTTTTTACTTTACTGCAAGCAAAATGCGTTCCGGTTCGTCCAAAAATTGTGAACTGTTAAGAACAGTCCTATCGATTGTGCAAGTATCACGCGCAGTTCTGAAACGTTCTAGGACAGTTTTAAAATTCGGAACCCGAACAAACCGTACCAAAAACTTCCAAAATTGCTATACAGCGGACTAACAAAGATATTCTCTCCGTTGGAACAAAAAAATAGTTCCATATGGACAGGTTTCTTGATGTCCAATTATAAAATGGACATATTCAATAGATATCTTTAACAAATCAAAAAAATTTAGTAGTAGTTTAGTTTTGCTCTAATAGAACAGAAAAAATAATTCGTTAACAAACTTTCTTTAACAAACATTCATTTTGAAAACACTGTGAATTAGAAGGAAAATAAATAAAAGTGCCCATTGATATAAAAACAAATAGTTTATTTTGAATTAAAGATGGAAATCTTTTAGACCTGGTTTTTTTGTCATCCACTCTATCCAGTTAAAAACGAGGTTAAAACTTTATCCCATGGACAAGAATTCTTTGGTATCCAGTGGAGTAAAAAAAGAAACTTCCAGTGGATCTCCAAAACTATCATGCTAAAGGACATTTATTAATGAGTTAAATATTGAAGTCCGGTAGGCACAGGTTATTTGAGATCCAATGGCTTGACGCAAAATGGACGTCTGCCGAATGTAGTTTTTTTTTTCCTCAATACCAATGGACCAAAAAAAATCTTCATTCATGCAAAAAATAACTAAAAAAAGCAGTTCTTTATGGATCAAGATTCGAAGTCCTTTGGACTCAGTTGTTGTGTCATCCACCGTGTACAGCGTGTGGAAAATCGCATTTTCCGAACTATTTTTAGTGTGGAAAATTTTTTTCGCACCGATATGTCAAATTTCGAAAAACCCGTACTGATTCGAAGTTTCTGTTCATCATATTGCCTATGAAATCCCTTGGTTGCTATGGTGTGACTAACCAGTTATTTATGTATTTATTTGTCAGTGGCAAAAAAATTTAAATGACTTTCAATGAAGAAATTAGCGAAAATTCGGTAGAAGAGGTACCTGACGAGATTCTTTTGGCCGCTGAAATTGCAAAAGAGGATTTGTTGCCAGATAAATCCAGAAAACAGTATGAGAAACAGTACAACGCTTTTTGTGAATGGAGTTTGGACAAGAAAAACACGAATTTTCAAAAGGAAGAAGTTTTCCTAGCTTATTTTTACGAATTATATTCACTCAATGTTGAAAAGTATGCTCAAGCTAAAGAAAAATGTGGATATTAGTAGACATTTCAAGTTAATTGCTTTTCTCAAGAAAAAAATGGTTGGCTTTAGACCAAAAAAATCAAAAATTTTAACCATAAATGACGTGGAGAAATTTATTGACAGCGCTTCCGATGACATTTACCTCCTTATTAAAGTGGCAACAATTTTCGGTCTAGCAGAGGCGTGCAGATGGGAAGAATTAACGAACTTTTTACTTGAACACACCAAGGGTTTTTTGTCAAATATCGCAAAGGAGAATGTAGTATCCAGTGCGTCGGTATAAATAAATTTGGAGGTAACGGCATAGTTACGTCTTGTGAATCCAGAAGAGTTTACTGGACATTGCTATCGAAAGTCTTCTGCCACTGCCCTTGTAGATGCTGGAGTGGATATAACGAACTTGAAGCGCCATGGAAGATGGCAATCCACAAAAGTAGCCGAAGGTTACCTGAATGAATCCCTGGAAAATAAAAAATTAATCGCACCAGTTGTGTAGCCTTCGCTGATTCGGATACTGAAACAAGTGCACTTGTACAACACAAACAAACTGGGCATCAAGAATCTGTAAACGAGCTGCAGTCTACTGAAGTAATTATCCCTTTACAACAGGACCCACAATCTTTATTGGGCAACCGCAACCAACTGGTATCTGCTATAAATTTGAATAGTGCCAATCATTGTACATTTACCATTAACTATAATATAAATAAGTGTCAGTCTATTTTCCTCACGCTCGTAGAACAACAATTGTTCCTAACGTGCGAAAACCTTTTTTTCCGCACTTAGCTGCTTGACAGAAATCCACTACGCGTCGTTCCGTCAACGGCAGATGCGTGCGGAAAAATCGATTTTCCGCACTAGTTACACTTGGTTGCAGAAAACATGGGAGTAGTAATATTGTTTTTTTTATCGTTGTATGTAGCAATCAAACACTTTTGAAAGGTGGGGCTAACGTCAAGTCATCGTCTGTTGCAATACAAAATGCTAAGACATTTGTCTATTTTTGTAAAAACGCAAATTATAACGCGATTAACGGAAGACAGATGGTCAATAAGAAGAGTAGCTGACTATTATGGGGCGTGACAAAGCTATAGTATGCAGACTTAGTAGTCGTTGGGTTGCTACTCATAGGCTCGAAAGAATACAAGGCTCTGGCAAGTTTAATGGTAAAGTCATGATGACCCTTAAAATAATTTTCCTAAATACCTGTTAACTTATTTTTAGATTTGTTAAAATACACTTTATTAGGACACGTTTTTTGGTAAATTTAAACACTATAAAGAACTTTGATTGAAAGAAATTAATACCACCTTATGTTTTACACACTTTACACTTTGAAAAAATACAATCTTTTCTATTTTTTGACAGATGACATAGCCTGCTGTCTCTCTTCAACAACCTTAATTATTTTTGCACGTAACTAAATTATCTCTCCATCTACCTCTAAAATTCTGCCCTTTCTCTCTAAATATTTTTCATTTAAACAGAGAAAAAATATTTTTTTAGCAGTACTTTTTTTGAGCGCCTAAAAAACAGTGAAAACTGTTTGAGTGTTTTATTCTAGAAATCGAAACATTGGAAAGAAAGCTTTAAAATTTAAGCAATATCATGGCATAACAATGTGAAAAAAGTAGTAAAAAATAGCTTCATCAAAAACATTACCCTTTAAATTGACCATTAGGCTACAACTGAAGAAGAAGATGAGGTCCTGCTCAATTATTTAAGGGAAAACCCTTTCGAAACTGCAGCGGACGGAGTAAACATAACACGCTTTCCTTCATCTGGCGTCGCCGCAGGCAGAAGAGTAAAGGCTTCCAAGCTGAGTTGCTGTATTTCGGCTAAAAACCTAAACTTACCGAGGAGCAGGTTTACTGCACAACGGTATGTCGATACTCGAATATATAATGCTACCATCAGTTAAGAACCTTTATCATCAATCAATCAATCAATCAATCAATATAACTGCCCCGTGAATACCGATAATATTTGTAAGGCGTAGTTCCAAACACAAAACATTGAAGTATTAACTTGGCCTTCAAATAGTCCAGACCTAAATCCTATGGAGAACGTTTGGGGAATGCTGGTCAAAATCATTTACAAGAGTAATTGGAAGCCATAAAATCAAGTAGAGCTATTGGAAGCCATTTTGAATGCGTAGGAGGATTTCGCCGAAAAGGAGCATTTTTTTAGAAACCTATCCGAAGCGATAAGTTCAAAAACTATATTAGTTAGGACACTTATTTTAGAGGCAAGCTGTGTGTTCTTAAATGTTAGACAATTACTTACACTACTAAAGGCAATTATTATTCTGCTTCCTACGTACGGTTTTTTTCTGCGACCAAGTATACATACCTTCGTCGTATGACATAAGATTCTTAATAAGTCTGCTGATGTTTTGTTTTGCCATATCTTCTTCGTCACCTTTAGTTAAGACATACTCTCGGTCCGGATCAAACCATATAAAAACGTCGGGCAGGGGATGGTCGCATGCCTCGTCTATATCAATTGTTTGTTCGTTTATGTACGGTGGATCTTGGCAATCTACAAGGTAATAATAAAACTAAAACTAATTCATTCATACAGAGTGTTCTACCATATTTGTCCCCTCAGTTTTCCTCTTTATTTTTCATGCTACATAAACGTTTATTATCAAATATTAGAGGGCTTTTGGTCTACCTACAAAACCATCAACTGGTTGTAGGATGTAAGAAGCTCGAAGCCCATTATCCTCCAGGAAAGAAAGAGATTGGGACTACGGGACAATTAGAAGATCTTATAGAAAAGAGTAAAGTTGAAGACAATTTTAGTAATTTGAACAAATTTGAACTTTAAAAAACCAACAGAAGGAAAAATTGAAAATAGATAAGGTGTAATTGGCGCTGATAATAAACAGAGTTCAAAAGGATCATCAACAAATTATGGAAGAAGATGATTCGGTCTATTTGGTTGTTGAAGCTGAAAAGCCAGAAGCCCACTGTCCCCCAAGGACCAAAGAAACTAGGCCTATTTAGAAGATCATATTCAGAAGAGTAAAGGTGAAGACAATTTAAGTAATTTGTAAGACGCTCAGACAAGGTACAATTAGTGCTGACGATCGACAGCGTTTAAAAAGATCATCAAAAAGGTCATAAAAGAAGAAGATTGGGTCTATTTCGTTGTTGGAGCTAAGAAGCCCGAAACCTATTGTCCTCCAGGAAAAAAAAGATACTGGGTCTATAGGGCACTTAGAACTTAGAAGATCATATAGCCAAGAGCAGAGGTAAAGACAATTTAAGTAATCTATACGATGCTGCAGATGTCAAATTTGAAGTTTAAAATAATAACAGAAGAAAAAATTGGAAATAGATAAGATAAAATTTTAGATGATAATAAACAACGTTCAAAAAGATGATTAAAAGGACCATAAAAGAAGAAGATTGGATCTATTTGGTTGTTGGAGCTGAGAAGCCCATAGCCCGAAGACCATTGTCCCGCAAAGAAACAAGAGACTGGGCCTACGGGGCACTTAGAAGACTATAAAGAGAAGAGTAAAGGTAAGGACATTTTAAGTAATTCGTAGGACGCTCAGATGAATAATATAATTACCAGAAATTTCAAATTCAACAGTTGTAACACGTGTTTCGCATATTGGACCGGCAATTTTCTGACAGTCTTCCAACTCTATAAAACTGTTCCTTGTTCTGGCACATGGCTTAAACATAAACAAACCCCTAAACATATAATAAATCTTTAGATCTAGAAATATCGATCAATATAGATGACAAATATCCTATTTTTGAAGTTTTTGCGTGTCTGTTTCTCCGTTTGTTTTTTTCAGCATCACGCAAAAACTACTACACCGATTTTGATGGGAGTTTCACTGCTGCATTCTTTGGATCTCTAAAGAGCAAATCGGTTCTCGGAAAACTCACGGGCAAAGCAGGTATTCGACTGGATTAAAGTGTTTAAGAGGATGAAAGGGGGTGGGAAGGAAGTAAGGGATTAGCGAAAGAAATAAGTAAGCCGCAATTTTAAACACGCGTGGGCAACCAGCTACTTTGTAAATATATATATTGTTCGTGTTCGTACAATAAAAGAACGATTTGAAATGAACTCTATGTTTCGGACTTCCATTGTCTATATTTTATTTATACACGACGTTTCGATCCGTACAATCTCTGATCGAAACGTCGCGTTTTCAAATACGTCATTGTCTCAAACTTTCAAAAGAACGATTTATTGGGCACAAAACAAGGGTTGGTTAATTATCGCTAAGGGTGAAAAAAGAAATTGCTCAAAAAAAGTGCGGTTAGCAATCAGTATTTAGTAGCTTTTAGATATTGCCTATACAGTAAGTGGCACCCTACTAGGAAAATAGGATTCTACATGAACAGTTTTCAGCCATCCGCATCCGTAAAGCACGAGCCTCCGCTTGCTATGTTCATCGTTTTGCTAATTTGTTCCTTTATCTTGGTACTTATGCCACAGAGTAACGGTTGGTAGGTAATCCGTGCTTGTGCATGCTAAATTCATATCTTTATGATTTGATTGTATTTGTCCCCGAAACCATAAACGGACTAATGTTGTTCAGGAAAATAATGAGGAGCGGGAAGCAAAAGAAATAATGCTATTAGCATTAGTTCACGAAACCCCAACCTTATCGACCCGTGCGCTTGCGCACGATGTTGATTTAAGTATAACAACGGTGAGGAAAATATTTAAAAAAAATAAATATTGTTCGTACAAAGTACGAAAGACCCAAGAAATTGATCATGAGGACCATTTCAGGCGAATGAAGTTTTGTGAAACTGTGATGAATAAGGCAAATGAAAATGAAGATTTTCTTCGAAAGATTATCTTTACTGATGAATCAACATTTCAACTCCATGGTCGACATAATCCTAGTCACACCCGTTATTGGTCTCAGGAAAATTTACACAAGCATTTTGAATTAAGAACCCAGCGTCCTAAAAGGTACTTCATTGATGGTAATTTGACTGGTCGAAAATATTTGGACCGTTTGCAACAGCAAATAGTTCCAGAAATTAGAAGATTAGCTGGTCCTCGATTTAATGAAGTATGGTTTCAGCAAGACAACCGGACAACCGGCTCACAATGCGGCTTTGGTTTTGGAGTATTTAAATAATACTTTTCCAAACCGACTTATAGATGGACTAAGAGCTACAATACCTTGGACAGCACGCTCTCCTGATCTAGCACCACCCAATTATTTTCTCTGGGGTTATTGCAAATCCAAAATTTATGGGTTTCGAGATCGCGCCGCATATCTTGAGCAATTGCGACTCATCCCCGTGATACTAAATTATGTATGAAGAGCTTTCTATGATCGCTTAGGTAATTGTTTGGCTCAAGAAGGTGGACTTTTTGAACACTTGCTTCATTAATTTTTTTTTATTTATTTGTTTTTTTTTAAATTTTAACAAAATTTTTAGTTTTGGATGGATTCTAAAATACACATTTTCTTTCTTAAGAATCGAAACAATACTTTTTATTATTGTTTCGGTTCGAAAAAAAACTCGACGATACATCCCAATCCGTAGGATAAAAGGTACTGAGTGAACGGCAGTCGCACGAGTAATCCACGGATCACCCGGTACTCTTTAAGTAATCATTATAGGTACAGTCGGCTGCGGGCAACCGCAAATTCGTCAAGTTAATTCCTATATACCTAGTAGCCTGCCCCTCACTGTATTTTTATTTGTGCACATATGTTCCTTTATTTCTGCTCAAGAAAGATCGTTTCATCATTGCAGGTTTCCGGCGTTAATTACTATTATGCTGACTTTTGAAAAACTTATAATAGTCATGTTTCTTGAACAAAATGAAAAATAAAAAAAGTAAATGTGGAAAACACTGTTACCCAGTCACCCCTAAATTTGGCAATTGCCTTTTTGATTTTTGAACAAAGGTGTATAATTTTATTTAACCAATATAAACATATTCAAGGGTGGTAGAGCATACAGGCAGGGAGGTAGAGCGTACAGGGTGGCAGCATAGTTAGCCCAAAACTAATATACATGTTACGGGCTCGATTTTCAAGAGAAGTCGAAAACTAAAAACCGCATTGCGATATATCAAAGCGTTTCTGAGCTACAGCGTGATTCTCAAAAATGTGCGTTTCTAAAAACCCTCTACAACTTTTGTATTTGTAAAGATAGAGATTTTAATTACAAACATTTTTTGAAGATTTTTTAAGGATAAATCTACCTGTTTCATCGATTTTGTCTTAAAGCCTTTAGTTCACGAGATATAACATAGTTACATATTTTTAAATGGAATACCCCAATTTTTACAAAACTAGTTTTGTAATAAAATTTCCTGTTAAACGATACCTATTTTTACTAAGCAGTTAAACAGATATCTGCAATTTTTAATAATTACCATAGTAGGCTGTGTTTTTTAGGGTATCCATCTAGGTAGCTATGATCAAATAAAAACAATTGCCATGATAAACGAGCCCAAGTGTCAAAAGTGGCGTCTTCGTCAGGATATAAAAATGTTTGAAAACTTTGAAAAGTACGACATGATAAAATGTTATATTGAAAACCTGGCTCAAAAATATTTTTAGAGCAGGTGATTCCGTTTATCGACAATTTGCCACTTCAGCAAAATAATGAGCTATACTTTCAACATGACGGTGCACCTCCTCACAATGCACGAGACATTACTAATTTGCTAAATATTGTGTTTGCCGTAAACTGAATCGAAAATAAAGGTCCTGTAAGTAGATTTTATGTAAAAAACAAAAGATCAAAAGATCTTGGATGGAAATAACGAAAATTCAAACTCGGATTAGCATCCCACAAGGAACACACAAAAGATCAAAGCGAAAAGAGAAATGATTAAACGATGTTTCACCCTGGGTAACCAGCGTGGGCTCATCAGTAGTTTCACTGGTCACCCTCCACTATACATCATTAAACACCATGATACACTTTGATTTCCAACCTTGAACCACTCACAAATAGGCATCGTTCCGCACTGGTACTTACTTATCCAAGTTACCTGATACGAATTCGTCCTGGCGTGTTAATATTTCCAGTAGGATTATGCTCCTAAGGCAAAGAAGAATTAAAAAAAAAACCTCCAAATCAGTTACTTCAACCGAAAAGAAACTTTTTAAAGATTTTAGGTGTTACATAGTTAAATTAATAAAAATTTTAAATAAAAACTTTTAATAACTTTTGTTTATTATTTTAGGGTTGGTAATTATAGTAAACTAGAAGTTAAACTTCGAGTTTGCTGTGTCCCCTCGTGTCGTAGCCAACTTGATTTTGTATGAAAAGAAAACAATAAAATTTTATTTACACATTTAGGGCGCGCACAGCGCCTATTATGGTAAATATCAAAATATGCAAATATCTTTTAAACTATTTAATAAAAATAGGTGTATGGCACATCGTTCGTTAGGAAATTTTATTAGAAAACTGATTTGAATTTTAAAGAAATATAACTTTGTGTGATATCTCGGGAACCAAATGCTTTAAGAAAAAATCGGTGAAACAGGTAGATTTGTCTTTAAAAAATCTTCAAAAAATGTTTTTAATGAAAATCTTTGTCTTTACAAATAAAAAAGTTGTATAAGGCCTTTAAAATCGCACATTATTGAGAATCACTTTGTAGCTCAGAAACGCTTTGACATATCGCAATGCGGTTTTTAGTTTTCGACTTCTCTTGAAAATCGACCCCGTAACATGTATATTAGTTTTGGGCTAACTATGCTGCAAAAGCCCAAAGCTATAGAGGCCCCTCGAATTTGGACCACCCTGTACAATGAATCTAATATCCGACATGTTTTTACCTTGCCCGGGGCAATCGTACATTTTTCTATACTTTTGTCCCAAAAAAATACATCGAGATTTTGTTGTACACAATAATCGGCCAGTTCTGTATTGGGCCCTAATTCGCAGTCTGAAAATTAAACCACCATAAATTATATTTACACTGTAGAAAATTTTGGCTTCAGCATAAGTTGAAGATATTATTAAAAAATAATGGCTACAGCAACAACGAATTGTACACTATCGGCATCATAAAAGTGGTACTTGATAAACAGGTATTTTCTAAATTGTATGGTTAACTACCAGATTATATTTTGTGACAGACTGGTACTAAAATGTGAAAATATTGACATCAAAGATTGCTTTCAAAAATAATTTTTATATTAGAGTAATACGCTAACGCATAAAATAACTGTAATAAAAATTAAAAAACACGACTGTAACGAAAATTATAAAGCGATAGAAACAAATTATTAGGTATATAAATTTTCCATTCACCTCAATTATACCGTTTAACCTTCTTGGTAGAGAATCAGCCAAAATTTCAAAAAGTTTTTCATTTTCACCAATCACTTCTTCATAAGCATTGACTATTAACTGGACCAAGTGATGTTGATTTCCCGGCACAATATTAGAGTTTTCCAGCTTTTTAGAAATTAAACCCCAGATATTTTCCATAAGATTGACATCTGGGGTTTTTGCAGGCCAAGAAAGAACTTCAATATTTTGCTCCCGAAACCAAATTTGGCAAATTCTGGCCGTATGAGCAGGGCAGCTGTCTTGTTGAAAAATAAACTCGTCTTGATAAAGTTCTGTGACGGCTGGAAGCATGGTGTTCTCTAAAATGTCCACGTAAAGCTGTGCTTCCATTGATTCGAAATAGAGCACCATGAACTCTAGCAGAAATCCAACCCCACATATTTACCGAAAATCTTCCAGCGCAAGCGTTGTTACCAGCAATACATCTTCCCTCATAGCGCGTTCTTGGTGGACGATACACCCGAATTCGTTTTCTGTCACTACAGGACTGGAAAATTTGTTCATCGGAAAATATTACCTTTCGCCAAAACTCTGGTTCCTTTAGAGAGTAATTAAGGGCAAAAAGCAATATGGTCTGTTTTTTTTCATTCGTAAGTTTAAATTTTTTAGCATCTACACGACATCTTAAATTCGAACCTTTCCTTACGCGATTTCGTGCCACTCTTACACATTCTGGAAATTGGGTTAATCTCTTTGCCAGGGCAACAGATGCAAAAGGGTTTTCTTCCACAAAAGCGATAAGGTCATAATCTTGTTCATCAGTTGAAACTTTCAATAAACCAGTCCCTTGTTTTCTCTCTATTGTCTGATCTTCTTCTCATCGTTTTTTAATTTTTATAATCGTGGTTTTACTGCGTCCATAATGTCTAGCGACGTCCCTAATTGACCATCCTAGTTATAGTTTTGCCAGAAGTTGGGCTTTATCAAATAAAGAAATTTGTGGAGGCATTTTTTATTTATTTGTCAGATTGAAATACATAATGACATACTTTGACAGTTTAAGAAAAATACAATAATGGGTGACTTTGTTTGTAAAAATAGACCAAGGTATTATAACAAAATGTATTGTGTACCACTTTTATGATGCCGATAGTGTACATGTATGCCAGCCGCTTTCGTAGTTACACTGGCAAATTACTCTAAATCCCTTTCGAATCTTTAATTTTTTTCTTATTTATCGCCATGTTTTGTGAATGGAACCACCACCTTTGAAAAAGGAATTTTAGTATAAAAAGACAAAATTTACTTTCTAAACGGAATAGATTAGAATAGAATAGATATTTATTTAACCATAAAAACTGTAAATACAGTAAACTTTTGTCAAAAATTGTTTACAATATATAAACTAAATCTAATATACCTTAGAAGTTCCTGTCTGGTATGACTACTTAAAATTTGAAAAACAAACTTTCTAAAAATAACTGAAATAAAAAATTTAAGAATTATAAAAGATAAAAAATGACCTAAAATCTACAAACATTCAAAGAAACACCACACACAGTTCTGTATTGGGCCCTAATTCGCAGTCTGAAAATTAAACCACCATAAATTATATTTACACTGTAGAAAATTTGGGCTTCAGCATTAGTTAAAGATATTATTAAACAATAATGGCTACAGCAACAACGAATTGTACATTTATGCCAGCCGCTTTCGTAGTTACACTGGCAAATTAATCTAAATTCCTTTCGAATCTTTTATAATATAATATATTAAGAAAGCAAGTAAAAAAATAATTTAGGAATAGCGTCTATAGGCCATTAATGAAAAAATCTACAAACATTCAAAGAAACACCACACAAAAAAAGAAAAAACATATAAAAAAAATAGTACTATGCCCATGAATGTTCGCACCAATGTTAAAACGTCCTTTGTTTTCATAGACAAAACATAAAATATTAAGAATATAGATACTAATTACTGTCTAAATTCGATTTTGTTTAAAAACTTGTTTGCATGATTTTCTATAGCCTAGATTCTTTTTGCATAATCAGTACTGTTTCTATTTCCAGACTTTGCCCCCAAACAATAATATTATATTTTAGTACCGAATACACCAGCGAGTACTAGCAT
This sequence comes from Oxystoma pomonae, assembly GCA_963921995.1. Classification (NCBI taxonomy): domain Eukaryota; kingdom Metazoa; phylum Arthropoda; class Insecta; order Coleoptera; family Brentidae; genus Oxystoma; species Oxystoma pomonae. The sequence goes on from OY998166.1 coordinate 6,186,036, forward strand.
GATAAAAGATCTTTGATATTAAGTTCCTTTCTTAGGTTAATTAGAATGGACCACCTCCTAAGTCGCCTGACACATGAAGGATTCGACGCGCAAGCATATGCAGACGACGGCGTGGTGAAGGTGGTTGGCCGCTTCCTCGTCACTGTCTGCGAAAGAATGCAAAAGGTGATCAGAATCATAGAAGACTGGTGCAGACAGAACGGCCTATCAGTTAATCCTGCAAAAAATGAAATGATCGTCTTCACCAGAAAAAGGAAACTAGAGGATTTCAGAGCTCCTATAATGTACGGCAGACCTATAACTTTAGTATCAGAGTTTAAGTATCTGGGAGTCATACTGGACAAGGGACTCACGTGGAGGCCAAAATGACTGAACAAGTCTAGGCAACAATGTGGCAGTTGCGCCGAGACATAAGACCGAGAATCCAATATGGGTCAGTGGTCTGATAGCCTGGCCTATGAAAGGGCAGAGGGGAAAAAGTGGGTCATCTGGCAATCGAGGAACTGGTAACAAAAGAGTTGCCTCTTCTAAAGATGCCAATAGGGACTCCTTCAAAAGAATGGAGGTTTGAAAAAAAGTACAAAGTCACAATACCTGAAAAAATGAAATGATCGTCTTCACCAGAAAAAGGAAACTAGAGGATTTCAGAGCTCCCATAATGTACGGCAGACCTATAACTTTAGTATCAGAGTTTAAGTATCTGGGAGGCATACTGGACTCACGTAGAGGCCAAAATGACTGAAAAAGTCCAGGCAACAATGTGGCATTTGCGCCGTGTGATCGGTCGAACCTGGGGTATCACCCCCAGGAACCTATACTGGTTATACAAGGCCATCATAAGAATGAGAATGCAATATTTTTCAGTAGTCTGGTGGCCTGTAGTAGAAAAACTGACCAGTTCCAGAAGATTCATGAGCCTGCAGAGGCTCTTCTGCAGGGGAATAACAGGCGCAATGAGGACTACCCCCATTAGAGCCCTAGAAACCATCTTAGGTCTCCCCTCGCTTCCAACTTAGATCAAGAAGGAAGCGATGGCGACGCACCTACGACTGAGAGACAAGGACCTATGAAAGGGCAAAGGGGAAAAAGTGGGTCATCTGGCAATCGAGGAACTGGTAACAAAAGAGTTGCCTCTTCTAAAGACGCCAGTAGGGACTCCTTCGAAACAATTGAGTTTTGACAAAAAGTACAAAGTCACAATACCTGAACGGGATTGTTGGCAGAGAGAAGAATTCCGAAAGGAATTAAGCAGAGACGCGATGGTCCGCTACACTGACGAATCAAAACTGTCAGCCAGGCAGACAACAGGCGCAGGAGTGTATGCGGAAGACCTAGAGGTTCAACAAAGCTATCCACTTGGCGAACACGCTACGGTCTTTCAGGCGGAGGTATACGCCATTATCATGGCGGCAACCCCCCTACCAGAGGTCAGAAATGGCAGGAGGAACATTTGCATATGTTCCGACAGCCAAGCTGCCCTCAAGGCTCTTAAGTCACCAAAAATTGTCAGTAGCCTAGTGGAGAAGTGCGTTAATGCGCTACAGACATTGGCTGAAGACAAGAGGGTGACACTGATGGGGGTCCCGGGTTACGAGGGAATACCAAGGAATGAGAAGGCGGACGAACTTGCCATAGCTGGTGCCGAAACCCAATATATTGGTCCGGAACCGCTCTTGGGAAACTGTTCGTGAGTGGACCAGACGCAGCCAGAACTAAATGGCTCCTGGGAAAAACTCGTAAGGACATTGGATTGTTAGTGGGAATGCTGACAAGGCATAATCGGCTGCGCAAGCACTTGACATGCTTCAGAGTGTTAGACGACTCCGCCTGCCCAGCATGTGGGTGGGCAGAGAAATCAGCGGTGTACCTGATAGTGTGACGGGTACGCCAGATTGAGGCAGCAGACGTGGGGTGCCCCCACAATAGAAGAGGAGGAGCTACACTCTCTAAGATGGGCTGACGTGATGACCTTCGTAAGGAAGGCGGGAAGGCCCGGAGAGAGAGAGGCAGGATATGTGGAGGGAGTGGGAGGATAAGGCTGCGAAGGGCCTAATTGTCAGGCCTGCGGGACGCCCCTTACTACTACTAGGTTAATAAAACCAAAGGTAGGTCAAGCTAGTTTCTGATAGATTAAATAAATTTCTGATTTAAAGTTAAAATTTTGTTTTTTGTCTAAAATTGTGCCTAGAAACTTAACTTCATCACTTACCAATATTTGCTCAGATAATTTTGGGTCTGTAGAGTTGCTTAAGCTAAAGTTAGCCATTACTGTTTTTTTTAAATTTTAATTGGATAAAATAAAATGTGATTATAGATCGCCATTTTGATATATCAGCCGCCATATTATAACGCGTCATAGCTGAACCATTTTTTTAAAACACTATTTTTGGACTTGACCTTTTTATCTTTCTTACCAAATTTGGTCCTCTTCGCTTTAATACTTGATAAATAACGCCCTTTAGTATATTATTTTTGCAATATGTTAATTTTACTGGGGTATTTTTCAAGGTCATGAAATCAAACTCTAAGAATTAAAAAATACATGCTCAATAGTTTGAGGTGGACTTGAAGTTGAACTGTCAAAACCTTGAAGTATTAAGATTTCTTAAAGAGAAAATGGCAAAAATCTTGTTTTTTGCGATTGGCCGCCATCTTGAAAGATGACATCATAGCAACCCATTCTACACGGATGCGAACAAAACATCCGCTAACACTCGATTGTGTGACTAAGAGCTATCAATCCCACATAGTCACAAAACTCCTTCATTCAAAATCCCACGGACTTACACATGCTCCTTCACTATTACCCAAGCAAAAATTTTGGTTAAATTGAGGAAATTTTGACCTTCACAACTGACCATGACCATCTTTGAGAAATGACATTTTCCCATTTTGGAGAATAAAATAAAGAACATTTGGAAGTAGAAAATTAGTCAAGGTTTTTATACCTTGGAGGTCGAGGGCCGGAATTTTATTATACTCAGTAATATGGTCAGTAAATTTCTAAAAGTTACATGTCGCCTTAAGAAGTACAAAGCAAAAAAATTTAATGCTGAATCTCATTACGCTCTTATATAATAAATTATTATTTAAAAAAAAATCAAATAATATTTATAAATGTTTTAGCTTTGTTCAAAAGAAAATTTGCAATGGATCAAAATATCTTTAAAAGTGCTTGTTAAAGTATAAAAAGGCTTCGTTATGCATTTTAAAACTCTTCAAACCACTTAAATTGAAAATTAAATTCTTTCATTTACAAAACCTGTTCATGAAGCCAAAAATAAAATGCCTACAACAGTAGGAATAGGGCCTTGTGGCCTCCATAGTTAGAACCTCGAAGGATGTGACAACTAGGGGCCAGGTCATAGTTTCTCTCATATTTGGAACTCCAAAAATATTTAAGAAAAACGTCTGAGGAAGAGATAATCTGAAGCAGTATCACTTACTTTCCTTGTAGTGTAAAAACCTATTGTGCAGTATATTCTTACCTTCTTTCCTAAAGGGTTTTGGTTTTTTAGTTTGCACAGCTGTACTTTCTAAGAAAATTGGTAAAAAAAATACTAAGCAAAAGGCATATGTGTGCACATTCCACATCATAAAATTTTTATTTGTATTGCAATTTTATATTAATTAAAATTCTTTATAGTATCGTAAAATCAGTAACGGCTAATTTATTTTTTTATTCTATAAGTTTTTGCACATAGGACAGGGTGACAGTAATACAAGTTTTTGAAAAGTTTGGGTTTTCTCGTCTACCAATCTGATTAATTTTTTCACTAAGATTGTTTTATTGTAACGTGATCACGATACAGTCGACCAATTTTGTCTCCTTTTTTTGACCTATAAAAGAGGTTACTTGCGACGTCATTATCCTAAAAAAACACGTTTCTTAGTTTTCAAAAAAAATGGAAATATTTGTTTAACTCAATTAAATGCTTATTCGGACATATCTAAGCCAATATTTCTTTGATGGAACAAACATTATTTTGCTATAAATAAATTAAATAGTTTACGAAATTAACTCTGTGTTTCGTAATTCCATTGTCTATATTGTATTTATACACGACGTTTCGATCAGTATATTTTCTGATCGTCTTCAGGTGCAAACTACAATTTTTTCCTAAGGCTACGTACCTATATACTATGGGAAATCACTCAACTGTGATGTTTAAGAAATTGGGTTGGTTTACTGAAAGATTCTGCCCAATAAAGGCAGCTTCAAGGAATTTTCGTTTCTTCCAGTGTGACTCCTTGTGCAAAACATTTGCTTTGTTACCACACTGACAAGGAACTTGGTATATGCATTCCTTATTTTGTTTGTTCTCCGGTTTTGTTTGACTAAGAAGGCTTCGAATTGTATTATTGGATTTAAAAGCTGTTTAATTTTTATTAAAGTTGTTCGCTACTCTTCGAATTTTCTGTGATACTCCTTTAATATATATATGGAATTGTAAAGAATGCATTTGCCTGGTTTTGCTCTTGTAGTCTCTGTCCTGTTTGCTGAAATTAAGAAATAGTATCTGTTATAAGTTTAAGGCTGTAACCATTCTGCTGTAGATCCTTCTTAATGTTTCTTATTTCGATTTCCAAGTCATGAGAATTGTTACAAATTTGAACAGCTCTGTTACACAAAGTTCTTATTATACTTCGTTCGGTTGTAGCAGAATGATTTGAACCTTGATTTAAATATTGTTCTGTATGAGTGGGTTTACGATAGACTGTTGTTCTGCTGTCGCTTTCTACTCGTTTGACAAGTACATCAAGAAAAGGAATTTGACAATTTTGCTCCAACTCCATTATTAATTTACTGGTGGGTCTTATGTTATTTAGCTGGTGAAGAAATTCGGAAAGTTGTTGGTTATTCCCGGTCCAAACAATAAAATTATCAACAACATATCTTAGCCAGAGTTTAGGGTTATATGTTGCGGTATCAACCGCGTATGAATAGTTCGTGTTAAAAAATATTTCGTTCAGTCAAAGAATTATTAGTTTCGTCATATATACGTAAATAAACATTCGTTTGGGTCAGTCAAATATCTCTATTGTGGCCGTGACTACAGCGTGAATATTTAAAAATATTTATTTAAAAATGGCTGGGGCAAGTGTATACTTTGTTTCAAATTCAATCAAAATTTATTTGAACCACTTTTTTGACAAATAATTTTTATTAAAGTTTTATTTACCTTGTACGATTTGCATTTATTATGATTGATCAACAAAATAATAGAAAATCTACTTTATTGCCCTTACGATAAAAAAATCTAAAAATAAAACATAAGTTAAAAAAATGTGGAACGGGCACATATTTGATGTATGTTTCGTGGTTTTGTCGCTGATTTCTGTACAAAAGTCGGAGAATCCCAAACCAATATTTACAAAAGAAGGTATGTTATTGTAACAAAAAGCTGGGAAAAATACAGTAGCTTAGTTTGCTCGCAGGTTTTATTAATAGCATTCAAAACATGAAAAAAACATTTTGAACTTGCATTTTTTATACACACAATACAGGAAAAGAAGATAATTATTTTTAGCAAAAAATAATTAATTCATAAGAGCTATTTGTGTGGATTAATATGTTCAGAAGACCTTCTGTTTTAAGAAACGGTTGAGTAGTGAGTGTTTAGTGAAAAAAATGGCGCTAGCAGGCACGTCAAAATTCAATTTTTTTAATGTTAAAATTTTTTTTAGTTGAAAATGCAATTGTCCATCTTAATGTGCAAACCGCGTGTCACTAGCTGCTACGGTTCGTGAGCTACAATTTTTTAAAAAGATTAATTGGATGCCAAATTTGATAAGAATCCGTTTAGCCGTTTTTGAGTAATCGTGTTACAGACAGACAGACAGGCACCATGATAAAATTTTGTATTTAGGTCTTTTTTTGACCCAAATAACTAATTTTTAGTGCAAATAAAAAAAAAATTCACGATTCCTAAAGGCTCTAGCAAATTTATTCCAGTTAAACTCTTCATCCTGTATATAGCCTAAATGAGTTTTTAGACTGTGAAAAAGGACATACTAGAGAGGACGGCATATTTGAAATAGTAGAATGTAAATCCAATTATCCAATTTTTTATTGGAACAAAACAGAATCAAAATGTGTTATCGGGATTTTTAAGGTAAGAAATTATGGGACATCAAGAAATGAGACTCGATAGACAAAGACAGTTTTCGCACGTGTCAGGTACAAAATTATTCCTACTACCTACCTACTAAATGCGTGCGGAAGACACAGGATAAATTCATTCCCGTACGGCGTGCAAGAAATGCAACTTCCCGCACGCTAGTAGACAAAGGTTTTTGCTTATTCAGGACGAGCGATATGTTTGATCCATGCTTTAACTTTTTTACGTTTAAGGGATGCGGAGGTACCCCAAATATATTTCGAAGCGAGCCCGAATGCAAAGAGACTGCGGGGTCATTATGTGATTCCATAAACTCAAGTAAGTTTTTTCATGACTCCAGAGAGCGTTTATAGAGCCAGAAAAAGGTGGCGAATAAATCAAATATCTTAACAAAAACTAAAACACAAACCTTTGATATGTTTAAATTATAAATCAAGTAAGGCTTACGTGATTGAAGCGAGGTCACACGAGGTCGGCTTTCGGAACATTTTTGAAGCAACGGCAACGTCGCCGAATAAATCAGAAGCGTCTAACACCCACTTTGCGTTTCAAAATTTCATTGTCCCACTCAAGGTTACATGTTTGTGAGGTTAGGGCTTTTGTGTTTAAATCTTTTTCACCATCACCTTTTATTTTCAAACGCACCCCAGCAGGATTTATTTGGTTAGATTTCAAAAAGGGTTAGGCTCTGGGTTGGACCTGGTTGGTTCGTTGGGTAGGGTAGGTTTTGGTTGGGTTGGGTATTATTTGTTTTTTTTTTTAAATGCTTGGTCACTGTGCATTCTTCCAATTAAATTAGGTGGTTTAGGAATCAGAAATAGCTCATCTCTTTGTTACTCAGCTTTTCTTGGTTCTTTGAATTTGAAGCATCAAATAAATATCAAAATTTAACAGGCATTTCGGATACCTCTAATTTAAAATCACAAAGAGATTTCGATACTGCAATGTGTGACGTATTCTTTCAGCAAATTTTTTTATCTTCAAAATCTCAACTTGATCAAGCACGTCTTCTAGCTCTTAATGAGCCCGAGAATAATGCGTGGCATGCTTTGCCCTCCTCTTCTTTAGGAAATTTATTGGATGACTCGTCTTTTCGTATTTCTGTCGCTCTTCGTCTTGGTCTTCCTGTTTGCGAGTCTCACACTTGCACTTGTGGCGAAATAGTGAGTAAATTGGGTCTTCATGGCCTTAGCTGCAAAAAAAGTGCAGGTCGATGGACTCGTCACAGTTTGATCAACGACATTATAAAGCGACCTCTGATTTCAGCAGGATATCCAGCGAAACTAGAACCGTCCGGTATTTGTAGGAGTGACGGAAAACGGGCAGATGGGATCATTTTGATTCCTTGGAAGGGGGGAAAAACTTTAGTTTGGGATTCCACCTGCAGGGACACGCTTTGCAGCTCCTATCTTGGTAAAACTTCTCATAAATCGGGAGAAGCGGCTAAGATAGGAGAAATACAAAAAAGGACAAAATATAAAGAGCTGGAAGACAGAGGATTTTTGTTTTACACTTTTGCAGTGGAAACCCTAGGTTCATGGGGTGATGAAGCTAAAAAAATTATTTCTGAAATAGCAAAAAAAATTGTAACAAAAAATGCTAGAAGTTTCATCACCCAGAGGATCAGTATCGCCATTCAAAGGGGGAATGCGGCCTCAGTGCTGAGGACCTTACCCGAAGAACAAGGATTGGAAGAAGTTTTTTATTTATAATTTTTTTTTATGATTAATTTTAATTTTGTTTTTTTTTTAGTTGTGAACCAATTTTACACTTTTATAGCTATATATTTATGATTATTGAAAATAAAAACTTTTAATAAAAAAAAAGAAATAATAAAAAAAAATCAAAATATATCTATAACCTCACATTCATGTAACCTTGTGTGTGGGTTTTAGTCTCTCGTACTAAATCAGCAGGGTCATTTCACCGTCACGTACAGGACATTTTTTTGGCATTTCTTTCTCTTTTTGTGTTTTTTAAAATACTTGTTGTCCATAAAAGTAGTACATAAAATATGTTTCATGTAGTTTAATGTGTTGGGATAACAATAAAATGGACCGAAACCGTGCAGGTTTAAGGGTAGTTTCGTAACAAAATCTTGAGTGCCTGTCACGTACAGGACACTTTTGGAATATGAGAATGTCCTGTACGTGACGCGCATTTTAGATTTTGTTACTAAATTACCATTAAATCTGCAAAGTTTCGGACCGTTTTATTATTTTCCCAACAAATTAAACTACACGAAAAATATTTTATTTTATACTGTATTGTAATGTTCCCTCTTACGAAATTAATTTGAGTCCGGGAAATGACCTATTACATCACTAGTCCGGTAAAATAACATTACCGGACTCAAACTAAATTTCTGAATTTTCAAAAGCAAAATGGTATATTTTTGAACAAATCTTTATTATTAATGAAAAACAAACATTTTATACAATACACTACTAAAAATTACTTATAAATATTCACACTAATTGTGCAATTGGAATTATTTGAAATTATATGAGCAGCAGCCGAGCAATCTTTTTCGGGGTTACCTTTTCGCGAGGAAGAGTAACTTTGAGTTTGGTGTTGTTGGTGTAGAACTTGAACAAAGTTTTCTCCTCCATGGATCATTCTAGCTACTTTTGTTTTTGTCTCTAAAGACTCCTCGACATATTTTTCGGCCACAGAGGTGCTCTCCCAGCCGCCGTGACGTTTTAGCACATTAACATCTGCTCCCGCGTTTGCTAATAGCGTGGCAGACGTTCTGCGGAAGCAGTGTCTCGTGTACCTTTCGGGATTGGACAAATTCAAATTCTCCGCAATTTTTCGAGGCGCTCTTCCAATTCTATGGATGCCCACTCTTTGGCTAATACATTTTACTTTTCTGTAGCCGACAAAAAACGCTTTTTCGGGAATGTTGGTGGGTCGCAGATGACGATAACTACGGAATATGCTTAAAAATGATTCTGCAATGACTGCAAACACTCATTTGATGTAAGTTTTTGTTTGGTTTATGCTTACAATCAACTGTGTCCCTGTATCTTGAATATCATCGTCATTTAGGTTGTAGAGCTCCTCCCTTCGACACCCTCCGGAAATATCTAGTAGCGCCACAACCTCAAACAATACAAAAAATAATAATTTAAAAAAGGCAGAAAAGTATAAATAGGAAATCCCCCTGTTCAGTTAAAAAAATATATTTTTATTTAATAGAAACCAAAAAACTTAATTAACAAAAATTTCTCGGTTGGAGATGTTTTCATGAATGACTCCACTTCCTCTATGGTCAAAATTTTTGATTGGGTCGGTTGGTGGCTTACAGAATCTTTCTTTAAAATTGCTATCAGTTTGTTAATCTGGATATATCCATATTCTCATTTACTACCAACATAGATTTCCCCATCGAATATTTTGCCCATAGCGTTGAACTGCTGGATTTTTGTGACTGAAAAAGTAAGGAAATTAAAAATACGAAAATACGACGTATTTTTACAAAGTAGGTATTCAACACATTTTTTTGAATAAAACTAATTTAACACTTACCACATCTAAGAAGTAGGCCAACATAACATTTTCGTTGACGGTATTTTCCACACTAAAAGTCTTTCTCCATTCGCAGAATGTTTCATATTCTCTTTTATATCTTACTGAAGATTTGGCTGGAATCAGTTTTTCTGTTGCGGCAGAACTTTTTTTTCAAAATTGCGTTCATTTTCACTGCTCTACGTGACAGAAACAAATAAACTTTATTTTGTTTCTATTAGCAACCAATTCAAAGATGACTGGACTTCAAAATTTTGACAATAATTTGATGGAAAATTATAAAGTAATTGTTGAAACAAATATAGATGACATGACATTTTTTTGGTATATTGATTGTCGCTGTCTTCTCAAAAAAAAAAATATTTTTATTTTAAATTAAATAAAACAGTATGAAATAAAACATTGTACTATACACGGCCGTGAAATTTCATTAAAGTACTCATCTAGATATTCATAAACATCTAGACTTGTACTTAAACATGTTTATCGTCTCCTGATGATGCTAACGTTGTTAGCGAAACGCGCGTCGAGTGCAAAAAAGTGTAGTTTTGGTTTGTGGAAAACAATCATAATTTTGTTTTAGTGCAACCAAAGGTTCAAAATTCCCAACATAGTTGTGCTTTAATAGACCATTTCCCGGCCTTGTAACGTAAATTACTATTATATACTACTTTTCTGGACAACAAGTATTTTAGGAAAACACAAAAGTGGAAAAAAATGCCAAAAAGTGTCCTGCACGTGACCAAGGAATGGTCCAGCAGTGGATCGCACACTTTCGCAATAAGGCAAAAGTCTTCGATCGATTTCGGTGTCCTCGGGCTCCATAAGCTTTATTTCTCTGTTCCGTAGGTAGTCTCTCTGTGATAATATACAGAATAGAGAAACGTTTTGTACTCACATCAACGTATTTAATTAGAAGCAAACAACTGCAAAATATTTCTCTATTCTCTATACTAAACCCGACTTAGAACTAGCAGCCGGCAAAAAATATGGTATATATTTTGCAGTCGGGTAGATTTTTTAATAAAATTTTTAGTCCATCATACCAATATGTTGTGGGAGACTATTAAAATCGTGAAATTTTGAATTTTCTTAATTTTATCAAACATGAGTTACTAAGGTTCGAAAACACCGTAATCGACGTTGTCTGTTTTCTGTTGTTCTGTTGTCTGTTGTCTGTTGTCTTTTGTCTGTTGTCTTTTGTCTGTTGTCTGTTGTCTGTTGTATATTGTCTGTCGTCTGTTCTCTGTTGCCCGTCGTCCGTTGTCTGTTGTCTGTCTCTATACACGATAACTCAAGAACGGCTTAATCGATTTTAACGAAATTTGGTACAAAAATCTTCTATCGGCTGACTATGAACTGATTAACTTTTTAGTAGGATGGTGGGCGGTTGAAGGGGGAAAAGGGTGATGAAATATTTTAAAAAATTGTAACTTTAGAACAAAAGCAAGTAGCGATATACGGTTTTCAGATTTAAGTTTCCATGAATCTACAAATTTTGTTCTCATGTCTAAATTTGTGGGAGCTTTATTTATTAGAGAGTTATTTGAAAAAACGTTAAAATATATTCCGATTTTGGTTTTTGTAAATATTACTCAAAAATTTTGTTATACGGTTCAAATCTTTCAAAGCTACAGTTTTCGAGATATTTTCATTTCCTTTCAAAATAAAATAATTAATTATATGGTGGACTAGGAGTTTTCAACGACCGCAACGAACGTCCAGTGGCGGATCCAGGGGGGGCGCCCCCATGCACATTATCAAAGTTTAAAAAAAATTAATGAACCACGCACAGGTCACTGCTATAAAACATATCTCGGTCGATTTCAACTATAGTCTGTTCATAAAGAAGAGAGAGTAATAAAAATGCAAATTTAGATAAATTTTGTACTGAGTGATCAATCACTTTTTCTTCTCTTTTAAAAATTTTCTAATGTACCTCGGGTAAAATTACTTTATTTTTATATACCTTACCCTGTTCGACCGGAGAATAAAATAGAACCCAAAACTTAGAACAATAGAATGCAAGCGATAAACTGTTCTCATAGGTGCCTCAATTAGGGGAAACTTACATTTTAAGTACCGTGGTATATAGGTATTAGTGAAGAAAATAGTAAATATGTGAAAAGTTATGAAATTTAATAAAACAAATTACTCAAAACTATAATAAAAAGCAAAGCAGATTTGTAGGCAACTTTAATATTTCAGAGAGAATTACTCTCAATTACCTAATAAAAATAATATTTAGAATCAACTCATAAGTACCTATAATACCAGGAAGAAACAAAAATTGCTAATAATCTAAAATTCTTAAAATCATAAAATTATATTATTACTTAAACTTAATCCTCTAAGTATGCACCTGAAACAATTATGGCATTATCTGCATACCTACGTATTATAGTGCAAAAACAGAACACGCATAATAAACAATTTCTCTATCAGGTTAAAATATAATATATATTTTTAACTGCTGTCTTTTCCTTTTTTTAAATGTTGGCAAAACACCTACGCTAATGGTACGCTCGAGAAAATGGGTTTTAAATAGTTTTCTTACTCTCTCGTCTTTATGAATGGACTATATTTTGAATACTTACGTTGTGTAACTAGTGCTGGTTAAAAAAATGTTTCTGAGATATCCGCTCTCAAAGTGAGAAAATTAAGAAAATACGGGTCCTTCTGGAATAAATTTTTAAAAAAAGTGGCTAAAATTGCTAAACAGAACACAAGCTGTACGCAAGAGTCTATTGTTATTGTTGGCGGATGCCTAGTTTTTATACGGGGGACAGTGAAAAATAAGGCATTTTTGCTAATTTTTGAATTTCTGTTTCAAGCTATTTTGACAATCTGAAGGTTTTTTTGAGCCTAATCAGGTTCACAACATTTTGTGAGCAGCAGAGTCGAGATAAATCACTTAAATATCGTGATTTGTAGCCTTCATGCAACTGTCTGGCAAACGTCATATTTTAATTTAATAAATAATTTTGATCCCATTACCTTTTTGATCATTTTTCAAAAAAGTAGTGCGAAAACTATTTTCAATGACACGTCAAAATGTTATTAACTTTTTATGTATAGTTATGAAAATAGGTACCAATATCATCTGATTAAAAAGTGGGCGACGCTGCGCTGCCCCGCACTATGTAGTATTGCTAGTGGTAGCAATGTTGTTACAGCCTGTAAAACATTAAGGTCCATGCCTCAAGGACTGATGTACGTGCCCCTCAGACCCTCCCAACCTGTAACATCATTGTTACAACTAGCACTACTATATATACCTATACATTTTTTGAGACCAAGGATAGCGTCGCGGAAACTCCATCAGCCTCGCTGGCGCCGATGCTTGAACAGCCTTTTTGTTTTTGACTGTAGCTCAAGCAACTACGAGCATGTCGAAATTGTTTGATTAACTAAACCCGCAAAAACAATGATGACAATAAAAAAGGATTTTTTTGCCTTATGGTCGCATATAGTCGCTTGAGCCGGCTCACATAAAAAAAGCAAAATTATGATTGTTTTCCACAAACCAAAACTACACTATTTGCACTCGACGCGCGTTTCGCTAACAACATCATCAGGAGATGATAAACAATGAACTAAATTAATCTACGCTCTATCTTATATATAATCATTTAGTGGGCGGAGATAAGTCTAATAATTTGTGATTGATCACGATTTTTAATCCTATCTCCCCTCAATCAAAGAATAAAGTGTATTAAACGGGATGGGTCCTCTATCTTTATTTAAACTATTTCTAGATTTAATAATTTCCATACTTTCATATGCATTCAAAAGTCTTTTGTTTGGTACACTTTTTAGAAGTTTTAGGTTATCTAATCTGAATCTATGATTGTTTTCAAAAGCATGCTCGGCCACACTTGACTTTTCTGTTCTTCTGTATTTTAAGTGTGCTAAGTGTTCTTTAAAATACGGAAGAACAGAAAAGTCAAGTGTGGCCGAGCATGCTTTTGAAAACAGTCATAGATTCACATTAGATAACCTAGACCCATCCCGTTTAGTACACTTTATTCTTTGGTTGAGGGGAGATAGGATTAAAAATCGTGATCAGTCACAAATTATTAGTCTTTTCTTATCTCCGCCCACTAAAGGATTGTATATAAGATAGAGCGTAGATTAATTTAGTTCATTGTTTATCGTCTCCTGATGATGCTAACGTTGTTAGCGAAACGCGCATCGAGTGCAAAAAAGTGTAGTTTTGGTTTGTGGAAAACAATCATAATTTTGTTTTAGTGCAACCAAAGGTTCCAAATTCCCAACATAGACGGCTCACATAAGTTTTATTGCTTGCGCCCCCCCCCTGGTGAAATTGCTGGGTCCGCCAGTGCGAACGACGGATTAACGAAGCTAAAACGTTGATAATTAACTACAGTTAATTAATTTAGGTTCTTTAAACGTTTCTCTTTACGAGACAATTTCAAAATATACCAAGAAATGATTATTGCCGCCATATTGTTTTTTTTCTGATTTGCGCCGCTACGCCATTTGTGTAAATCGTTAAAAAAGTCTTGTGTTTTTGCTCGATTTTAATAATTTTTTCGTTAGTTTTAGTAATTTTTAAGTATTCTTTTAGACATGCTACACTTTAAAATAGTTAATGAATTTTTAAAATTTTTGTTATTTAAATTTGAAAAAATGATGCTAGAAAGCACGGATATTTTATGTTGAAAGGAAATGAAAATATCTCGAGAACTGTAGCTTTGAAAGATTTGAACCTTATAAAAAAATCTTTGGCTCGGACAACCGAACCTGGATGCAGAGGACCTACGAGCTCTCAAGTGGGCCAAAGTAATGTACTTCATGAAGAGAACAGGAAGGCCCGAAGAGCCCACTACCGTACAAGCGGTACAGGTGGTGGATTAGGGGGCTGGGCTGGGGTAAGGTAAAAAGGGACCGACTTGGCCTACTTGCCAGGTCTTGGGCCGCCCCCTAGTTACTACTACTACTACTACTATGATTTTTTATATTTTAACTTTTTATTTGAAATAATTCCGAAACTAAAGCTCCCACGAATTTGGACTTTATAATAAAATTTGTAGTCCATATTCATAGAAAACCGCATATCGCTACTTGCTTTTGTTCCAAAGTTACAATTTTTTAAAAATAGTTTCCCCCTTTTAACCATCCTCCACCCTACCAAAAAGTTAATCAGTTCATGGTCAGCGGATAGAGGATTTTTGTACCAACTTTTGTTAAAATCGATTAAGGCGTTCTTGAGTTATCGTGTATACAGACAGAAAACAGACAACAGACCGACAGACTGCCAGACAATTTTTTTTTTCGATTAAGGTGTTTTGGAACCTTAGTATTTTTGATAAAATTTCACGATTTTAATAGTTTCTCATACCACATTAGTAGAGTGGACTAATAATTTAGTAAATAAATTAGACGCATGGAAGGCCCACTTATTTTTTATTTTATTTATTTTAGATTTATTAATAAATGGTGTTTAGAAATATTTGTGGTTGCAGACGTGGAAGTCTTGATTTTAAATCAATTATATTTATTAAAAATATTAGACACTTAGAGTGAGATTTACTAAGATCTAAAATAGTTTCCACCACAGGTCTAAATATTTACACCTGTGGGGATACCAAATTTTAAAACCAATTTTCAATAAGTTATTGATTATTTTGTATTGTTATTGCAAAATACCACTGAAAACCTGCTTTTTTTCTTAAAATACACGATATTTTAGGAGAAAATGCTCTAAAACTATTTTTTTTTGACAGGTTTCAAAATGGAAAATGGTGAATACGCCAAAAATTTGGCATATAATAGCTTCATTATTTGTGTTTGAGGTTATAAAGTTGGTGATTTTTTAGACCACCTCAGGGGGGGTGCTTTAAATTTATAGCCCCCAGAAAGGATTGTTTTGTGGCATTTGGTAATAAGTTCTTTTATAATTTCCCTAAGTAACCGTTTTTACAGGGATTAATTTACCTTATTTAATATCCCAAGTTGTTCATTACCCAATAAAACACCTCGTATTTTGTCCAGAAAAACGCCATATTTTGAACCCGTTTTCAGCATAAAAAATATATTTATGAGGGCACTACGAGGCAAAGCAAACATAAGTGAAAGTCACTGATTATGCACGAAAAATATACCAAACAAAAAAACCGAAAACAACTATATTAATTTATTTATAAACTGAAACTGAAACAATGAGGTTATCTAAAAGCTCAGTCAAAAAAACTTTCCTTACTTAAAGCTCACTCATTTTAAAGCTGTAGCTTTCATCAGTAGAGGTTGATGCAAGCCAAGGTGCAAGCAGAGGTAAAAGATCCGAACTCGCTGTTTTCAAACTGACATTTCGAAAGTGACAGAAATGTAAAAAAACTTGAATTTAAGTTTTTTAATAATTTTTATAGATAAAAACACCTTTTGAATAAATAGAAATAAATACTTATTTTATTATTACCCATCTAAATCGTTGTGTGACATCAAGTATTAATTGGAAAAATTAATTAACAAGGATAAGTTTTAATTAAAGTGACATATAGCCCAATGTAAATTTATTCTACAGAGTGTTTACTACCTAAACCGCGCATGGGTTTAAATTTTTTAATTTTCTTTTCTTCTAAATTGAAAATTCCCTCTTACGTCCAACAAAGGATTGTGTTAAGATGATTATTCAATAAACAAATTTATTGAAATTATTATAAATCAAACTGTCCAAAAGTCAAGGAGGGTTGGTTTAAAATACTTGTAACTAAAAATTTGACTTAAACTTAGGACCGTTCTAAAATAGACTAAACCCTTTTAGTAAATCTCACCGTTAAAGTTAATTTTTAGTTTAAAAATTTTTAGTGAGGGTGAATAAATAACAAAATCAATGAATAGCGAGCTTTCCCTCAAAAAGGTAATGGTAACCGTAGATCGGGATTTCGCACTTGTGGTGCTCATCAGTACGGTGCTAGGAATTAGGAGATGAAATGATGATGGAAAAATATGACACAGGATTCATGTAAAAGTCAACCATCTGTCAAATTGCAGAATCGGCAGATGTACCTTCATTTTAATTGATTTAAACAGATAATTATATCTGTCTCCGTAGAGACGCTTAATTTTCCTTCAAAATGAAGGTACATCTGCCGATTCTGCAATTTGACAGATGGTTGTCTTTTACATGAATCCTGTGTCATATTTTGCCATCATCATTTCATCTCCTAATTCCTAGCACCGTACTGATGAGCACCACATGTGCGAAATCCGGATCCACGGTTACCATTACCTTTTTGAGGAAAAGCTCGCTATTCATTGATTTTGTTAATTTTTAGTTTTATCAGCAGTCGTATCCTTATATCTCCATCGAGTCGACCAATCAAGCAGGTGCACTTTTAAAATCTCCTTTCGTTTTACGTTTACGTATAATTAAATCAACTGGAGCTGTCACGCATTCGCCATTAGTTTAAAAGTACACCTGTTTGATAGGTCGGCTCGATAGAGATAGGGATACGAATGCCGATAGAGCCGAAATTTAACTTTAAGTGTCTATTATCCAGAGGGCACTTTATTCTTAGTCGCTTCGGCGACAGTGTAAAAACGTTTCCCGAGACTCTAGTCGCAGGCAACGTCAACACAACTTAAAAAATCTCCGCCAAATTGGTCAACGTTAAGTCCCTTTGGCAACGTTAAAAGATCGACAAATTGTTCCTTGGGTAGTTAAATTGAACATTTTGCTTTTAGATGTGTTTTTTTGCTTGGATGGGACGAAAAGCATTCCTATGTCGAAAAAGTGTGATAAAATATCAGACTGTGAGGACGGCAGTGACGAAAAAGATTGTGGTAATCTATGGTTTATACAGGTCAAAGAAGATTGCTTCATTACCATTTAATCCCATAAAAATTAAATGGATTTTAAAAAGGAAAGAAATATCCCTCATAGAACCTTACGAGCCTATAAAAACTTGTAGTACAAAGTGTTTGTTTGTAACTGGACCACTCAGTACCTTTTTTATTATTTAAAATAAAGGGTAGGTCTAAATTCAAAAATTTCGTGGCAAATCACAACGAACTTAAGCGCTATAACAACTTTTTTTCGTTGCCCTTGGTATACAGTGTGTGGCACTAAAGACCATTTTATATACCTGTATATTTTTGCATTTTTGAATTTTTTTAACAAATTAGCTTTACAAAAATATCAAACACTATTTCAATATTTTTTGTAGTTTAAGTTTTAATAATTGTCAAAATGAAAATATATTGGAAATGAATGGAAATTGGAAAATTGGATTGGAAAAATCTAGTTGCCTTGAAAAAAAAACGATTGAAGGCAATATAGCTTGGTCAGATGGTCCTTTGCAAATATCTCAGAAACTACAAAAGATATTTCAATGGTGTGTGATATTTTTGTGAAGATAATTTTTGGAAAAATTAAAAAATGCCAAAATATACTGGGTATTCTATTTAAAAAAATTAGCTTTATTGCTACACCCTGTATACCAAGAGGAACAAAAAAAAGTTCTTATAGCGCTTAGGTTCGTTGCAATTTGCCAAGAAATTTTTGAATTCAAACCTACCCTGTACCGGGTGGGCCACAAAAAACCGGACAAAATGTTTTCCGTTAAAACTTTCGAACCGTACTACCGATTTTAATGCAAAAAACTGCTCTTTGCAGGGAATTAACCAAAACTTTCAGCAAAAATATTTTTTTGTCCGCCATCTTAAAATCTAAGATGGCGGAAAGAAACAAACTTTACCCGTCAAAGAGCCACGTCTATTCTTATGGTACGGAAAATTTGTGGATTTTTTTATGAAATCGTAAAAAGCTCTATTTCTGCCACGCAGAACGAGGTGCGAATCATTAAAATCGGTTAAGTGCCTCCCAAAAAAAAATAAAAAAAATTTCAATCAGTGTTTTACGGATTATGCGATTGCCGTCTGAATTCTGTCTGCATACATTTTCTAATAAATTCATTATTACTAAACTGATTTTGATGAAATAAAAATCTACATGGCGAAAATTGACTGTTCTTTAACCACTACTATTGAAATTTGCCGCCATATTGAAATCCAAGATGGCGGACAGAATCAAACTTGCCTTTTCAAAGAGGCTCGTTTATTCATATGTTCTGTAAACTTTTGAATGTTTTTTTAAATTTGTACAAAAGTTTCGCTTTCGCCACGTACAACGAGGTATAAATCATCAAAATCGGTTTGGTGGTTCTCCAAAAATTAATTTTTGTTTCCATCACTGTTTTCCAGATAATACGATTGCCTTCTCAAATTGATACTCAACCGATTTCAATAAAATAAAAAGCATCGTGGCGAAGATCAAAAATTCTTAAAAGATCACTATCGAAATTTGTCGTCATTTTGAAACCCAAGATGGCGGAAACAATTAAATTTATCTCTTCAAAGAAGCTCGTTTATTTCTAGGTTTCAGAAACCTAAAAATGCCCTTTCTCCAACGTGCATAGCTAGGTACGAATCATTAAAGTCGGTTTAGTGTTTCTCAAAAAATTAATATTTGTTTTAACCACTGTTTCCTCATAAACTCATTATTACTGAACTGATTTTGATAAAATAAAAACATCATGTTAAGAATCAATTTCTCTTTAAAGATCGCCATTGAAATTTGCCACCATTTTAAAAATTAAATTTTTTAATAACCGCTAAACCGTTTTTAATGATTTGTATCTAGTTATACGCGGCGGAGACAGAGCTTTTTTACGAATTGAAAAAAAGTCGAAAAGGTTCTCGTCCTTGAAGGGTCAAATTTGCTTTTGTTCGCAATCTTGGTTTACAAATTACGACAAATTTTAATAGTTGTCTTTAAAGTTCAATGAATCTTTGTCATAATGCTTTTTATAAAATTAAAATCGGTTCAGTAATTATGAATTTATGAAGAAATTAATGCACAGGGAATTGCGAAGGCAATCGTATAATCTGGAACACAATCATAGAAACAAAAATTAATTTTTTAAGAACCACTACGCCGGTTTTAATGATTTATACCTCATTGTGCGTGGTGAAAGCAGAGCTTTTTTACGAATAAAAAAAAATAAAAAAATTTCAGAAAATATTGATCAACAAGCCTCTTTGAAGGGTAAAGTTTGATTCTGTCCACCATCTTGGATTTCAAGATGGCGGAAAATTTCAATAGCAGTGGTTAAAGAACAATCGATTTTCGCCATGAGGCTTTTTATTTCATCAAAATCATCATTAATCATCGGCAATCGCATAATCCGTAAAGCACTGATTGAATATTATTTATTTTCTTTTAAGAACCACTTAACCGATTTTAATGATTCACACCGCGTTCTGCGTGGCAGGAACAGAGCTTTTTTACGAATTCATAAAAAAAATTAGAAATCATCCGTAACATAAGAATAAACGTGGCTCTTTGAAGGGTAAAGTTTGTTTCTTTCCGCCATCTTAGCGAACAAAAAAATATTTTCACTCAAAGTCATGCTCAATTGCCTGCAAAGAGCAGTTTGTTGCATTAAAATCGGTGGTATGGTTCGAGAGTTATAACAAAAAACATTTTCTCCGGTTTTTTATGGCTCACCCGGTATTTTCACTAATGAAAATGATACTGAGTGTTCCAGTTATAAACAAACACCCTGTACAATTTGTGTACATATTTTTTCTACGGGATTTTGGCAGGAATTTAATGAATAGACCCAAGATAAGGAAGGTCGATTACAACCTGGGAACCCACAAAAAAGCCGAATTTACAAAAGCCGAAACACAATTGAACAGAAAATAAAACGTACGAAACGAAATATGACCGAAACTAAAACACCCTGAAAATAATGGACACGAATATAATTTTATAGAATTTTAATTTACTCGATCCTGAAAAGACAACGGATATAATTTAACCGATTATTTATAATTTTCCCGAACCTTAAAATATCAGAATTACAAAAGTATCGAAAATAATTGTCTAGAAATGAAAAGGACCCGACCCACAAATTGACAGAAAATAAAATGCCCGCTGCTTAAATGAGCAGAACCACAATCTAGCCGAATCGCTATTGGGCATGCGTCAAATTTAAATCTCTAGAACGCCGTAGGCCCTGGAGTGCGACGTTGACAAGTTTATCTTTTTGGAAGATGACACGGGGATTTTTTTTTATTAAGGCTATAGTTTTTCCCCAGGTTTTAAGTAAAAAAAAGTTCAACTGGTAACGCCTTGTTCTTTAATTTTTTGATCTTTTGCCAGAGTGCACAGTGAAAACTAAACATCAGAATTAGCTGAAATTGCAGGGGTGATCATTTTTAAATGCTTAATAAAAATATCTGAAGGATTTTTCAAACTTCTCAATTATTTTTTCTTCAAAATAAAAGCTCTGGTGCTGTCATCTATCCCAAAAGCCTCAAAATAATTACGGTTCAGAACATACCCGATTTACACAAAAAATAGAGAAATACTCACAATTTCCTCTGGATTAAATTTTTCCTTTTTATATTTCCTTGCTTTAGCGAAAATAAAAACTAAGTTTCCTTTTTTCTAAAAGCCTGTGCACTCCGGAAAACCGATCAATCAATCACACTTCATTGAATTTGGGAGACACTCGCAGTTCAAGTGTTGGCCACCGCAGAATTTATACGATTCCATAGTAACTGCAGGTGTTTTGTAAGCAAACTTTAAATCGGGCCGCAGTGGGACAGAAGAGTATTTTTTCGTTTTCTGACAGAAAACCAGTCGAGGTTATGTTTATCTTTCAAAAGTTCTAAAACAAATATGAAACCGCTCCGCGTGTGCGGTCGCCCACCGAAAAAGGCCTAGAACTTTACTGGCTAGCTGGGATTACTAGGAATTGGCATAGAAACATTCGGCGCCCATAACCCCAAATAATTTTGTTTTTATTTTGATTCAACCATTTTTTTAAATTTAAATTATTGCGGCATAGTTATGTGCAATTGTACTAGTGAAATCTTGGAGCACAAGGGATAGATTTTATGAACCTCAGTTTTAAAAACACACGGATACTTGAGTACTAACAAAACAGGTCAGTAAAGCTCCATTTATAGGTTGGAAAGACTCTTGCTAGTCGTTGACGCTCCTGTTTAAAATAGAATACGATTATTTCGTCTAGAGCCAGTATCCGATTTTTAAATCTGCATGCTTTTAAGTTAACCTGTTGTCGGTATTAGCTAGCGGGAGTGTTTCCAATTCAATTATAAATGCACATGTAAATGCAACCTTAAACATTACACCCAGTTACTTTAGTACGTAGTTGGGTAGCGTTTTTTTAGCAGGTAATTCTGGAATAAATGGTTCTCTTTTATTTTAGTATTTTACCTGGTTTTTTAGCGGCGCAGAACGCGAAAAGTCAAGATAAGTAACCTAACACCAAATTTTTGACCCGGTGCCGGTGCTAAAAAATCTTTGGTGTCCCACTGTGGATAAACATAAATAAAGTCTCTGCATTGCCATGGAAAACAAATTCAATGACGTAAAATTTTGCAAAAAAATCAGGTTGACATAGTTGAATTTATTTCCCGTACAGTGTTGCTAAAAACAATTCCCCAGATTGTAACTAGGACCTTAAATAATTTTAGTTAACTTCACGGTTTCTGGCTCTCTAACTGTCTATCAAATCTTGTGATTCATTTTTGTAATGTAGGTCCGATAAAAATACAATATTATGAAGAAATTTGGGTGTAGGGGGTGGTTGAAGAATGTAAAGAGGGTAAATCAATACAATATCACTACTTACTTCGACTCGTCCCTGCCGTAAGCCTAGTAGCAATTGAATTCGTGGCTATCGGTTCATATCAGTTTCGACCTTGTGATTCGGCACTATTGTTTCTATTAAATTAATGTTGTTAAAAATATTTTGTGTTTCTATAAAAATACGTTTGATTTAAATTTAATTCCATGCATATATTATCTAGCGATTTGATTAGCCCGTCATGTCATTTTCGAGACATTTTTTTTCGGAGCAATTATTTTTTTTTCTTTTAAATTCTGACAAATTATGTTTCTGCTAAATTTTCGGGTTTTTTTTTTCTAGAGACCCTATATTCTTATTATTCGCTTTTAGGTTGCGAGTATCACTGCAAGGATGGACTAAAATGCATTGCCAATTCGGAAGTATGTGACAAGAAGCAAGACTGTGCAGATGGCAGCGATGAGCGAGATTGTCGTAAGTTTGTTTCAAAAAAATATATATACACCCAATTAGCGTTTGGACGTCGTTTCGACGTTGGCGTAGACAACCTGACGTCGGATAAACTGCGCACCGACTCAAATTTATACCGAAATGGGGAATACAAGTCCGGGTTCCATAGAGAGAATACAGAAATTTGTACTACAAACTAAGTCGTGCTTAGTGCAACTAGCTCAATGTCTGAACAACAAACTTAGTTAACACTTTTGTCCAAATTTAATAAACCTCTACGCTTTGATTCGAAATAACAACCAAAGGTCAAAAAGTATCCCTTATTTTTATACTTGCAACTTGGGCAGACATAAATAAAATGCCGTCAGTGTTTCATGTCAAAATTATTACTTTATTTTAATTTTTATTTTATTTTATTACAATAGGGTTCTCAACAGATACACAGTATCCTATTACAGAGAACCACCTAAAAATTACAAAAAATAAACTAAGTGCTACAGTCCACTAAAGAGAAAAAAAATCTCGGAATTAACTAAATACAATAATATGCGAAAAACTTACTCCAGTTTAAAGAAAACAGCAATTACAAAAAAATACCTTACCGAAGAATTTGATAGCATTGGCGTTTTAAGGAAAAAATAATTATATTGAATAAATCTATAACTATAAAAGTGAATATTAAAATTTCTTTGAAGTCTGATTAAAGGTGAATTGCTTAGGTAATTAGTATTAAATGGTGGTAAGTAGAACAGATTAAAACGTCTATGATTTTAATGAAAACCAGTGTTAAAGTTTAATCGTGATAATATACTGGCTGAGTCAACTTTACTGGTTACGATCTTATATAAAAAAATTGTAGATTGGACAATACGTCAAGTACTTAATTTACGCATATGAAGGCGAATTAAGCTAGTTTCGTAATTTTCGTGGCAATGAGCTCTGAAATTCCTGTAATTAATCATTTTTACAAACTTTATCTGCACTCTTTCTATTCTTTCAATGTACTTAACATAAGCTTAAATTAAGCGAGAATACTCTACATGGGGTCGTACGTAAGAATTATAAAGGGCTAATGGACTACTATGTCAGTTAAATTCTTTAGTGACTCTAGCGATAAAACCAAAATTTTTGTAAGCTTTCTTTACCACTGACTCGATGTGTAGGTCGAATTTAAGAGATTTGTCCAGAATGACCCCCAAGTCCCTCACGCTCTCTACATCGTCAAGCTCATTATTTTCAATTTTATAATTAAACTGTATTTCGTCTTTTTTGTGAGAAAACGTAATTTTAACGCATTTTTTTAAGTTCAGTTCAAGTCTATTGAGTCTGCAGAAATCGTGGAGCTCCCTAAAGTCTTCCTGGAAATCTCTACAGTCTCCCACATTTTTAACAACTTTAAATGCTTTTAAATCATCAGCAAATGATGCAATATGGCATATTAATAAATATAGAAAATAAGAGGGGACCAAGGTGCGAGCCCTGTGGGATGCCAGAGATCACACTGACAAGCTCAGAAACACTATCACCTATTCTAGCACATTGTTGCCTTTCTACTATGTAACTAAACCCAGGAGTTTGCCAAACACACCAAAGTTCTCCAATTAACAAGTAAAGTAGGATGATGTACTTTGTCAAAAGCTTTCGAGAAATCGGTGTATACGGCATCCACCTGGTAACCACTTTCCATTGCTTCAAGTATATCCTGAATGTATGGAAGCAGGTTCGTCACCACAGAGCGCGCTTTATAGAATCCATGCTGATGTTGGCTTATTAAATGTTTGATTTGAAAGAATAGTTCGTTTGCAATTATCGATTCAAAAATTTTTCCGAATTTACAAAGCAATGTTATCGTCCTATAATTCTCAATACAACGTTTGTCACCACTTTTAAACACCGGAGTAATTAGCTCTTTTTCCACAGTGTGGGAAAGAAACCAAGATCCAATGACCTGTTGAAAATTTGAAAAAGAGGCCTTGTGAGAGATTCTGAGAATTTTTTTTAATAAATAAACCAGGTATATTGTCTATTTCGGCGCTTTTTTTAATATCTATACTGCCAATAGCATTTTTAATTTGCTGGTGCGTAATACTGTTAATTGTAAATTGATTTTGAGTGCCTACCGATTCCAACAAACATGGTGTGTTATTTGAGATAAAAACTGACTGAAAATAATTGTTGAAAGCATTACAAATATCTTGTGAAGTTTCAAACACCCGGTTGTTAAAAGTTAGTGTATCAGGCAACCTACTACGATTGTGTTTTTTTGAAATAAAAGACCAAAGTGACTGTGGATTTGTAGGTAAACTATTTTCAACACTAGAGATCCAATTAGAATAGTCTTTTTTTTAATTCAACTTTGACTTCCCTACGTAAATTTGAAAACCGAATGTAATCTGCTTGGTTTTTAAACTTTTTATATGTATTGTGCAATTTTTTCTTTTCTTTAAGTAATGATATTGAGTTGCGCGAAAACCAGCAAGGATATTTATGTTTAATGTTTCGGGTAGGGACATATTTTTCAATTATTTATTTAAGTTTAATGTTAAAAACGTCAACCATCTGATCAACAGAACAGTTTAAGAAATAATTGTCCCAAGAAATACTGGATATCTCAGCGTTGATTACGTTGTAGTCAGCTATATTAAATTTTATCTTTTTGTCATCTGTTTTTTTACTCACTGTCACTTGGTCATTCATGTCAACAATAAATTCAATGGCATTGTGACTAGGAACGTTGTATTGATTCATATTTAAGTAGCTAAAAGCATCAACAAGGTGTTCATCCTTGGCCCTCGTAACATTATATGCCTCGTAAAAACTAACATTACTATTTTTTTTCCACAAAATATCACTGCAGTTATAATCACCAACCACCACTATTTTATCCTCAGGATGAGCTTCGATCACTTCACGTAATTTATTAAGATGACTTATGTAATTTTCAACACTGGCGTTAGGCGGAATGTAAACACAACACAAAAGCAACTTTTTTCCAGCACCCAACTGGACGGAAACTCATATATCCTCACACAACCCATCACATGACCAGTCCGGATGATGAACTGCTGCAAACCTATTGGATACCAATATCATTACTCCACCTCCATCTTTTTTGTTTGCAAACACGTAGTTTCGATCTCTTCTAAACACCGTGTAAAGGCTAGGATCACAAATCTCACCATTAAATACATTTCCATTTAGCCACGTTTCTGTTATACAGATAAAGTCGGAAGTAGAGCTGTTCACAGAAATAAATAAATTGTTTAACTTTGTTCTCAAACCTTGAGTGTTTTGATAATAAAAAGACGCCATTTGAAAAATATAAATTACTAACCTGTTTAAAAAAGAGTGCTACTGGGAACGATGTTACTTATTTAAAATTTTATTGAGGGTGGATTCATTGTCAATAACGAGAACTGTACCAGTAATACCATTGCAAAGAAAAATTTTGCAATCCTTTGTCCAGCATTTATATTTTTTGGTTTAGCAAAAGTCTCGTACTCTCTTATATAAGGATTTGAAGTGCCGCGTTAAATGGTCATTTAAAAAAATCGATGAGTTTTTAGCACTCGCCAAGCCGATCTCGTGTGTCATTAGCCCTTTTTTTGCCCTAACCGCTGAAATCACCTCATCTTTGTACTTTTTCGATGTTAGTTTTACTATAATCGATTTAGGAGAGGTGACTTTCTTGTCAAAATGGGGTATTCTGTGGCAAGTTTCAATTAGAGAGTCACTGACCTCGACATTAAGAGCTGTAAAGATTGATTTAACAAGTACGAACACATTTTATTTTTCTTTTTCGTTGTCCATGAGAACATTGAGACTTGTAACTTGCGGTGCGAGCTTGAAAACTAGAAAATGATACACGATCGTCACAATTATTCTCACTTTTTCAATAAAAAACAAGATTTTATTGAAAAAAAGAACTTCAGCATTCTTTTTAAAATATGCCTAATGATGTATTTAGACATTTCAACAATATTTTATTGCCAAGTTCATGAAATTGAATTTCACACAAAAATACAAAATTTTCGATCGGATTTATTATTTATCCAGAACTACCGCAGAGAATTCCAGTAAACTTGCCCGATTTCTGATGAAACTCCAGTTTTATGCAAGATCCTAGAAGTCGCCAACTGTGTAAGTTTCACTCGATATGGTGGGTCTGACCTATGGTGGTGTTTGGTTAACTTAATTTGTTTAGGGAACTTTATTTTGTAACAACTTTTGCGCCTTTTCCAACTGCCTTTCATTTGTTCTTCCGTTTTATGTTTTGCAACTTCGTTTATATAAGACGCTAAGTGATCAACATAAGTGATATACAACATGCAACGGTTTGTGATAAACCGCTTTAAGGCCCAGCTAAGATGATTTTTGCGTGAACAATTTGATTCTTATCCTGTAGAACGTGGTAGTATATTTGAATTGTTTTTTCGTTGGCATCATTAGTTAAAACACAAAAATGTATCGCACGTACCAAAGTTGGATTTTAAACCCTAACGTTGAAAAACCGCCAGGTGTAAGTCAAATATCCCCACCACATAAATTGGGTACATTTATCGCATCCCGGATGTGGGACCTAGTTTTTACTGATTGCAACGTTGCCAGCACAGACGTTGGACCGTCGTCAAAAAACTTTACTAACACAAGCACTACAAGTTCAGACGTCGGTCTAACGTCTTACTCTGTACTACATGCCAATGTTCTCCTTAATGACATCGAAGCGTTGTCGGGAATCTGCACTACACTACACACAACGGCTCCAAACGTTATCTCGACGACTTACGTTCTTCTATACAAGCTAAGACGTCGTAACAACGAAAGATAAAGTATAATTCTTGACTTAAACCACTAAAGTCGTCAACTGACTATATTTTGTACTCCCTCTGACATTAGATGCCGTACAAAATTAGTCGGTAGACAAAAATGCTATTTGGGCAGTGTGTCTCAAAATTCTGGTCTATACCAATGGTCAAATACGGCAGAAAGGACAGCCAGGCTTCCCTTAAGGCTTTAAGTGCACCCAGAATAGTGAACAACCTGGTCGAAGAGTGCGCTGACGCACTGCAGTCATTGGTTCAGGACAAAGTGGTAACACTGATGAGGATCCCGGGCCATGAGGGGATACCAGGGAATGAGAAGGCGGACGAGTTGGCCAGAGTAGGGGCCGCAATCCAATTATCATCATTATAGGCAATCACTCGATGCCAAGTATGATTTTCCTCTATTTTGTATCGTCGCTATCTCTTGTGCGTTTTTTGATGACTATGTAAGCCAATTCTCGAGCCGCACAGCCTTCCACAGTCCTGGCACACCCAGTCTCCGGCAGCAGCCTGGTGTTGTTGGTCATCCATTCGTCCATTTTCCAATCCAATATATTGGACCGGAACCTCTTCAGGGAATGACAAGGACAGGTTCAAAGTGAGCTCAATAAATGGACAAACAACCCAAGTAATAATTATTACTGACAATATTAAATATAAGCTACAAGTAGGCAAATCCTACTATGCCGAAACTTTATTTTCTTCTGAAAATCTACAAGTCTGGAAAATCGGTTAGACCTATAGTTTCTGCTGTAGGATTACCTACTTACAATATTTCGAAATGGCTAGCAAACGAGTTTGAAAATTTACCTATAAAGGAAAAAGGTTTTTCTGTTCAAAATTCCCTTGAATTTATCAACAAAGCTAAAGATATTTCACTCCAAGAATGTGAAATTTTAATCTCGCAAATATTGAAAGGACGAGAGAGTTACATAGGTAATATTTTTGTTTCATGGCGTACCCATCACACTCTCCTATCAGGTGCACCGCTGATTCCTCTGGCAAGTTTGTCCGCCTTCTCATCCCCTGGTATTCCCTCGTGGCCCGGGACCCACATCAGTGGCACCCTTTTATCTTCAGCCAATGTCTGTAGCGCGTTAACGCACTCCTCCACTAGGCTACTGACAATTTTTGGTAAACTAAGAGCCTTGAGGGCAGCCTGGTTGTCGGAACATATGCAAATGTCCTTCCTGCCATTTCTGACCTCTGGTAAGGTTGGCGTATACCTCCTCCTGAAAGACCGTAGCGTACTCGCCAAGCGGGTAGCTTTCTTGAATCTCTAGGTCTTCCGCATACATTCCTGCGCCTGTTGTCTGCCTGACTGATAATTTTGATCCGTCAGTGTAGCAGACCGTCGCGTCTCTGCTTAATTCGTTTCGGAATTCTTCTCTCTGCCACCAATCCCGTTCAGATATTGTGACTTTTTACTTTTTATCAAACCTCCATGGTTTCTACTTGCACTTTAAGATAAATAGTTTACAAGATGTACAGGGTGTCCCATTTTCGATGAGATTCGATGGGAATCTCCGTTGTTATTAAAGATAGAGACATGCGGTTTTCGCATTACTTTTTACTTTCTTGAGCTTTAAAAAATAGTATTAACAGATTAATTTTGTTCCATATAGTAGGTACAGGGGAAAGTTGAAAAATGGTCAATATGACCAATTGATTGATTGAAGACATAATTGAGTTCTGTAAAAACATGGCAACATTTTTAGAAAAGTACAATGGTCTTTTCGAAATTTTAATCCGACGTTTCGTTATGTAGAGACCATCATCAGGATCAAAAATTTAAATAAAGACCAAAATGTTTTACTTCATATTTTAATTTCTTTTTAAGTTTGTTTGATATCAAAATATCATATTTTTTATTTTGAAGTTTCAATCCCGAAAAAAATCATTTTCAGTGCATTTTTTTTCTGGTACGGCCCTGTTGTCCCATTTTATTTTTTTTGGACCATTTATACTTAGCTGGACAACCAAGATTATTGAACATACCGGGTAAACCGAAGAAAACCGGACAAATTGTTTTTTGCCATAACTTTAGTGACCAATTGCAATAAAAAAAACTATTGACAAGACAAATAAGCATTTTAAAAAAAAAATCGCTTTACCGCTTTATTTAAATCCAAGATGTCGGAGAAAATCAAATGCCTATCTTTTTTAAACCCAGTTTTGTTATATGTTGCCATTTTTTTTGTAAATAATTGGTTTTGTATGGCAAAAGTTTGTCAAAGTTTGAAAAAAGGTGCTCATTTGATTTTATGCGTCATTTTAGATTTAAATATGGCGGCAAAGAGAATATATTTTTTTTGAAATACTTATTTGCCTTATAAATACAGTTTTTTTTAATGAAATTGGTAAAGTTATAGCAAAAAAATATTTGTCCAGATTTCGGTTTATCCGGTATATTCATATAATATATCTTGTCCAGGTCTAGTGTATAGTAGTTAAAGATAAATGGTCTAAAAAAATAAATAAAATAATACAGGGCCGTACCAGAAAAAAATGCACTGAAGATGATTTTTTTCGAGATCGAAACTTCAAAATAAAAAAATATATATATTGTTAACTTAAAAAGAAAATGGAATAAAACATTTTTGGCCGGTATTTAACTTTTTGATCCTGATGATGGTGTCTACGAAACTAAACGTTGGATTAAAATTTCGAAAAGAAAATTGTGTTTTTCTAAAAAGGTTGCCATATACATATTTTTACAGAACTCAATTATCTCTAGTAGACCGATCGGATTAACTAATTTAGCGAGAAAAAATAAAACATTTTTAACAGCATTTTGATGAGTGGAAATGGAAAAGGGGCTTCTGATAAACTGAACGTCATAGAATAAAAACATCAATATAAAAGTTGTAGACGGCGCAAAGATCTACAAATTATAGTCGTAATATTTTAATTTTCTTGTTTTTGATTTTTTATTTCCGCAAAAATAATTGCATTGACACGAAACTTGGTCAAATTATAGCTCTCTGTGTCCTTAATGCCTACAATTTTTTTTAGATCAAAAAGTTAAAAAAATTTTGAGATATTAATTTTTTTCGGTCCAAATCACTTTCTCTTCAGTGAAAAATCCGATTCAGAAAAATTCTCGTAGTATTTTTTGACGTTACTCATTTTTTTTGCTTTGACATAAACCTTTTGGTGGGATAATAAAAAATATAGTTACAAATAAAAAACATTCTCAGAAATGCAAAAAAGCAAATAATGGCTTTTGCAACAATGATTTTTTGAGCAATTGTTGATAATTTCTTTCAATTTAAAAAAAAAATCAATAACCGATTACACCATCTATTTGTACGGAAAAAAATTAAAAGAGACGGTATTTAATTTTCTACGTTTATACGCGCCTAAAACCGGTTTTACATAAGAATGGTTTTAAATAAAGTCGCTTTCTTCTTCATTAATATCGATGTTCTGTCATTCCTCTTAGCTTACAGTTTCCCCAAAAATTAAAACATATATATTGATATATTAAAAAAACCATATATTGCATTTTTTTAAACGCAAATAAAACAACTAAGTAAAAAGAAAATCGGTTTAAAACAAAATTGATTTAGTATTTACAATTGTTCTAGTGGTATGTCTAGAAGAAACATTTTTAAACCGTAATTTATTTAAATGCGCTTTAAAGTACCATATAAACAAATTAATTGTTTAACCTAAAACTTTATTTTTGTGCAGTATTGCTATGAAAATCTTATTTCGATGACATACAAGTGACATACATATACAAAAATTGTTTGTCGTAGAATCGATTGGTGCACTTATTTTTTATTTTATTTTAATAATTAAAATATATGTTTTTAATATAATTGAAAAAAATTTTTTCGCCTTATAAATAAATTTTCATGTAAATTCCATGTCTCTATGAATGTTATTTTTATGTAAAAAAAAATTAAGAAATTAAATGAATAGGCCATTTTTTTAATAAATTATTTAAAATTCCGATTTTTGCTTTCAAAAATAGTATATTTGTCTAAATTTTTACAATGGATATTTATATTATTAATTTTTCAGTAATTGTTTATAATTTATTTCAATTTAAAAAAAAATCGAGAATCGATTACACCATTCGGTTGTACAGAAAAAATGCAACAACGTTATTTTTATGTAGTATTGCTAAAATCTTAGAATGCACCTTTTTTGGTCATGTTAGTAAATATGTATTTTTTTATCTAAACTGCTTTCCTTAAAAAAAGAAACATTTTGTTACCTTTTTTCTCAACTCTTTTTAAATCAGGATAATATGAGAGGCGAATTTTTTCTATTTCTATCGAAATAATTGTAGGACGGAAATAGCTTAAAATTTTAGCTTCTTGTTGGAATTATATAAATATCCATTATAAAAATTTAGAAAAATATAATATTTTTGTCTCTTTTTTACATAAAAATTATATTCATATAAACAGGAAATTTAGTTTCAAATTTAACTATAAGGTAAATAGTGCAAGCAAATTTAAAAATAAAGTTTTAGGTTAAACAATTACTTTGTTTATACGGTACTCACAAAGCGCTTTTAAACAAAGGACGCTTTGAAAATACTTTTCCTAAACATACCATTAGAAAAAACATTAAATCAATTTTATTTTAAACCGAAAAAAAGTTGTTAACTTGTTGTTTTATTTGTGTTTAAAAAAAAAGTAATATAAGGATTTTTTAATATAACAATCTATATGTTTTAATTTCTGAGAAAACGTTCTTATATAAAACCGGTTTTAGGCGCGTATAATCATAGTCAATTAAAAACCGTCTCCTTTTTATTTTCTTCGTACAAATAGATGATGTAATCGGTGTTTGATTTTTGTTAATTGAAAGAAATTATCAACAATTGCTGAATAATTCATTGTTGCAAAAGCCATTATTTGTTTTTTTTTGCATTTCTGAGCATGTTTTTTAATTGTAACTATAATTTTTTATTATCCCACCAAAAAGTATATTTCAAAACAAAAAAAATTAACAACGTCAAAAAATAGTAGGAAAATTTTCCTGAGTAGAATTTTTGATTGAAAAAAAAAGCGATTTGGACCGAAAAAAATTAATATCTCAAAAAATGTTTAACTTTTTTACCTAAAAAAAATTGCAGGCCTTAAGGACACATAGAGATATTTTTTGGCCAAGTTAAGATATCATATCAATTGGTATTCTCGACCATTTTTCAACTTTCCCCTGTAACTGAAAAACTACAAGGGACAGAATGAATCCGTTAATACCATTTTTAAAGCTCAAAAAAGTAAGACAACTGCCGTAGCGTGCGATAAAGAATGACTTCCCGCACTTGTTTGGTAAATAACTATTTTATT
Organism: Oxystoma pomonae; assembly: GCA_963921995.1. Taxonomy (NCBI): domain Eukaryota; kingdom Metazoa; phylum Arthropoda; class Insecta; order Coleoptera; family Brentidae; genus Oxystoma; species Oxystoma pomonae. Next base: position 6,218,927 of record OY998166.1, read on the forward strand.
TCTTTGCAGCATGTGATGGATTTAAATGCGACGATGGTATGGTGTGCATCGAGGCACGACTTAGATGCGACGGAGGAATACCCGACTGTAAAGATGGAACCGATGAAGCAAACTGCGGCCAGGGTAAGTAAACAGGTTCCATTCTAATCTGTTGCTTTTCTTTCTCGAGTGCTAATAGGGAATTATTGAAATACGGCCGCACTGGATAGTGCTTACTTAGCGCCGACCTTAACACAGGCTGTGCCTGGCTCTAAAAGGTGCAAATTATAGAATTATTCAACGCGCCTCTAGCAAAACGGTGACGGTACGACTTTATTTCTAACCTACAAATAATGCTGCCTGTTTTCGAAATTCTGTGTTGTTTTTTTTATATTTTGAGTAATCAAAGCAGACGTCTTTGTGGAGGGTGGAGAGAAGGACCATTTAGAGTTCTGAAGGGATTTTGTTGAACTACTTCTCGTAGCAAACAAATATTGTCTTCATCGTTAAAACGAAATATTTGAGCCTTGCTTTTTTTAATTTTCTTGTACTATGTCATCCGATTTCATAAAAATATTACTATTTTGTCCCAATTTTTGCTTTTTTGGCCGTCACAACACAAAAAATTCCCGAAAGTAGGGTTAAGGTAAAAAAATGGCGAATAGTTGTCAAAAACGTCAAATACGGCTAGACACAGCCAAGATGTAAATAATGTGATACTTGATCTTGTGATATCTTCCTTCGAAAATGTACAAGTGGATACAACTGATGACTGCCTTTTGCCAGTGGACAAAAATCATCCCTGTCTGAGCGTCAGTTTGAGAACCAAATCATCTATTCAGCACTTTACAACTTTAGTATCTACAACTAAGTTTAATTTCAAAAAAGCCGATTTTATATTAATGTACAGTCTTTTTAAGGATCAAAACTGGAATTTTTTTGAAAGCTTTTCTGATGTAACTGTTGCAGTAGAAAATTTTTACTCTGTTCTTAACAAAATATTCGAAAAATGTGTTCCCAAATCAACACAAACTGATAAAAAATATTCTGTATGCTTTAACGGTCATATAATTAGGTTAATTAAACTAAAACATAGTTATTTATTGAAATCAAAAAAATATAGATCACATTACTGGAAATCCAAATACATCTCTACACGTAAAACCATCAAAGAAAAAATAAAACTTGCCCATAGTAAATATCTTGCTGATGTAGAATCAAGCTTAAAAGCACACCCAAAATTTTTTTGGTCTTATTTAAAGGGTCTTAAAGACAACCCTGATATTCCTCAGGAAATGTTATTTGGTGATCAAACGTTTGCGGACGCCCAGGATGTTACCGAAGGCTTTGCAAGCTTTTTCAAATCTGTTTTTATTGATGATAATGAAGCTGATTGCAGTACTTTGCCTTTAAAGTCATATTTTTGTAATAGATTTATTTCTATAGATGACATCCAGAAAGCTCTTAAAAAAGTCAAAGCAAATAAAGCCATTGGTCCTGATGGGATACCAGGATATATTTTAAAAGGTTGTAGTGAATCTTTTAAAGCCTTTATGTTTTTTGTTTAATTTAATTAGAAAAACTTCGATTTACCCTGAAAAATGGAAACTTAGTAAGGTGATTCCCATTCATAAGTCTGGCTCTAGACAGGATATTAAAAATTATCGCCCCATAAGCATTGTCTGTGCGGTTTCAAAAATTTTTGAAATAATGATATTTGATGCTTTATTTAGTGAGATTTCTGGCAAGATTACATCATGTCAGCATGGATTTTTGCCCAAAAAATCAACATTTACCAATTTAATTTCTTTCTGCGAGTATGTACATGATGCCCTTAATAACAAATCGCAAGTAGATGTCATTTACACAGATATGGAAAAGGCTTTCGACAGAGTTAGACACTGCATAATTCTAAAAGCTCTCTCAGACTTAGAAGTCTCATCATATCTAGTAAGCTTGATTCAATCATATTTGAGTCACAGTTATCAATATGTTGAAATTAAGGGCTGCCCGTCAGTTCCATACAAAAGTACTTCAGGAGTACCTCAGGGTTCCAACCTTGGACCTCTCCTTTTTTTGGAGGCTATTAACAGTATTATAGATAAGGTAGAAAATGCTAAGGGTCTTTTATTTGCTGACGATTTTAAATGTTTTATTCAAATAAACTCACTTGATGACTGCGAGATGCTCTAGACTGATTTTTGTAACGTTGCAAACTGGTGCAGTATAAATAGCTTTAATTTGAATGTTAGTAAATGTTCTTGTATGTCATTCACTTTTATGATTACATGTTAAATAGCTCCAAACTTCAACGAGCAGAAAATCAAAAAGATTTAGGAGTTATCTTTGATAAAAACTTATCCTTTTCTAGCCACATAGTTTCGAAAATTAAAAGTGCACAGAAAATAGCAGGTTTTATTGCAAGGAATACTAAATCTTTTAGTGTTGAAGTAAGTCTTCATCTTTTTGATAGCTTAGTTGTACCAATTTTAGAATATGGAAGCATTATCTGGTCACCACAATATAATGTTTAGATAACACTAATAGAGAATGTGCAAAGAAAATTTTTAAAATGTCTTTTTTTTAGAATGTTTAATGTTTATCCACAAAGGGGATGTGATAACTCATATCTTTTGGGTGTTTTTAATAGATTATCCCTGGGTGATCGAAGGATTAAGACTTTGCTATGTACAATGTTTAAATTATTAAAGGGTCATATAGATAGTCCTGAAATTTTAAGCCAATTGCCATGTGCTGTAAATCGGTTAAACTCGCGTAATTCGAAAACATTCTACCTTACATATCCAAGAACAAATTTATTTAAAAATTTTCCAATCTATAAAATGTGTAATCTTTTCAATTTGTATGCTTTTGACATTGACATTGATCTGACTAGCTTTAACCAGTTTAAAAATTTATTTGATGGGAAGTTGAGAAATAAGTAAATTATTATAGCCTGTTTGTTACTTTAATTAGTAAGTGATTTTGTTATTTTAATTTTACAATACAATGTACATGTTTTTAATTATATTAGAGTTAAGTCAGTGTCTGTAATTGGCAATGCTGTTGATACTTTATGAGAATAAATAAAAAATAAAGAAATAAATAAATAAAAAAATAAAGATGCGGCCCAGTATAATTCCTTCACAAATAAGGGCAGATCCTAACCTTATTAGTGTCGCCACTAAATATGGTCGTTCTTGCGCATGCGTATCTGTCAACAGCGTCAAAATAGTGCCTGGCCTTATTAGTTATAGTTTAGGGCCCTACCTGTGTATTTCGCTTTAAAAAGCGTCGCGGTAACATAGACAATACAAACTACTTGTAGTTTTTAGAACTTTTTCTTTTATTGAATTAATTATTTCGGAGTCTAGTATTTTTTTTTTAATAGATGGCGATAGCAGTACAAAAATTCTAAATTTGTCATATCTCTCCCTTATCTCATGCCAGCGCGTAGAGGCGGATTTATTGATTTTTAGCCAACAAAGGCAATGGCGCTTGTTGAGGTTATTTCTATGATGGCGCCTTTATTTTTTTGAAAATAAAGGAATTATTACAAGGCACAGGTTTTTATAGTGAACGATGAGTAAAATAAAGTATAGTATTAGGTGTAGTGCAATCGAATACAGACCGCTTCAGGCTACTGCGAACATAGGTTGGAAGAAGTCCAATTTGCCAGTGTACGTACACCCAGGGACAGCGCACACCTATCAGTGAAGCAACCAACACTCAGGCTTGCGATCACCGTTCGCGCCGTTCGCGGATTGCGTTTAGTACACCTCTAACTACGGTGCCATGTGGACTACAGTCAATGAAACTGGAATTTGGTCAATAAATACGCAGATTTATCACCAACAACGTGTTACAATGAAAATAATAAAGAGAACAAAATAAAAGCAATTTCTCAAAATAAAATAATACACTATAAAAATAAAAATATTCTCCTAGTCAAAAAAATTAGAGCAAATGTTCCAAAAGTCGTCCTTGCTCGGCTAGACAATATCCGAGTCTATTACAAAAATTCCCTCTAACGCTTCCAAGCATGTTAGGGGTGACAATTTGAAAGGATTCTTCAATTTTAATCCGAAGTTCTTCCAAATTATTAGCCCCTTCATGCCCGTAGACTTTATTTTTGATATAACTTCACAGACAGAAGTCATTAGGAGCAAGATACTGTAAGGAGCAAGATACTGTGTTCCTACGTCAAAATACAAATGCAAATTTTCCCTCGACCAATATCGTTATGACGATTCAATAATGGAAAAGTGCTTTCATCTGTGAAAAGAATAGATTTCAGAAAGTTTTCATCACGATTAGCCCTTTCCATCATTGTTTCGCAAAATTCTATACGACGATAGTTTTCGTCCGGAAAAATTTGAGGTGTTTTTGACGCTTTGTAAGAATGATTTACAAAATTCTCCAAAAAAAGTTCATGAATAAGTCTGCCTTGATAGTACAATTTGACCATCTGCACTTTTTCCACGTTTTCGGCAACTTTGTAGACATACATTTTTAGTTTTAAAAATGTATTATTTCACTTAAGAACTTACCAATCTGTTTCCCGAGCAAGGCAGAAATAAAACAAAATAATAAAAACAAAATAAATTTCCAAAAGATAACTTTGCATCGTGCTTCGAATCCACCTCGGTCGTACGGTACGGAGAGTAAATTGGAATTGATTTCCTCTATGTTCGCAGTAGCCTGAAGCTCATTGTATGAAATTCAAGCTATGTTTTATAAAATATTAGAGACGACACGATGATGAGGCAACCTAAAAAGAAAGACAGGTAAGTTTTTGTTTAAACTTTAGTAGGTACCAAAACTAATCACAAAAATATTGTATTCCTGGTCAAAAAGTATTGAGAAGTTTTGTTTTACTTTGGAAAGAGGGACTAATCTTCTGTCTTTAGTGCTCCTGCCTATACATTAAAGCGTTGTGTGATAAGCTAATCATAAAATGATTCAAGTAAGCATATTTTATCTTATAAAATAAAAAAAAAAACCTGACTATCCCAGTACTTAAATACCTACCTTAAACTGAGGCTTAAACAGAAGTCAGGCTTGGTTTTCTTTGTACCCCACGAATCTACAGCATAATTAAATAACTATACTGTATTTCATATTTATATATTTATTTTGTTTTTTAAATTTTAAAGTTTTTCTCACAATGGAGTTTACCTTCTCTTCCTTTTTCCAATATGGAAGACTGGTCCATTAATTTGGCCTAGTCTCACTTCAAAAACCTTTGCTACTTTACCAAAACTGCTATGCTCTACCTCAAACTAGGGACTCCGGATGATGGCAGCCTGAGCTTCCAAAACATGTCGGGTTTAAAATAAATTCAGTGGAGAGAGCACGGTGACCACCAGTCACAAAATCTTTAAAAAATCATAAAATTTTGAAAATTTGGTAATATATTCATAAAAAAAATTACACCCTAGCTGGTGGTTACCCTGAGAAAGACCAATTTGTTTAATTTATTTACATTTTTACAAATTTAATGTATTTATAAATGTTATTATTTTAAATAATTAGCTAACGTTTGCTTTATTTCTTTTTACAGTGAAAAGAAGGCGCTGTTTAATTTTTAATTAAGTCAATGTGACCAGACAGGTTAATCTTACACCAAAAACACGACATTTCTATGAGAAAGTTATTGATAGTAGTAAGAGATTGCATAAAATGAACAGTTATGTGCAATCATTCCAGAGAAGATTAGCACTCGCAGAAAATGCTGTTGTTCATTACAAAAACATTCTGGAGAAGGTACATAATGCCACTTATGTATTTATTATGTACCAGATTAGAGTACAGCAGCAGAAACCTAAGGCCAGAAGACTTACTTTAGAAGTTGCCAAGTAAAAGTTAATTAAAAAAACTGTTTGTGAAGTTTGCAGAAGTAAACTTGTAAGTCGTGATAATGATGTTGACAATGAACTTTTTGATGCCTTGCAGTATAAAAACTGTAAGTTGACAAAACCAGACATTTTTTTTTATTTGGCAGGACACAAACTCCATTACATTTTTTAATCCCTAAAGTGACCACAATAATAAAGTTAATTGTTAGGTGTTTGTTCGGGTGGTGTAAGCAAGTTAATTTGTAAAAATTTTTAAAAGTCTAAAAAGAGGAGATTATTGCGATAAATAAAAAAAATCAGCATTACATAAATGGCAAGGCATCGCAAGCCAAACAAAAAATATTTGGAAACAAATAGTGTTTTCTTGCTTGAGGCTTTATTGAATTTTGTATAATAAATTATTACTAAAGGCAATTATCCTCGCAATTATCTGTGGAATAATTTTAATAGTAATTATTTCGAAGTAATTTATTTTCTTTTTAAACAATTTTTACCTCGATTTTAACTATAGGGTAATATTTTATGATTTTACCTATTTTACCTGGTGATTCATTATATCTTTCACCCCCTCTATGTAAGGAATTCTTTTATTCAACATTCCAATAATGAGTTAAGGGAGTGAAAAATATAATGAACCCTTTTATTGTTTTTAAACCTGTATTTGGGAAATATACTTCCATTTTTTTTAATTACACATTCTTATTTATCATTTATATCCAACCTTTTATAAGTTAAATTCTTAATGAAACTATACAATAAAGGGTTTTGTAAAAGGAACTCACCTATGAAATTAAAAGGCAATTTTTTTTTGCATAACATTTCATTTGGGTAAAAAGTACACAAACACATTTTTCTTTTAAGTTCAGAGCGCCCAGAGACAAAAAAGTTTAAAAAATTCACAAAAACAGCAACTTTTGATTTATCTTTTAATTTTTTTCTTGTTTTTTGGGCATATTGCACATTAATTCATCCCTATGACAAAATTTTAAAAAATTATCGGGATATTTTTTACAAATTATTGTTTTGTTTTGTCCTATACATTCCAAACTACCTAAAAAAGCTTATTAAATCATTGGGAATACTAATTTAGTAAGCTAGTAAACGTGACAAAAACAATAAATGTTGGGATTATGTTTCGTTAATGTCTATATCTCCATTTTTTTGGGCATGTTCATGTACTCATTAAAGATTTTAAGGACCACGTAGTATGAAGCTCCAATTATGGTTGGTGCTGCTTCGAACGTTATTTCATTTTAAGAGTCGTATGACCTTATATTTTGCACGTCTCTTTCTATTACCTGCTGAATGGTGCATATTTCCGTTTCTACGGTCTCCTGCATTTCTTAATTTTGATGTTTTTCTTTCTCTGTTTATTCTACAGGCGGCGCTTACAGGTACCACGTCTCCGCGGATTACGAACTTTTCGTTTTAAATTTGCAAAATTTTGAACACATATTGGTTGCCTGTGTAGCTAGTACAATCCTGTGACCCCCTGATGATTCCTAATAAGGATGAAACAGGTTTGTAGGTGTCTGGATTCTCCATTAGACATTGGAGGCATAGTCGCAATGAAGTGAAAAAAAAACCTTTTGTCCTATATGCCACAAGTGTTACTTTTTTTTATTTATGGACAGGAGATTCAAAACGCATACAAGATTTGACTGACATTTTAAAATGTGTCGCTCGCGACACGTCGATGCTCTGCGCACGGACCCTAAGGCTGGCAGGCTGATCTGTCGCTGGAGACCTCGCAGACTCCTGTAGAGGTTTAAATTTTGTAAGTAAGAGTCTCACACTACCTGACTATGAGTGTAGGAATGGATCAGGTGCCCGCGAGAGATTTCCCCTCCACAAAGCCTGATTTGAAATCCCCCAAAATGATACCCTCTATCACTTTTCAGAATAATTGGCCAAATAGATTACCTAGTGCTAAAGATTTGAAAATAATGGATTTTGTGAGAGATCTAAAATTGTTGTTAAAAAATATGCTAATATGTTACCTTTTTGTTGACAATTATGGACAAATCAAAAAAAAAACGCTGTCATAAGAATAATGTGTTGAACAAAGACCCACCTAAACTATGCTTACTATCAATTAAAAAAAAAATGTCCCATTATTAATCTTATTATTGGGACACCATGAGATTCAAATATAAGTTTTTTTTGAAAGCCAATAGTTTTCTCACTCCAGACTTTTGAGCCAGACTGTATAATTTATTTTAGCCTGTTCTGGCTTCGAATGTGCGGACAAATCAAAATGTTTGTTACTTGCTGAGCGGTGCAATGGAAAAGAGGATTGTAATGATGGAAGTGACGAAAAAAATTGCAGTAAGTTACGGAAGTGATATTCGTATTCGCATACGTTTAATGCTGTTTGTGTGGTAAAAGACTGTGTCACTAAAAGTTATCATCTTTTCGACGGTATATGGTTTGGTCAAAAATAATCAGAATTTAAATATTTTAAGCTTTCTTAAAAGATAAAAGTCCAAATTTTATGTACTTTGTGTCAAAACTGCCATTTCTTTAAAATTTGAGATGGCGGAAAAATCTTAAAAGTGTTTTTTTACCCTCCTGAAAAAAAATGGGCACCACAATAATAAAATTAAGTTGTGCGCTAAATAGCCTTATTCTTTTAACGTAAATACGTTACGTTTATTTAAATCGGTTAGGAAATAAGACAGTTTTGCAGTATCTTAACTATGAGTCATCTTTTTAAGCTGGCAAACTAAACTATGTTGGGAATTTGGAACCTTTGGTTGCACTAAAACAAAGTTATGATTGTTTTCCACAAACCAAAACTACACTTTTTTGCAATCGACGCGCATTTCGCTAACAACGTTAGCATCATGAGAAGACGATAAACGATAAACTAAATTAACCTACGCTCTATCTTATATACAATCTTTTAGTGGGCGGAGATAAGACTAATAATTTGTGATTGATCACGATTTATAATCCTATCTCCCCTCAACTAAAGAAAAAAGTGTACTAAACGGGATGGGTCCTCTATCTTTATTTAAACTATTTCTAGATTTAATGATTTCCATACTTTCATATGCATTCAAAAGTCTTTTTGTTTGGTATACTTTTTAGAAGTTTTAGGTTATCTAATGTGAATCTATGATTGTTTTCAAAAGCATGCTCGGCCACACTTGACTTTTCTGTTCTTCCGTATTTTTAAGTGTGCTAAGTGTACTTTAAAACGAGTTCGAATAGAGCGTTTCGTTTGGCTTCGTTCTGAACCAAAACCAAAAAAGTCGAAGGAAATCGCAAACATTGTAGAAAACCTATCCTCTCAAACTTTTAATTACAAAGAAATATCACTTTTAAACAAAGGTCTTAATTTTGCTCTGCCCCCACAAACAGATAATTTAAGTGATATTATTGCAAATATTGAAAGTTCAATCTCTAATCTTTCAGAAGGCACAAAGGGCTATGTGCGAGATGCTTGCCGATATCAGATCTCTCAAAACATCATTCAAAACAACAAAAATAGTACATTAAATCACAATAAAACAATTAAAAGTTTGAGAGAAAAAGATGTTTTCCATCTAAAGGCTGACAAGGGTAATAAAGTTGTTATATTAGATAAAACAGATTATTTCGAAAGGGTAGATAACCTAATAAAAAATGGACCCTACAAACAAGTCCCAAAGAACCCCTTACCAAAAATGATTAACAAAGTAAAAAACACAATTAAAAAATGTAACAATATTATTACTGACAATATTAAATATAAGCTACAAGTAAGCAATCCCACTATGCCGAAACTGTATTGTCTTCCGAAAATCCACAAGTCTGGAAAATCGGTTAGACCTATAGTTTCTGCTGTAAGATCACCTACTTACAGCATTTCGAAATGGCTAGCAAACGAGTTTGAAAATTTACCTATAAAGGAAAAAGGATTTTCTGTTCAAAATTTCCTTGAATTTATCAACAAAGTTAAAGATATTCCACTACAAAAAGGTGAAATTTTAATATCGTTTGATGTTAGTTCGTTGTTCCCTAATGTGCCGATCCCCAATACCTTACAATACCTGGAGGAACTACTAAGAAAAAACAATCTAGAAGACAAACATATTTTAGAATACCTATCTTTAACAAAACTCTGCATGAATCAAAATTACTTTCAATATAAAAATAACTACTACCAACAATTAGAAGGAACCACAAGGGGTAATAGTTTATCACCTTTTATCGCAAACCTCTTCATGAGCAAATTTGATTCAGATATAAGTAAAGAATTTGAGTATTTCCCCAAAATATGGTTTAGGTATGTAGACGATGTGTTTGCAGTATTCAACACTAAAGTAACTAGTGTTGAAAATTTTATGGAAAAAATACTTTGACCTATACCAAAAAGGAACGGCCACCAACAGGTATATTCCAAATGACTCTTCTCATTGCTTAGAACATAAGCTTGCAAGTTTGCACTTTTTAACATATAGATTAGTAAATTTCCCCTTAAACAAAGAAAGATTTGAAGCAGAAAAGAATAGGATTAGGAATATAGCTGGCGAAAACGGTTACGACGAAGGCTTAATAAATAAGCTGATAAATAGACATTGTTTTCAAAAGACCTTTCGGAATTCCACTTTTTTCAGACAAAGAGACACCTACGACTTAAAAATTGTATTAATTCCTTATAATCCTAATTATAAGAAATAATTACAAAAAGTATTTAATAACACCGGTCTTAAATTAGTATATCAATCCGGTAACACAATAAGAAGTTTACTAGGAAATCCCAAGGATAAAACTAGAGTTCTAGAAAAAAGTGGAATTTACGAAATTAGTTGCATGGATTGTGGCAAAAAATATGTTGGCCAAACGAGACGCTCTATTTAAATACGTTTTAAAGAACATTTAGAACACTTAAAATACGGAAGAACAGAAAAGTCAAGTGTGGCCGAGCATGCTTTTGAAAACAATCATAGATTCACATTAGATAACCTAAAACTTCTAAAAAGTGTACCAAACAAAAGACAAAAATCATTAAATCCAGAAATAGTTTAAATAAAGATAGAGGACCCATCCCGTTTAGTACACTTTATTCCTTAGTTGAGGGGATATAGGATTATAAATCGTGATCAATCACAAATTATTAGTCTTATCTCCGCCCACTAAAACATTGTATGTAAGATAGAGCGTAGGTTAATTTAGTTTTTTGTTTATCGTCTCCTGATGATGCTAACGTTGTTAGCGAAACGCGCGTCTAGTGCAAAAAAGTGTAGTTTTAGTTTGTGGAAAACAATCATAACTTTGTTTTGGCAAACTATCGATCGATTTGAAAAGTAGGTATTTTTGATTTTTCCTGGAAAAAGAACTTGTGCGCCACTGCCTTATTTTCTTAACGTAACGAATTAAAGTCGGTTAAAAAGTAAAAAAAGTTTTACTAGTAACAATTACATACCTATTAATTTAAGTCATTAGTTGTTGTAAAGTAGAACTAGGACTTAGTAGGGCATGAAAAAAAAACAAAAGACTTTAATAACTGTGTCTCCACTTTATATTATTAAATCAAAATGGTGTTCCAGGGAGAATATAAGCACTTTGTAAAAAATCTGTTTGAAAGTGGATTTACAGTGTCTCAAATATTGAGACGTTTTCCGAACTATCATTTTAAAAGAAGCACCCTATACGATTTCCGTAAAAAAGTCATAGAAACTGGTACAGTTGCTCAAAGAAATGGAAGTGGAAAGCCACGTACTATAAGAATTCCAGTAAGTTAAATTTTTTTTCAATGCTAAGTATTTATCTGAACCTTTTTAAATCCATCTTAAATTAGGAATAAATAAAAAGGTTTAGCTGTCAGTGATAAAATAAAACGATTTTGTATAAAACGGAATCTTATTTTTATACACCAAAGTAAGGACTTTTAAATACCTTGGCGTCATAATAGACGAGCACTTGAGCTTTAAGGATCACGCAAAATATATTATTAATACAATTAGTTTTAAACTCTAATATTTTTATAGAACATGCAACTTTTTAAACAAATGGACAAAAAAAATCCTGTTCAATTCACTAGTATTACCACATTTTATATATTGTGCAAGCATTCTTTTCTTACTACAAAAGAATGAAACATCTAGGTTGCAAAAATGACAAGAAGAGAACTCCTATAAGAGATATGCTGAAGGAACTCGATTGGTTGCCAGTTAAAGAATTTTTTGATTTCCAGGCACTTGTTTTTATTTACAAACTAAAAACTAAGAATGCTCCAATTTACTTACTGGAGAAAGTAGAATACAATCGGGAGATACACACGTATGTAGAGCTAGAAACGACTTTCGTACTAAGCGATATACTAAGACTTCAACGCAGAACTCTATCTTTTACAATGGTTTAAATATGTTCAACAACCTACCAAACGAAATTAAAGACTGCCAAACAATAAATATTTTTAAATCTAAACTTAAGGCACACCTAATACAGTGCATTTTATGATAGTAATGATCTTTTGTTGAAAGTATCTTTTTATAACAATACAAAATTAATTTTAATTACTTTACCTGTTTATATGTATGTAAGTGCTATTATAATTATTATCTGTCTGTATTCTATGTCTGTTGTACATACAGCTGTCTTAAATTGTTTTTCTTTAACGTGACTTAGTTTGTATTATAAGCTATGTACTTTTAGATTAAGTGAGGAACTTAAAGAGATCTTGACATATTGGTATTTATCAATTTTGAACATGTAAATAATAAGGTAAATAATAAGTATGTATAATATTATGTATTTTGTATGTCATTTTTTCACAAAAGTTCTATTTTACAAGATGTATTAGTTTCTTTGAGCTAAATAAATGATTACTAACTAACACTATCCTAACATAACCCTTTCGTTACAGAATAACATTCAAAGAGTTTCTCAACTTTCCGTGAGTTCATTAAGAACACCTCATTCCATTCCAGGCCTAAATAAGATATCCAGGAGAGAAAACCTATCAAAATCATCTGTATGGCGAATTATAAAAGAAAGATATGACGGTCAAAACTGTTCGCAGACAGTATACGTTCAAATTAATACCGCTAGTCAAACGGCGTCGAGTAGTGTGCTCCAGGAGGTTTTTATTTAAACAGATTTAGAAATCAAAGAGATGTAGCCAAAATATGGTTTAGCGACGAAAACATTTTTACAGTTGATCCGCCAGAAAATAGCCAAAGTGATTGCTTAAGAATTGGGATTAACCAAACGTAGAAAGACATACCGAATTTAGTCCAAGTGTTATGGTTTGGGTGGCACTTTCAAGAAATTTTAAAACCAATCTAGTTTTTATTCCACAGGGACAACGGCTTAACGCTCAAGCATACATTGATACCATTTTAACACCAATGATTCCAGAAATTCGGAATATGAACCCCTGATTTTAGATTTACGCATGTTTTAAAAAAACAATTTTCCTAAACCACTTTCTACAAAATGAGTTATTTGGATTAAAAATGACCTAAACACTACGTCTCGTGATGGTGTCTGCCTGTGACACAATAACTCAAAAACCCCTGAACCGATTTAAGCTAAATTTGGCTCAAACTGCGTTACCTACCCGTGAATGGGTATCTATGGGGGTAAAACGGTGGGAAACGGTGGGTTGTGTGATATTAATAAAAAATAAAGATTTATTTTTAAAGTGTTTTAAATTTGGTTGATTTTGGTTAGGATAGAGCAAGATGCCATACGGCAAGACAAAGTATTGCATTCTTGGAAGCTCATATTCCACATTTTATTGGACCAAATTAATGGCCTGCCAATAGCCTAGATATTAATGTTACGGACAGCCAGTATTGGGGTGCACTACAGTTTAAGGTCTATCGAAATAGTCGAGTTTATCGCAATATTGACGAACTCTGTGATGGTTTGAGAGAAGCACATCAAAGGCTACCCCAAGAGCAGATATACAGGGTTCCTAAGATTTTCCTTAGGGATAGGATTTCAATAAATCAAACAGAAATGGCATAGAAAGTTCTGCGCGCACAAAAGAAACAGGTATATTGAGCAATGGTGCCAGTTTGTTATTATCTCCGGACTGCTTTCATGAGAAAAAATTGTCGCCACTCTTTCATTGTGAGCATAAATCATAGCTGCAATAATAACCGTTGACAAGATGTCTGCAAATTCCGCTAGATGACGGCCACACCATGACATGAAATTAAAGAACCACAGCTTTTTCTTGCTTAAAGGAGGCGGCAGGGTCCATTATTTGCGATACTGAGCGATAAACTCGTGAGGTTGTTAACATTAGAAAGAAATATCTTCGCTTTTAATTAAATTTCTTTCCATTCTGTTCTACTAGTGACATCTATCCGGAAACGGCCAAACCATGCAGCTAGCACTAGCAGCCAAAGAAATCAAAAAACGGCGCTGTTTTTCCTGCAGAGCTTTTCGATTGCCCTATTATTGATTTTAAATAAAGCTGGCCCTACACTACATTTGATATTTTCGAGATGTTTTATGACATGATCTCGAAACATGTAACGAACCAATTCTTCAAAACTAGCGGGAGAGTAAAAGCGAAAAATAAGGGGCTGCCAATAATTGTAACACCCAAAAAGGGGTTAAAAGATTTATTTTGCTCTGTTTCTTTACAAAAAACGTTTTTTTTATTTTTTTCTTCAACTTTCTCGAAATTTTCGTCATAATGTAGAAAAAAATTATTTCCCCCGTGGTCATACTCTACTTTTATTCGAAAAAATTTAGAAACAGAGACGGGATAAGTTTTCCTAAAACGGGGGATCTTGGTTTCGAGTGAGAAGATAAAGGGCGCCGCAGGAAAAAATTTTTCAATTAAATTAGCCGAACGCAAAAATGTTAGAAAAACAAAGCACGAAATAAAAATGGCGCCTCTTACAATTTTTTTTCAAAAATTACGTAATTTCGGGAACGCAAAGAAATAGGTCTACAGCGGCCGTGCACAAATTACGTAATGGTCATAGGCGGGAGGGGGGTTACAAAATGTTACGTAGGGGGGAGGGGGGTTTTCGACAGCGTTTGCATTTGTGTGAAACTAAGAAAATTTGGAATGAAAATAAGTGAAAAGTTTTTTTTTGGGGGGGGGTGGTAGTGGTCTTCAAATCGTTACGTAATATTAGGGGAGTGGCGTGCCAAACCGTTACAAAACATTACATAGGGAGGGGGTCAAAAATTGGTAAAATCACCGTTACGTAATTTGTGCACGGCCCCACATCTGACTGTTCCTCCTTTTTGATTTCGAATCAAAGTGCAAAACCCGGGTTGGACGTTCGAAGGCGTCAACCCGTCCTATTTGCTTGATAAAGTTTCTACGGAAATATCTCAGTCGATTTCACCGGCCGTGTATGAACGCTTTAGGTTAGGCATTTGCATGTATCTCAGTGCCCAGCCTGTAAACAGTGCGTAAGGACAATGGTTACAAAATGAAAAGCCGAAAAATATTTTTTTTTACGATATATTTCATCAGTTTGGTATTAAAGTCGAGCAAAAACAATTCCAGTCCTAAAGGTATGAAAATGGAAAACATTAGAAAACAACAACCTGGAATCGATTTACTACGTGTAAGATGTAGTGACAACATCGCCCCATGCCCATCCTTTTCTGCCTAATGTGTTTTTCCGTTTGTTACACGGCTGCTTGGCCCCCTAAGGATTTGCTTAGGAACCCTGTATAATGCATCTATACGATGTGCGTACTGTGATCCGGAGCAATGGGGACCAGCTAAAAAAATATTGATTTTTGTATTAATTGATTAATTTTTAAATTAAATTAAGAAAACAAAAGTGTATTTATTTTGTGTTTAATTTTGAAATTTCGATAACCTCTAACCCGAGTAATACTTACCTACGGATAATTCATTACTGCAATTAAATTAAATTAAAAAAAAACCTTAACTCGGCATATCTTGGCAAGACTGGGGACTGATCCTTGTATGGATGGAAAGTCCCAGGATAAACAAAAAAAAACCTGCTATTAAAAGAATAAAACAATACTCAATTAAGACCAAAGTAATTGAACTATTATCACATATCTAAATTTAATAAAAGTGGTGCCGGACGTTATTTTTTTTGAAGGGAGCGCATAAAACTGTCTGCCATCTTGAATTTTTAAAAGATGATAATTTTGTCTCTTTTTTCCAGTTGCCTTATAAAATTTGTCCCGTCAAGTAAAAAAGATAATTTTTATTACAGAAAGAACACCGAGTGTAAAACTGCAAAACTTTCTTATTTCTTAACCGACTTTAGTAATCTTTACGTGAATATACGTTACAAAAACAGGGGTATTAATTGCTTATTTTCATTTTATTACACTGGCGCACACATTCTTTTTCCAGAGGAGATAAAAAATACCTATTTTTCAAATCTGTCCGCCATCTTGAATTTAAAAGAAATGTCAATTTTGACATCAGGCGCATAAAGTTTGTAATTTTAGCTATTCATAAAGCTTAAAACCTTTAGATTCTGATCATTTTTAACCAAACTATACACCGTCGAATAAAAAGATGACTTACAGTAAGAAAACAGCATAACTTTCTTATTTTTTAGCCGATTTAAATAAACGTAACGTGTATTGACGCTTAAATAATAAGGATATTAGCAGATAACTCAATTTTGTTACAGTGGCACACACTTTTTTTTTAGGAGGATTTTTTTTAAATCTGTCCGCCATCTTGAATTTTAAAGAAATGTCAGTTTTTATATTGGCGTGTAACATCTAGACTTTTAACTTTTAACAAACCTTAAAAATCTTTAAATTCTGAGAAATTTTAATTAAATTGTATAATGTCGAATAAAAAGATGACTTATAGTAAGAAAGAACACTGCAGAAATTTCTTATTTCTTAACCGATTTAAAAAAACAAAACAATTATCGACCTTTAAATGATAAGGCTATTTACAGCGTATCTTAAATTTATTACAGTGGCGCACAAAATTTTTTTGCAGTGGGGGCAAAAATACCCATTTTTTTAAATCTGTCCGCCATCTTGAATTTTAAAAAAATGTCAGTTTTGACATCCTTTTTCAAATAAACTTTAAATTTTAAAATTCTAAAAATTATTGTAGAAGCTGTAGGCAATGCAAAAAGTCCGGTTTTGTTTGGCACACCCTATATCTTTTATATTCGGATTTTTTTTTGTCAAAACGAGTCCATGAAATATTGAGTGACATTTAAACTCAATTTTTGTGAACGCCATTGACACAGTGTTGGAACTTGTCAATATCATAAACTTATTTTTTACAGAACGTTACCTCTTTTTAAGAGTCGTTAAGTTACCTTATATTTTGCAGGTTTCTTTCTATTACCTGCTGAAAGGTGCATATTTTCGTTTCTAGGGTCTTCTGCATTTTTTAATTTTGATGTTTTTGTTTCTCTGTTTATTCTACAGGTGGCGCTCACAGGTACTACGTGTCCGCGGATTAAGAACTTTTTGTTTTAAATTCGTAAAATTTTTAACACATATTGGTTGCCTCTGTAGCTTTAACTGCCAGGTACACTCCTGTGACCCCCTGATGATTCCTAATAATTCATAATGAAGTGAGAAACAAAAACCTTTTCTCCTATATGCCAGAAGTGTTACTTTTTTTTTATTTACGGACAGGAGATTCATTTTTTTGTTTTATAAATATTTTTGATAATAGGGACTTATCGGTACATAAAGTCGGCATAGCCTGTTTTTAATAGAGACGGCACTATTTTTGACAATTGCGCATGAAGTTTAAAGAGATTTTGACATTATTGTTGTCGAAATATGTCATGATATTATCAAAATAATGTCGACTTTTATAATGTTTGTGCCTGCCTTTAATCAAGGACGGCATTAACTTTAATTTGTCAACTTTAAGAATGGTACAATATGAGCATGTTTACATGACAAAAACGTCTGAAACCTTTTAACCTTCATGCGGAACTGTCAGAAATAGTGCCGAGTCAGGCTATGCCCCCTATTCTACAACGCATACAAGATTTGACTGACATTTTAAAAAATCATATCGCAATATTTAGCGACATAATTCTAGATAAAAAAAAAACAAAGAAAGAAGTTACTTCAACCGAAAAGAAACCAAAAAACAAAAGATCAAAAGATCTTGGGTGGAAATAATGAAAATTCAAACTTGGATGAACATTCCACCCAGGAACACACAAAGGACTAAAGCGAAAAGAGAAACGATTAAACGATGTTTCGCTCTGGGCAACCAGCGTGAGCTCATCAGTGGTTTCACTGGTCACCCTCCTCATACATCATTAAACACCATCATACACTTTGATTTCCAACCTTGAATCACTCACAAATAGGCATCGTTCCGCACTGGTACTTATCCAAGTAAGCTGATACGGATTCGTCCTGGCGTGTTAATATTTCCAATAGGATTATGCTCCTAAGGCAATTAAAACAAAAAAGAAGTTAAAATACCTCCAAATCAGTTACTTCAACCGAAAAGAAACCAAAAAACAAAAGATCAAAAGATCTTGGGTGGAAATAACGAAAATTCTAACTTGAATGAGTATCCCACAAGGAACACACAAAGGACCAGAGCGAAAAGAGAAATTATTAAACGATGTTTTGTTCGGGGTAACCAGCGTGAGCTCATCAGTGGTTTCACTGGTCACCCTCCCCATACATCATTAAACACTATCATACACTTTGATTTCCAACCTTGAATCACTCACAAATAGGCATCGTTCTGCACTGGTACTTATCCAAGTTACCTGATACGGATTCGTACTGGCGTGTTAATATATCCAATAGGATTATGCTCCTAAGGCAATTAAAACAAAAAAGAAGTTAAAAAACCTCCAAATCAGTTACTTAAACCGAAAAGAAACCAAAAAACAAAAGATCAAAAGATCTTGGGTGGAAATAACCAAAATTATAACTTGGATGAGTATCCCACAAGGAACACACAAAGGACCAGAGCGAAAAGAGAAATTATTAAACGATGTTTCGCTCGGGGTAACCAGCGTGAGTTCGTTAGTGGTTTCACTGGTCACCCTCCCCATACATCATTAAACACCATCATACACTTTGATTTTCAACCTTGAATCACTCACAAATAGGCATCGTTCCGCACTGGTACTTATCCAAGTTACCTGATACCTTTGTTTTTCGGTTGAAGTAACTGATTTGGAGGTTTTTGAAATTCTTTTTTTCTTTTAATTGCCTTAGGGGCATAATCCTATTGGAAATATTAACACGCCAGAACGAATCCATATCAGGTAACTTGGATAAGTACCAGTGCGGAACGATGCCTATTTGTGAGTTACTCAAGGTTGGAAATCAAAGTGTATGATGGTTTTTAATGATGTGTGGTAGAGGGTGACCAGTGAAACCACTGATGAGCTCACGCTGGTTACCCAGAGCGAAACATCGTTTAGTCATTTCTCTTTTTGCTTTGGTTCTTTGTGTGTTTCTTGTGGGATGCTCATACAAGTTTGAATTTTCGTTATTTCCACCCAAGATCTTTTGACTTTTTGTTTTTTTACTTTCCTAGATGTTTAAGTAACGTGCGATGTTTTACGATTAGATATTAAAATGCCAAAAATATAGAGGCAAAAATATCTGAAATATATTTTTGCCTAAACATATTTAGTACTTATTTCGATTCGCTAATAGAAAGCATTAAAGAAAGGTTTTCTCAAAATAATAGTACTGCCTATTTGTTATTTAAAATATATCCAAAATAAGTAAAGATCTTGTAGGAATAGGGAACCTGCACGGCCTTAAAAATATTAGAGAAAAGGGCTAACTATGGGATGTAGAACTTTTAGATTTGTGTACATTTTTTCCTTTAGTGTCTTCTTATTGCTTTAGCTCTTCTTGCTACTTCAGCATCTTTTGAAAGATTCTTTAGCACGCTGAGAAGAATTAAAATATGGCTAATAGTCGGGGGTTGTTTTATATCTTTTTTCCAATGTATAGGAAGATTTTTGGTGATTTTGTTTTAACTCGGTACACACTTAGGTATGACTTCGTTAAGAGGCGCGACGCCCTAAACTTTTTTTTTGACGTGTCAATATTTTAAATTTTTGGTTCAACCTGGCTATGAAATGACCTTTAATATGGTATGGAAAACATGATATTTTATGCACTTCAGGAATTAAATAGGTACTTTTAATCCCTCTGTTTAGGGAATAAAGTGACACTTTTAATTCCTACGGGATACAAAGAAAATTTAATCTCTAATGGATTAAAAATCCTGAAGGCGTCCAAGATATAAGTTTGGTGTTTTTAAAAGGATAATTCATTGCCTTCAAGCACCGGTAAAAATTTCAGGAATCTCCTGAAAAAAATTTAAAAATACACGATAAAATATAAAGCGTGCCATAATTTTTGTTATTTTTGAAGTTTTTAGCATAAAGCTTTTTTTATGTATGTTGTTTAATTTTATCAAAACTTGGGGGCCCATCATGCCTTGTTACATTTAATATTCTAGCGTGTTATATAGCCTTTTAAAAAACATATTGGGCGGATCTGTAAGCTAAGCTAAGTAAGTTAAGCAGCCGGGGTCAAATTGAGATTTTGTAAATTTTCTGAACATGCGTCAATTTCAATTTGATTTTTCTGTGGCATGAATTTGCATTTTTTTGATATCGGCGAATAGCTAGGACGTTCTTACAGTCACTCCACAATTAATTGTTACAATCCCCGTTCATAAATACTGAATAGGATTTTTTTTTGGAAATTTTTAGAAAAATAATACAATTTTTAAAAAATTTCAAATTGAATATTTTTTTTGCCATCAACCGGAAGTCAAAAATCATGTTTTGCATACCATATCAAAGACCATTTCGTAACTTTTTAAGAGGTTTAACCAAAATTTTAAAATATTGAAACATGACCGAGATACAGCTGTCAAAAAAATTTATATTGGTTTAATTGTCCCCGGAGTCATGCCTAAGTGTGTGCCAAATTAGAACAAAATCACCAAAAATCTTCCTATAGGTTTGAAAAAACCCCCGACTATAAGGTCAACAATGTCTGAAAATAATGAGTGTCTATCGAGAATATATTCTGACATTTTGCTCTAGGGTTATTGACAAATTTGGTAAGTCTAAAAGAAACTTGCAATTTTATTTGATGAGGATAAGTGAAGCATTTTGTTCTGATTTTTTATTGTTGCTGTTATTTATTGTACATTTATTTATTTCGAACAGCCTTTTCTTGTGTTACAAGTTAAACGTATCGAACTAAAATAAAGTACGAATAAAATTATTAAAGTTAAAACATTTTTATTTGTAGGAATATTAGCCACTACTTTTTATTTCAATGCTATCAGGTAAAAAATTAGGTACGTCAGAGACGGAGCGAATTCGGCTAGTTTTTGGAAAAATTTGCATCATATGACTTTAGAAAATAAAAACGTTAGAACGCTACCTATTATTAAGTCATATAAATTTTTAATTTTACTTGTTTTTAGATAAAACGCTCACCGAGTTAGAAGCGTTCGTCAAATCATGCGAAATAACTCGGAAGGAAAATGATTTATCGGGAAAATTATATACTTGTAAAAGGGTGCTTGTAAAAACAATAAAGCGAAAGCTAACAAGAAGTAAGTATATCCGTTTTCTTACCCAGCGTAACGTAGTAGATTTTACAACTACATAGTGGTTAAAATAGTACTTTTTTACAAGCGTACTATAAAGAAAAGCACATATTCACCGCAAGTTGTTGA
Source organism: Oxystoma pomonae (assembly GCA_963921995.1). Lineage (NCBI taxonomy): Eukaryota > Metazoa > Arthropoda > Insecta > Coleoptera > Brentidae > Oxystoma > Oxystoma pomonae. Next base: position 6,240,410 of record OY998166.1, read on the forward strand.
ATACCTTCATCAAAAAGGGGAAAAACAGTAGAAATATGTGCTAGAAATATTCTATGGCGCTGCATAAGGTCATCATATTCTTACTGTTGCCAATTTAAATGTTTGACATTTTCTAATATTTGCAAAAAGACTCTATTAATTTGCTAAAATTCTTTAATACTTTTCAGGTGTAAATCCACACATAGAACAGTCTGCGACCACTGGAAATATAAGATTTGAAAAGAACCATCCCTACTATTTCGTGTCCTCACAGTTTCCAATATTTCCAATATTTGCAAAAAATCTCCATTATTTGTTAAATTTCTTTATAACAAATAAAGAGGATCTTTCCGTATTCTATAAGACCACTGGGAATATAAGATTCGGAAAGAAAACGGGACTTTTTCCTAGGTTTTGCTTAACATCCCAATTATTTGTTTAAAATTTTCGTTGTTCGTCTAAAGTTTCCAATATATTTGCAAAAGAATATTATATTTGCTTAAATTCCCTAATACAGTTTGCTAAAAGTCCCTACTATTTGCTAATAATCTTAAACATCTTCTTGGATGGAATTCGAAACACAAGAGAGTATTTAACAAGATTCGAAAAGGGAAGGAAAAATCCCTACTAATTGCTAAACATTTCTGTTATTTGCTTAAAATCCCCGTTCTTTGGTTATTTTGCTACAAGTCTTTTATATACGTTTAAACGGACGAAAATGAACTCACAACCACGACAAACGACACGTAGTTAGTAAATCTCTACCATTTGCTAATATTAACTTTACTTAATCTATAAGATTCGAAAAAGAAAAGTAAAATCCCTACTAATTGCTAAACATTTCAATTATTTGCCTAAAATCCATGTTGTTTAGTTAAAGTGTCCTATATTTGCAAGTCTCTATTATTTGGTAAAAGTCTCGATTTTCTGCTAAAACTGCCAAACACAGGAAAATATTTGCTTGTTTGCCTAAAGTTTCCAACATATTTGCTAAAATTCTCTTATATTTGAAGACACACAACCACGAGAAACTAGTTGCTAAAATTCTTAAACATCTTTTTAGGTGGAATTCGAAACCCAAGAGAACATTAAATTAATCCATAAGATTCGAATTCCTCTTGTCTGGTCAAAGATTTCTATATTTGTAAAAGTCTCTATTGTTTGGTAAAAGTCTAGATTATTTGCTAAAACTCCCTACTATTTTCAAAAATTTTATAATAGCATTTCAGATGGAAACCGATAAAGAAAGAAAAATATTTACGCAATTTTCGATTACTGGGAAAATGATATTTGGAAGAAAAACGGGATTTTTTACTAGGTTTCGCTTAAAATTTCCGTTGTTCGCCTAAAGTTTCCAATATATTTGCTAAAAGTCACTTATATTTGCTTAAATTCCCAATTACCATTTCAGATGGAAGTCGACACACAACTACGACAAACTATTTGCTAATTTTCTTTAACATCTTTTTAGATGGAATTCGAAACCCAAAAGAATATTTACTTAATCCATAAGATTCGAAAAGGAAAAGAAAAATCACTACTAACTGCTAAACATTTTAATTATTTCACTTCAAATCCTCGTGGTTTGGTCAAGGTTTTCTATATTTTCAAAAGTCTCTATTGTTTGGTAAAAGTCTCGATTATTTGCTAAAACTCCCTACTATTTTCTAAAATTTTATAATATAATTTCAAATGATATTTGGAAGGAGAACGGGACTTTTTACTAGGTTTCGAAAAATATCTCAATTATTTGCTAAAAATTGCCGTTGTTCGCCTAAAGTTTCCAATATATTTGCTAAAAGTCACTTATATTTGCTTAAATTCCCCATTACCATTTCAGATGGAAGTCGACACACAACTACGATAAACTATTTGTTAATATTCTTAAACATCTTTTAGATGGAATTCGAAACCCAAAAGAATATTTACTTAATCCATAAGATTCGAAAAGGAAAAGAAAAATCACTACTCACTGCCAAACATTTTAGTTATTTCGCTTCAAATCCCCGTTCGTTGGTCAAAGTTTTACATATTTTCAAAAGTCTCTGTTATTTGGTAAAAGTCTCGATTATTTGCTAAAACTCTTTTTCTTTCTAATAGCATTTCAGATGGAAACCGACAAATAAAGGAAAATATTTATACAATTTTCGACCCCTGGGAATATGAGATTTGGAAGGACAACGGGACTCTTTCCTATATTTTACTAAACATCCCAATTATTTGCTTAAAATTTTCGTTGTTTGCCTAAAGTTTCCATCATATTTGCTAAAAGTCTCTTATATTTGCCTAAATTCCCTAATACCATTTCATTTGGAATGGAAATCGACACAGAACCACGAAAAACCATTTGCTAATACTCTTAAACATCTTTTTAGATGGAATTCAAAACATAAGAGAATATTTACCTAATCCATAAGATTCGAAATGAAAAAGAAAAATCCCTACTAATTGCTAAAAATTTCAGTGACTTGCTTAAACCCTTCGTTGTTTGGTTAAAGCTTCTTATGTGTGCAAAAGCCTTTATTATTTGGTAAGAGTTTCGAATATTTGCTAAAACTCCCTCGTACTTTCTAAAATTTTCTAATACCATTCCAGAGGGAAATCGGCAAACAAAGGAAAATATTTGCACAATTTTCAACTGCTGGGAATATGAGATTCGAAAGGACATCGAGTCGAGAGTGGCTAAATAACCCAATTATTTGCTTAAAATTTTCATTGTGTAAAATTTCAAATATATTTGCTAAAATCCTCTTATATTTCCTTAAATTCGCTAATACCATTTCAGATGGTCACTATTAATATGAGATTGGAAAGGAAGTACTTTTTCCCAGGTTTTCTTAAACATCTCAATTATTTGCTTTACTCTACTAAACATTTCAGTTATTTGCATAAGATTAAGGATTAAACGACTTACCCATAAGGAAGTTCAATCCAAATTATACGAGATTCGTAGTACGTTATACGCAAGTTTTAGAGATAAGAAAAAAATACCGTCCCTGCACCCGGGCATCATTCTCGCAATAGCAATCAGCTTATATATGCCTGATCTCTGCTAGGTACTTCAGTATACTTTTGAAGCTTTCCTGAAATACTAAGATCGCCAAGGGCGGACTGACTAGTTATACTTAAATAAATTGCATCAAAAATACATGAATGTATAAATGGGAGGGTGTCTAATAGGATGTACTCGTATAATTAAGGATTAAACGACTTACCTGTAAGGAAGTTCATTATACGAGATTGGTCACGTCCTATTAGATATACCTGGTAGTGATACTTTATAGCACGTCATACGCAAGTTTTAGAGATAAGAAACACATACCGCCCCTGCAACCTGCCTGATCTATGCTAGGTATTTCAGTATACTTCTAAAGCTTTCCTGAAATACAAGGACGGGTTGACTACTGATACTTAAATAGATTGCATGAAAAATACATTTCTAATAGGATGTCACCAATCTCGTATAATTTGGATTGAACTTCCTTACAGGTAAGTCGTTTAATCTTTAATTATACATCAATTGATCACATTCTATTAGATATATGTTTTATAATTTAAATGTGTTATTTTATTTCTTAATATAATTATTTAAGAAATATTTTGAAATTAAAGGTTTATTATAAAATCGATTGAACGTTTTCCTTTTTTCAGAATATCTCGCCGCCTTTCTAATACTTTTGATTGATCCAGCAACCCTTAATGCTACGAAAGACGGCCCATGTCCTGTGCTATGTCCTTTAAAATTTGATTCTATTCTTGCGTTTTTAAGAACTTTTTTAATCCACCTGCTAATGCTTTGGGATGTAGCGGGCTTATGAGGCTTTTTAATTGTTAGAATAAGTGAATCCTCTGGTCCTCGAAATGGTTTTGTTTTCTCTATCTAATGGTAAAACACAAATAGAGCTGTAAATTTTCTTTGAAAAAGGGAACCTAAGCAAAGGCTGAATTCTTCTGGCTCCAGATATTTTTAAAATATCTTTAAGAATTATTTCTATGCCCTCTTAATAACCGGAATGTTAAGTTTACCAAAGGGTACAAGTTACCTATATAAGGTAACACTGGTTCCGGATACCAAGTTTATATTTCGGAAACTGATTGCGCAGCTTAAAAATGCCTCTTATAAACTTATCTACTATTTCCGGTTTTTCTGCATCGCAAATTAAATTTAAGGCAGACCTATTTATTTAAGAGTTGAATATTTCCCAGTATTTTGTGATTCTATTTCTAAAAAGGATACAACTTGATTTACATTAGGTTGCAAGATAGTCTCAATATTATTGTCGCAAAACTTCCATCATTTGGAAAAAATAAATTGCATCCTCCCGAACGCCCCTTTCACTATAGGCCAACTTGATAAGATTGCTACCCCCAGGGAAAGATTCTTTCATAGTTGGTGGGGTTCCCTAAACGGGGATAAGATTAATTCACATTTCGGATTTAAAACGATAATTTTTAAGCGAATGATGGATTCTAATTTTGGATACTATGCTTGAGTTTTCCAGGTAGGATAAACCACCAGACATATCACATTATCGTTTTTAATTTTTTTAAAATTTTTGGAAACAGTGAGGAAAGAGGAAATATATTATATAAGAATTAAGGTTTTTCTAATTCATTGTAAATACATCCACTGGAAGCCACGACACAAACCGATGGCAATTTTTATTCAGATAGCTTGCAAATAAATATACAATTTTTATACGAGATTTTTTGTCCGCTATATGATTATGTACGTGGCAAATAGAAAAATATACCTAAGCCCACTGCCACATCATTCTCGCAATAGCAATCAGCTTATATAGCGACTATGCTGTCAATTCTTAGTAAAATATGACAATTTCTTAAATTTTTTACAAAGCTTGTTAAGCCATAAAACGCTGCCTTCATTTCAAGAATGTTTATGTGTTTCTCCTGATCACCTTGTTGCCAAAAACCCTTTTGCTTCCTTTCTGTTGCAACACGCCCCACATCCCGATTTGTATGCATCGGAGAAAATTTTAATGTTATAATTAGGCTGTAAAATAGTATGTTTGGCTTGGTCTATATGCTTTAACCACCATTCAAGTTCATTTTTAACTAAGAACTTAACAAGCATCTTTTTGTTATAGTTGCTCTCGTTAGCCTTTAAGGCACGATATTTTAGCAGTTTTTAGTAATCAATTTCTCTAATACCTTCCAGTTGGAAATGAGTTGGCGAAGGAAATTTATTTACGCTTTTAGGATTCAAGATAAGCCTAAATTCCCCGTTATCGTTCGACATTAAAAAATAGCTTAACAACTGATCTTGACAGTAATTAACAGTTTTAACTGCTCCTACTTATAAATAATGTATGCTTTTAGAATAAATTTTTAACTCATCTTTGGTAAATTTTGGGATTTTGGGGCTGAAAACTTGAAAAGGTTTGTCCACAAAGGGAATTTTGTAACCTTTTGTCCAACTCAAAGTTCATTTATTTTGAGCTTTATTTCCACTCTTCTGAAAAAAAATTTTATTTCCACTCTTCTGAAAAAAAATTTTATTCGACCGGAATACGTTATTTCACTGTATATCTCTAATATTTCCTCTCGACGCGTTTTTTATATTTTTGCAAAAAAAAAGAAAAGATCTGTATTTTGCGCAGCAATTTTTTATACTTTTTTATGAAACAATATTCGGCAACCCAAAAGATCTTCATCAAGTGCTTGGTCTCTCTCCTTTTTGTTCATGCCAAATTAGAGAAAACTCGCTCTGAGGCTGTCAAACCTTTTCCCAAAATGGTTTACAATTCTAAGATTTACGTATCTCTTTTTTGCTCTGTGGATGAGCATTACTTGAACCTCTGGATTTAATTTGGGTCCTTGAAGAATTAGGGAATTTTGGGAATTTGGGGTGCCTCTCTATGCTAGAGTTCGAGGAACTACTATTGCCTGACGAGTGACAAACTTGAGAAACTGTCAGATTCGTCGTCAAACAATATGAAAAACGACGTGTTAATAATAATTTTTTATTGAGACTAATTTTATGAGTAATAAAAACAAATGTGTGTTTACAGAATAAACAAACCCATGCCAAAAAATTAGCCAAAGGCATGATATTTATCTCACTTCATTGTTTAAAACTGACAGTTTGCTTATATCTTCCTTACTTGAATCACGACGCTTCCTTTTCCTTTCCTTTTTCAGTTTCCTCATTTTCTTCTTTAAGTAAACTATTTGCTTTTCACGTTCTCTTTTGTTAGATTTTTTTCTTTAAAAGCGTATTATCACAATTCGCGCACGTAAATAACTATCGATAGGGTCTTCACTTGTCGCGTGACAGCGCAAGAAGTATACAGCGCAAGAATTGAAATATGGGCAAATATAACACCCTATATTAATAAAAATTTACATTGTTAGTCATTCGTTAGTTATTATTATTAACCTCTCGTTATCTACCTTGATACATTTGACACTTGTGTTTGTCATGATAGTAAATAAATCAAAGGAGATTTTTTTAGAGTAATTTATTAAAAATTCAACTTATAACTTGAGTTGCGAAAAATAACTGGTCTATAAGAAGGGCGGCGAACCATTTTGGAGTTAATAAATAGTACATTATAAACCTAGGGAGTAAAGTGGTATATTTAGTCCAAGAGAGCTATAATTTATCGAGGGATTAAGCATGACTTTACTCCTGAGGTTTATATAATATTTTATGCACTTTGGAATAAGCAGAAAAGTAAAAAAAATAACTATTTTTTCCCTAGGGAATAAATGACCCACTTTATGCCCGCAAAAGCGGGATTAAATTGGTGTATTTATTCCCGGAAGTGCAGAAAATACATTACCACGCTGGGCAAAGCGCTGTAACAAAAACAATACCACACAGAAAAAACAAGAGTACAATAAACGGCGATAAAAAAAACCGAACTTTTTGCAAATCAATAAAAACAATAATTTTAATACTTAGTGGGCTCGCCGTTCTTATCTGAAACAAGCTGCAGACGGGTCGGCATTGAAAAACTTAAATTTTGGAAATATTGCTCTTCTTCTGAGATGATATCTACGGCTCTTTCAATGGCTTTATTCAACTCGTCTGAATTTCTGGGGAACCAATTTCGCTATTAAGTTATCTCCACAATTCGTCCCCAAACATTTTCCAAGGTAGAGCTTCAATATTGTTCTCTCGAAACCAAGTGTTCACTACATTCATTCATTTCATGCAAGGCCGAAACAGATGGATACATACGAACAATTTCGATGTATCGTTCACTGGTAAATCTACCTTCTCTAGGAAACACCCATATCTCTCGCACTAAACCATCCCCACATATTGACGGAAAAATGTCCTGCTCTCTTAATGCTGTGTGTGTATTCTGGATCATACCTGGTGGACAATAAACCAAAATTCTCCGTCTATCTGACGATGACTCGAAAATTTTTTCGTCCGTAAAGCCTACTTTCTTTTTCTGCTCTTCCATTAAAAGAGGCTTCTTTGCTGCAACTTTACACGATAGATTTGAATTTTGTATTCTACTACAAATAGTTCGCCGGGACCATGGAAACATGCTTGCAGAGGCAGCATGGGGGCATGTGGTAAAAGGATTCTGCATTCTGCCTTGAACTAATTTTGTTTCGTCCTGATCCTTCTTTTCTCTTTGTGGTATTGTTTTCGGTCTATCGCTTGGTCCAGCGTAGTACTGTATTTTTATTAACTCCAAAATGGTTGGCCGCTCTTCTTATAGACCGTAAGTCGGGTTATAATTTGAATTTTGGTAAATTCTGAATCTTGAGGCATTTTTTATTTAGATTAAAGTATACTGCAAGAAAGCGTCAGATAATTGTCAGATATTTCAAAATGTTGACGAATGGTGGCCAAACCAATAAATATCATAACATATATATTAAGCAAACACATATTATACATGTCCTGCTTTTTTTTTCGCTAGATCAGTACCCTCTTCAGATAGGCCGATTTAGTATCCTTTTCTCCACCTTCGCTGCCATTTTCACTCAAGTGACAGATACTCCATTAGTTTTCTGTCAAAATGGCGGCGAAGGTGGACAAAAGGACACTACAACGATAAGAGCTGATCGGCCTATGTGTGGCTAGATCTGTACCTAGCAGAGATCAGGCAGGCTGCAGAGGTGGTATGTTTTCCTTATTAAATCTCTATGTTTTCCTTATCTCTAAAATAGGATGTGACCAATCGAAGTATACTCCCCGTTGTTTGGTTAAGGTTTCGTAAAAGTCTCTATTATTTGGTAAAAGTCTCAATTATTTGATATAACTTTCCACTACATTCTAAAGTTTTCTAATACCATTTCAGAAGGAAGTCGACAGACAAAGGAAAATATTTATGCAATTTTCGACCATTGGGAAAATGAGATTCGCTATACGATGGTTGAAAATGATCGGGTCGGAAAATATTCGTGCATTAGGGATAAGTATGTATTGTACGATAGGTAACGTGTGTACTGAAAAAAGGGATCATTCGAGTCAAATAAATATTTGTTTCCTATACTTGAAAATAATATTTCTTTGACCCAAATTAATATTTTTTGAAGAAGCTATAATTTATTTCTTTCAAATATAAATGTTTTTTTAATAAATACGTATTTACATGGAACAAACAAATATTTAAATTTTGTATTTTGTCCAATCTTAAATTTGTTCAATTTGTTAACATGTTTTCGGCTTTAAGCCATCATCAGACAAATCTAAAAGAGTAAAAGATTCAAATAATATATAAATACCTCTAAATTTATGGTTCCTTAATAACATACAACTGCCTTAAACTAGATCACATTGAAATCACGTATACATTTAAAAATGAGACAACATATTATAGTTAAAACTGTCAGGTACTTTGTTTATCAATGATACAGTCATTTTGGTATAAGCTTCTAGGTAAGTAGTGTTTTTTTTGTTTTTGTTATAATTTAAATATTATTTTTTACGTCTCGCTTTTTTTTGTTTCTGTTGAGTTGTTATGACGTGAATGACATTTACCCGCATGGCATATCACAGTATCGATGTCTGGTTGAAATCATTTTTTTTTTAAATAACGTTTTGTTCAAAGTTTGCTCTATTTTATTTGTTTAAAACGAATTATGATAATGAATTATGTATTCTGGAAAGTTTGTATTTTGTCAATAACGTGTGGAGTAATATTATTATTCTAAAAAGGAATTTAGCGAGGGCGAATAAATAATAAAATCAATGAATAGCAAGCTTTCCCTCAAAAAAGATAATGGTAACCGTAGATCTGAATATCGCACTTGTGGTGCTCATCAGTACAATACTAGGAATTAGCTGATGAGAATCGGCAGATGTACCTTTAAATTGAAGGAAAATTAAGCATCTCTACGAAGACAGATATAATTATCTTTACAGATATCCCAAGCTCTGGAGCTAATAAATCTAAAAAGGAATTTAGCGAGGTTGAATAATGGTAACCGTAGATCCGGATTTCGCACTTGTGGTGCTCATCAGTACGGTGCTAGGAATTAGGAGATGAAACGATGATGAAAAAATATGACATAGGATTCATGTAAAATACAACCATCTGTCAAATTGAACAATCGGCAGACATACTTTCAAATTAAAGGAAAATTGAGCGTCTCTATGGAGACAGATATAATTATCTTTACAGATATCCTAAGCTCTGGAGTTAATAAATCTAAAAAGGAATTTAGCGAGGGTGAATAAATAACAAACTCAACGAATAGCGAGCTTTCTTTCAAAAAGATAATGGTAACCGTAGATCCGGATTTCGCACTTGTGGTGCTCATCAGTACGGTTCTAGGAGTTAGGAAATGAAACGATTATGAAAAAATGTGACACAGGATTCATGTAAAATACAACCATCTGTCAAATGGAACAATCGACAGACATACCTTCAAATTAAAGGAAAATTGAGCGTCTCTATGGAGACAGATATAATTATCTTTACAGATGTCCTAAGCTCTGGAGTTAATAAATCTAAAACGGAATTTAGCGAGGCTAAATAAATAACAAAATCAATGATTAGCGATCTTTTCCTCAAAAAAGATAATGGTAACCGCAAATCCGGATTTCGCACTTGTGGTGCTCATCAGTACGGTGCTAGGAATTAGAAAATGAAACGATGATGAAAAAATGTGACACAGGATTCATGTAAAAGACAACAATCTGTCAAATTGCAGAATCGGCAGATATACCTTCAAATTGAAGGAAAATTAAAGGTCTCTACTGATAAGCACCACAAGTGCGAAATCCGGATCTACGGTTACCCAACACCGTTCTCAACTAAAAAGCCAGTTAACTCATTTTCGTTTTAGTATCCTTTGGCCTATGTTCGGCGCCATATTGACACCAAATTGACAGAAAATCCATGTTTTACTTGTCAATTTGGTTATAAAAATGGCAGCCACAATAGGCTAAAGGGCACTGAAGCGGTAGGAGTTAACAGGCTTTTTAGTTGAGTACGGTGTTAGGTTACCATTATCTTTTTTGAGAGAAAGCTCGCTATTCCTTGATTTTTTGTTTTAATTATTATTGTTTATATATTGTGCGAATGAACTACTAACCGACAATTTTTCGAGCTGTGTTTCAGAGACTGATGAAAAAGAAAAGCTATGGGAATCAACACCAAAAGATCGCGGTTTTTTAAAACTTTTATATTAAATTGTTGAACATGGAAAAACTTTAATTTTTAAAAATGGCACAAAGATGAACTGAGATTTTTGGAAATGTTATGATCCGGATGGATGGAAGTGTTGGTTGGGACTAGTTCATAATTTATTTTTAATCTTAAAAAATACATTAAACTGAAAAACTTATATAAAATCAATATAGAATTTTATGTTTACTTACACTGAATTTATTCGATCACGCTTTATAGTTGGAATTTTGTGGTCTTCAATTCCTAGGATCAACCGGTTCACAAGGGTGTAGTTTCTTTGTGAATAAACTTGATTGTTGAGACATTTCTCGTTCAACCTTAGTTCTGAATCAATTTATATATCTTCTATGAAGTCTAACATAGTGTAATTTTTTACGAGAATATTTTTTATGATTTTAGAATTAGAGTTTGGGCTAAATTTATGTTTTGTGACTTGCAAGTGGTGGCCAAAAGCAGATTTATTGGGCCTTTGCAGATGTTCTTTAATACGCGTGTCTAAATTTCTATTCTAATCTGTAGTTGAATCTTTAGAATTAGTTAGATAGGTTTTAAGTGTATTTTTGCTTGTGTGGGTGACGTGTAGGTTTTCATAGTTTGTTTTTAAGACTTTTGCTATTCTTGAGTTTAAGTTGTTATTAATGTAAGGGATACTGCAAAATTTATTTTCTTTAATGTTTGGTTCTGTGGGAGGATTGTTTAATAGACGTAGGTGTTTAGTTTGTATTTTTTGGTTAGTTTATTAATAATTTCAGGTTCATGTCCATTGTTGATGCCAATTTGTTTTAAGGTGTTGGAACAATGGAATGAGGCCATTTTATGTTAGTAAGAGTAGTGTGAACTTGCAGGTATAACGTTGTCGGTTTGTGTTGGTTTTCTAAAGATGCCGAAGTTAAATTGATTATTACTTTTATGTATTGAAATATCAAGAAAATTTAATTTATTGTTTTGTTCTGTTTCTATGGTAAATTGGATGTTATTACGAATGGAGTTTATTTTTTTGAGGATATTGGTGGCTGTCGAGATGTCGCCTTTAATTAAAATAAAGCAATCATCGACTCATCTTGCCAATCAAATAATTTCTGGATTGTTAGGAATGATATGTACTGTCTCTAAGTGGTTCATAAATAAATCTGCCAATCCATCTGGTTGCTTGAAAAATTTATTATTAAAACTAAAAAGGTCTTGAGATAAACAATGGTTTAGGAGAGTTAAAATATAAACTATATTTTCTTGGGATACATTGTTGTTTTCTAATATTTGTCTTAATAAAGCTTCCGTTTCTTGTTTGGGTACTGACGTGTATAAATTAGATATGCCATTCGGGTAAATGTCATTCACGTCATAACAACTCAACAAAAACAAAAAAACGAGACGTAAAAAATAATGTTTAAATTATGCCAAAAACAAAAAAAAACACTACTTACCTAGAAACTTATACCAAAATGACTGTATCGTTGATAAACAAAGTACTTGACAGTTTTAACTATATGTTGTTTCATTCTTAAATGTAGTTGTATGTTATTAAGGAAGCATAAATTTAGTGGTATTTACGTATTATTTTAATATTGGACCTCAAAGGCATATTCAAGTAGTTTGTGTTGGTCACATATATTTTTTTACCTTTTAGATTTGTCTGATGATGGCTTAAAGCCGAAAACATGTTAACAAATTGAACAAATTTAAGATTGCCCAAAATTCAAAATTTGGTTTTAATAAACCAATATTTGTTTCATCATACGAAGCAAATATTTATTTGACTTTAATTATCTTATTATCTAAATTATAAAAACTAGATTTTTGTTATTAAATCGTCACATCAGAATTACAAGGTTCTATCTACAACATTTTGATATTTTAATTTTATCAAACAAAAAATAAATAGAAAAAACCGGTAGGTAGTTTCAGATTTATTAAGAAAATTACAAAGTTCCAAGTGGATAATTTTAAATTATTTTAGAATGACAAAGTTCTAACGACCAAAATATTTTTAGTCGCGATTTTGATTATACTTTTTTCCTTTGCCAGTCCTGACTTTTAAATTATCTTTTTGCCATTTTTAAATAAGGTACGTTTTCTATGATGCGGCGGACGCATCGGGCGTCTGACGCAAGTAATCGTTTCCTTTGGCCCGTCTGCGTTTTCGTGCCTATATTCAACCGTATGCGTCCGCCGAATCATAGGAACCATAACTTTAAGTAAGTTTTTTTTCTTTCTTCTTCTTTTTTGCAAACTACTGCATTTAAAAGCCCTAGGAATTTATTTTTTTTTTATTAAACTTGTATTCATTCATTGAATTTTCTTAAATTAATGCCAATAAAATTATTTTGTTTGAAAACCGATTTTATACACAAAAAGTTAAATTAAATTATTTTCTTACGTTTATTTATTGCTTGCGACTCAAGTTTTTTTTTATCGTTAATCTCCACGAACACAAATTATTTTATACTTTTTAGTTTAGTTTTAAATAATTACTTTCTGCTTCTTAGTGTATTTTTTTTTGTTTGGGAAATACTGAGTAAATTTAAATCTAATAACTGCAGCTTTGGTTCAAAAGTGATGAACTTTTAAATATATCAACCCCTCTCACCCCTTCAATCACCCCACACCCATCCATTATCATAGCTTCTTTTATCCATTATAAGGACATATTTAATAAAATCAAATCTGAAAACTGCATATTCATAGCATTATTGGTTCAAAATTTATTGTTTTTTAAATATATCAACCCCCTACTACTCCCTAGGGCACACAACAATATCATTTTTTTGTTATAAAATTAGAAAAAAACTTAGAGAAACTTAAATCTAAAGACTGCATATACGTAGCAGCTATGATTTAAAAGTTAGGATTTTTTTAATTTTTAAATAAATTAACCCCCACTCACTTTCTACCACCCCACCACCGCAGTTTTTATTGTAATATTATAATGTGATTGGAATTACATAAGTTTACTATATTTCATTAAACTCGGTTAAATAGAAGTTAAAACTTTTAAATGTACCCAAGTTCTATCTACCACTTTCTTAATATAAAAGTTATTTTGAGAATTACAAAGTTCTATCTCAATTTTCTCCACAGTTTCTTGTGGAGAAAAATAGATCAGACCAACTTTTTTAAAATCTTTGAAATTACGTCAAATTAAATTATTAGTTAAAAATATTTAAACAAAATAGATGGCATAGTTCTAGGTCACGATTTTTAAAACATGCAATTGCCAAAAGTTGCAAGGTAGGTAGATGGAACCTTGTAATTCTAAGGTGACGAAATACGAAGAATTTTGAAAAATATTTAAGCTATTTGTATTTAATATATCAATGACATGGGATGACCGTACAATAATCCGTTTTGTCTCTTTTCATTCTAAAACTTGACCATGCTTAATTTTCTTTTAGGTTACCAAAATTTTTAAATTACTTGGACGAAAAAGCTCAAAAAGCTAATGTACGGCTAAAATATAATCAAAAACATGATTCCATTTGGAATTCTCAAATTCAAGCTGTTGATGTTTTCCAAATAGTTTGGTGGTTTTGATTAAGCCCCCAAAAAGAGCGAAACGTCGATGAATAGATTAAATGAAAAAACAGAAAGGTTGTAGTTTTTTTGGAACCCTCGTCAGTAAATAATTCACACAACTAGGATCCGTCATTTATAAAAAAAACACCTCACTTGAAAAAGTGAGCCAACCGGGCTAGAAAAAAAGCATGTTTTTGTCTTTCGGTCCGCCGAAAATGTTATTTTATTAAACCTTTCATTAAATAGGAGCATAACATTTAAAATCTAATCAAAAACTCGTGGCCCTCGACCCCAAAAACCCCTATAAGACCCGAAAGGACATTGGACTTCTGACAGGGATGCTGACTGGGCACAATCGGCTGAGCAAACATCTGACACAAATAAGAGTAGCAGTAATATAAAAGTTATTTTGAGAATTACAAAGTTCTATTTCAATTTTCTCCACAGTTTCTTGTGGAGAAAAATAGATCAGACCAACTTTTTTAAAATCTTCGAAATTACGTCAAATTAAATTATTAGTTAAAAATATTTAAACAAAATAGATGGCATAGTTCTAGGTCACGATTTTTAAAAAATGCAATTGCCAAAAGTTGCAAGGCAGGTAGATGGAACCTTCTAAGGTGACGAAATACGAAGAATTTTGAAAAATATTTAAGCTATTTGTATTTAATATATCAATGACATGGGATGACCGCACAATAATCCGTTTTGTCTCTTTTCATTTTAAAACTTGACCATGCTTAATTTTCTTTTAGGCTTCCAAAATTTTTAAATTACTTGGACGAAAAAGCTCAAAAAGCTAATGTACGGCTAAAATATAATCAAAAACATGATTCCATTTGGAATTCTCAAATTCAAGCTGTTGATGTTTTCCAAATAGTTTGGTGGTTTTGATTAAGCCCCCAAAAAGAGCGAAACGTCGATGAATAGATTAAATGAAAAAACAGAAAGGTTGTAGTTTTTTTGGAACCCTCGTCAGTAAATAATTCACACAACTAGGATCCGTCATTTATAAAAAAACACCTCACCTGAAAAAGTGAGCCAACCGGGCTAGAAAAAAAGCATGTTTTTGTCTTTCGGTCCGCCGAAAATGTTATTTTATTAAACTTTTCATTAAATAGGAGCATAACATTTAAAATCTAATCAAAAACTCGTGGCCCTCGACCCCAAAAACCCCTATAAGACCCGAAAGGACATTGGACTGCTGACAGGGATGCTGACTGGGCACAATCGGCTGAGCAAACATCTGACACAAATAAGAGTAGCAGGAGATGAAATGAAATGATAGCAGAGTGTGATGCGTATGTCAGATCAAGGCAGCTGAACTGGGGATTTCCCACGAGAGAGGAAGAAGAGCTGCACTCGCTTAAATGGGCCGACATACTAAACTTCGTAAAGAAGACAGGGAGGCCCGGAGATAGAGTTGCAGCGGAAGTAGGGGACAGAAAGGGCCCAATGCAAAAACTAATTGCCAAGGTCACGGGCCGCCCCTATACTACCACTACTACTAGACGGTACAACCACCTTCAACCCCATCGAAGAGGGGGGGGAGACTCTCGACTTCATATATCACTCTCTTAACTTACTCCAATAGAATAGTGAGAAAATCGCGATTTATCTACAAAACTGACTTAACAGCCAAATTTTTTACAGCAAGTAGTCATAGTCATATGAGACCCTGAAAACCACATTTTTCCAACAAAATTTCTCTCTAAGTTTGCCGCCATCTTCAATTTATGCGTAATTCGGGTTAACTCGGTTTTAGTCCGATATTTCATTGACCATTGGTCGGATTTAAAAGAAAAATTGTTTTTTTGATAAAAAAGAGGTTTTTCTACTATTTTTGATCTAATATTTTTTTGCTGTGTGTCTCGGATAAAAAGTTAATTCACATCTACAGCCGAAAATAATAATTAATCAAGGTGCAGAGCTCTTCAGGCTACTACGAACATAGGCCGAAAGAAGTCCAATTTGCCAGTACGTACATGCAGGGTCAGCGCACACCTATCAGTGGAGCAACCAACACTCAGACTTGCGATCACCATTCGCGGCTTGCCTTTACTGTGTGGCCAGTTTAAAAAAAGGGCAAAAGAGACAACTAGTCTAGTAGTGAGTTTTATTTATTTTTTGAAAAAAACTTTTTATTAAAAAAAATTGCAAAAATGGAATGGTTTTGCCCTAAAGAATTCAAAATACCCAAAATCTCATTTTTGAAAATAGTGAACATACAGTGTTTTTCTGTTGGACGGAAGAATATAGGTATGGCTTTTTTTCAAACATAAACATAAAACCAAATTACGCTTGAAAACTGTCAGGTAATCCAAACTCCCCGATTCGAGAAGGGGGAAGGAGGCTCCGCCCGCCAATTCCGGAAAGTTAAGTATAATTAGGTATAAAATGTTATTTATTACATATTACTAACTCAGTTTTTACGTGCGTATTGGGTCATTCCATATCAAATCAACCAAAAAATCACAAAAATTTTACGCGACCAATTCCAATTTTGATGATAAAAGTTGAAAATGCAAATTTTTAGATTTTTTTGATTCGTAGTTTTTTTTTTTAATTTTTCAAAATAAAAAAGTCAGCATTTTGACCTTAACAAGAATGTACAAAACTAGCAATATCTCGAGAACCACTTACACTAGGAAAGTAATAAATGGCTCATTTTAAAGTCATTTTGAAGCTCTTTTTTATGAAATATCACAACATAATTTTAACAAAAAAAAAATTGAAAATAAAAAATTGAAAAAAAAAATTGAAAAATTCAAAAAGGCCATTTTTAATTTTTTTGAAAAAAATATATAATTTTGGTCAAAGTGTTACTTAATTATCCACAAAATTTTATGATGGAGAAATGATGGGTTCAATGTCAAAAAAAATATCAAAAATATTAAGTACATTAAAAATCATGCATTTAAAAAAATAAACATATTTTAGGAGCACCAATAGTGCACTGGATATTAAAATAAATAAATTTGTTGGATGGATACAGGTTTTAAAAAATACCCAGAGGCTTTATCTACAAATTATTTTATTTTAAACTCGCAAAAGAAATAAACAAACTTTTCTACTTCGTTGATAAAAATTAGACAGAAAACACTAAGACTAACTATATACCTTAAATTTATTTTTTTAACTTTCTTTTAAGAATTTCTGATGAATCTGACATTCCTTTTTTGCTGACATTGTAAGTTCTGCCAGTAGCAGTGTTGGGTTCAACTTTTTTTATAAGACTTTCTGGTTTAATAATTAAAATATCTTGAGGTGTTGGGTAAAAAAATGATGAGGCAGGTCCTCGTGGATGAAGAAAGCTTACTTTCAGTTCTCCGCTCTCATTATTTTTCCCCAAGACACAAGCCAGCCACCAAGCACTGTCATATTCTACAGTGACAAACCCTGACTCGATATTTTGCAAAATAATGCTTCCACCTTTAAAAAGATTATGTGTTTCGACCTCTAAGCATGTAGAAAACTGTTTTGCCAAAAACGTGCTTTCTGTAAGAGGAATTACAGCATGAATTTTTTGTGTCCCCGGTATTGTTAAGACTTCCGCAAATCTTTTATTCAAAATTATTTCATGATTTGTATAATCTGCTTCTGTGCAATATTTAAAATCAATGCCAGATATGTTTTCTTCACACCAAGTAAACAATTGTAGAGGTGTCATTATTTGATTGTCATACGGCCTCTGCAAACTGGCTTTGGCAGCAAGTCTTTTAACAGTTCCTCCCAAGCCATCGCAGGCACTTTTGCCATGCGAGGTGGCAAAATAATGCCACTCTGCTTCAACACCAAAATCTTTTTTATGCAGGCATATATTCAGAAAATTCTTTTTGTTTTTGTACTGCGCAGCACATCCATCCGAAAAATAAAAAATTTTGTTAAGTCCTGGTATTTTGATTTTTAAATCAGGCATTAATTTTTTTAAAAATAAATGAAATGCAATTGTATTATGTGTCAAGCTTTCCGAAATAAACACATAATTCAGGTTGTGCAGTTTACCATCACTTAGAAAATAAATGGCAAAAGGGTGGAGGGTTGCCTGGCTGTTATTCCAATGATAAGACTGGACTTCATCTTGCATAACAAAGGAATAATTTTCCGCAAAGTCGCAAGTGATCAAAGACTCTCCAGGTTTAAGGTTAATTTTTATTTCATTGTATCTATCTTTTTGCATTTTTGCAATAAAAGAATGTGATTTAAGTTTTACAAGATTATCAGTAAATTCCTGGACAAAATCATCACTTTTCTTAACAACGGTTTCCATAGTACACCTATCTACTGAGACCCACTTTTTAAATGAGACCTCATCAATTAATTCTTCCTCAAATTTTTCTATTAACGTATTTTTAAACTGTTCTACTCCAGGACATTGCTTGCATCTATTGCTTAAAAAACAGTCCACTGAAGGTGGATTACACATTAGTTTATAAAGGCAATCATGATAAGATATTGCAAGAGGCCTGTTATTTTCATCATATAGCTTATTTAATTTGGAGCCATTGAGCATTAGTTTTATATTTTGATGTATAGTACATACATATACAGTATGAGTCCCACTTTTTCCTGCCAGTATACAGTTTTTGGGTCGCAGTTCACAAAATTTTGAAAACCCAATTTTTTCATTGGGGTACTCAGTTTTAAACAATGCATAAATTTCTTTTAAATTAGCTAAGACTAATTTTTTTTGTACATATTCTTTTTCAGCTCCATATTTTCTGATAACAACATAATCTTTTTTACCTGGCATGGTCCTGCTAATGTCATCCCTTTGGTAAAAATTTACCACTATTTGGGCCACTCTATCACTAAGGATTTTCCAGTTTTTTGGTAGGAAAAACATGTATACTAAAAATCATCAACATCGGAGATGGTGTGGTAAAATACCCTGGTTGACTTGATATGGACTGACCCTATTGTAGTGGAAAAGTGACAAGTGTTTAAACTTTTATTTTTAAAATGTCGAAACAATTAAAGACTAGAAGAAAGAAAGTAAAGACTTAAAACATACAATTAATTTATCTACGTTTCCAGCATCAAGTTATACTGGATATAGCTCTTCAACCATAGAAAAGATTAGAAGAGAACTAAAACAAAATCAATCGTAGCCCATACAAAGTGCCGACTAAACGAAAAAGGTACTCGATTTCAGACAAAATTGATGATGGAGATTTTCAAATAATTCGACAAACCATCTCAAAAACGGAATATAAAGTTGTTCCTACTTTGAGAAAATTAATTGTAAAATTAAAACAAGAGATAAATATTCAATATTCAAAAGAATCTCTTCGTCTGCTTTTAAAAAGTCGAGGTTTTTATTTTAAAAAATGTCAGAAAAAAAGAAAAATTCTTACGGAAAGGCCAAATATTTTATATTTAAGATACAAATATTTAAGAAGTATACGACACTATCGAGCCCAAAAAAGAAATATAGTTTACTTGGACAAGTCTTGGGTGGACAACGACATTACGTTTAAAAAATGTTGGCAAGCGACGAAATTACTGGAGTGATCCATAATATATCGTCAACAGGACGATTTATTGTGGTACATGGTGGTTCCAAAAATTGATTTGTAGAAAACGCTCAGCTCATATTTAAGATTGTATTAAGTACATGTGATTACCATGGGCAAATGAACTATGAAAATTTTAATAAATGGTTAACAGAAAAACTTCTACCAAACATCCCACCTAATTCCATAATAGTGATGATAGTCGCTTATCATTCTGTTTTGGATGAGAAAATCCCAACTAAATCATCAACCAAAGCACTTGTGAGTGATTGGCTTACAAAACATAATATCACTCATGATCCTCGAGACAGAAAAGTAGAACTTTGGGACTTAGTCTCCACAAACCACCGCTCGATCAAAAAAAATATAAAATTGATAAATTGATTGAGTCGCATGGGCATTCTATTTTAAGAAGAATTATACAAGAAGCAGAAATACCACTGGAGAGTTTACGATAAAACGGCTGACAGAGTTAATTGAAGAGGGCATAAAAGCAGCGGATGCGGAACTTTGAAAGAAATTGGTTGACCATGTCATTAAAATAAAAAACAATTACTGGGAAACAGACCAACACATGGGGGAAATAACTGAAAAAATAATAATAAGACTTGGAGAGGATTCTGATTCTTCATTCATAGAATTATAAATAGTAATTTATGGTACTTGTGTGTCGTAATGAAAATAAGTCACACAGAATAGAGAACAATAGAATCTATTTTAGTTTAAATCAATAGTACCTAGTGCAACTAAACCTAGGTCGGAAACCGGTACTAAGAAAAAACAATCTAGAAGACAAACAGACTTTAGAATACCTATCTTTAACAAAACTCTGCATGAATCAAAATTAATTTCAATATAAAAATAACTACTACCAGCAATTAGAAGGAACGACAATGGGTAATAGTTTATCACCTTTTATCGCAAACCTCTTTATGAGCAAATTTGAATTTTGAATTTGAGTATTTCCCCAGAGTATGGTTTAGGTATGTAGACAATGTGTTTGCAGTATTCAACACTAAAGTAACTAGTGTTGAAAATTTTATGGAAAAAATAAATAACAAATTTCCCACAATTAAATTTACTTATGAAACAGAGAACAACGGTACACTGCCATTTCTAGACACTTTAGTTATAAGAAATAAAAATAAATTGGACTTTGACCTATACAGAAAAGGAACGGCCACCAATAGGTATATTCCAAATGACTCTTTTCATTGCTTACAACATAAGCTTGCAAGTTTGCACTTTTTAACATATAGATTAGTAAATTTCCCCTTAAACAAAGAAAGATTTGAAGCAGAAAAGAATAGGATTAGGAATATAGTTGGTGAAAACGGTTACGACAAAGGCTTAATAAATAAGCTGATAAATAGGCATTCTTTTCAAAAGACCTTTCGGAATTCCACTTTTTTCAGAGAAAAAGATACCTGCGACTCAAAATTTGTATCAATTCCTTATAATCCTAATTATATGAAAGGATTACAAAAAGTATCTAATAACACCGGTCTTAAATTAGTATATCAATCCGGTAACACAATAAAAACCTTACTAGGAAATCCCCAGGTTAAAACTACGGTTCTAGGAAAAAGTGGAATTTACGAAGATTGTGACAAAAAATATGTTGGCCAAACGAGACGCTCTATTCAAACACGTTTTAAAGAACACTTAGCACACTTAAAATACGGAAGAACAGAAAAGTCAAGTGTGGCCGAGCATGCTTTTGAAAACAATCATAGATTCACATTAGATAACCTAAAACTTCTAAAAAGTGTACCAAACAAAAGACTTTTGAATGTATATGAAAGTATGGAAATCATTCAATCCAGAAATAGTTTAAATAAGGATAGAGGACCCATCCCGTTTTTGGTTGAGGGGAGATAGGATTAAGAATGGTGATCAATCACAAATTATTAGTCTGATCTCCGCCCACTAAAGGATTGTATATAAGATAGAGCGTAGATTAATTTAGTTCATTGTTTATCGTCTCCTGATGATGCTAACGTTGTTAGCGAAATGCGCGTCGAGTGCAAAAAAGTGTAGTTTTGGTTTGTGGAAAACAATCATAACTTTGTTTCGGTATTTTTGAAACAAAAAAAATTACACGATATTACGTTTTTGGTTCCAGGTGGAAAAAAATTATTCGTCATAAATTCGTTTTTTTTTTAATTATAGCAGTACGCCACTGATAAGAGAGAGATAGTGCTAACTAAAGCTATGTCATTCCCCCTTTTTTTTAAATGGCCAGACAGTAGTGTGGAGCGTAATCAATGAAACCGGAATTTGGTCAATAATAATTATAACGTAATTTTCTTGTTTTTTGTCACTGATAAATTAGGGCGTTTTATTTTCAACTGCTCAGATTTATCACTGACAATGTGTTACAATGAAAATAATAAGGAGAAACAAAATAAAAGCAAGTTCTCAAAATAAAAATTAGATTCCAAAAACATACATACAATATTTGAGCCAGTTATAAAAACCCCTTCTAACGTTTCCAAGCATGTCCTAAGCAGCATTTTTCTGACTTCCAACTAATTAGAACCATGTTAGGTCGGTTTTCGCCCAAATTTAGGTCGGCAGTTGGTTTGTCAATCAAACAACGTATTTTTGACTAAGACCTGACGTCGCCAACAACTAGTGCATCAGTTCTGACGTCAATACTTACCAAAACTGACGAAGCCAAATGTTGGTGATACTCGCTACTTATCAGCGACGTAAATTAACGTTAATTACGGAGACGTAATTTTTAGAGTATGTAACGGTTCAATATTTCCCTAACAATATCCCTTAGAAAAAAATAATTCTTCAAAACACCCTTCTAATACCCTGGCAAAATCTTTAAGTCAATCATCTTTACTATATGTCTGAGCACTTTGTTTATTCTATATCCTACTATTTTATGGCGAATGCGCTGGAAGAACAATATTTACTGTTGGACTGAGGTTGAATTATACTAGAATTATGATTATTTTATGTGGAGGCATTTTACTCTGTTTAACTTTTTTTTTAAAACAAAGCAAACCTCAATATTTCAAATAAAACACCATTGAACCCTTTCTAATAAACCAATAAATTTAATTACAGTGGCAAATCATGTGTTTTCCAAAAATAACATTACAACATCCATCTTTCTTTTATATTAACAGTCTACAGTTCAATGAAACTTCGTATTTTTCTTGTATGATTTAACCAGTCCAAGAAAGGTTGCTCTGGCTCTGCAGTAACCTGAAACAAGAAAAAAATAACATAATTTTACATAACTTAACACCAAAACGGTCTTTCTAGCGCATAGTTTAAACCGCCAACTTACTAGATTAGTAAGCCTTTGTTTTTTTTATTGATTATATCAAATTCTCCTTCCGTCAACTACTTAACACCCGAAAATCAAGTAGATAATAAAGGTTAGTTTTATAAACCGTGTCAAACAAAGAGAGACTTAGCGGTCTTATACTTACTAGAAACTAGTGTCGGTTCATTTGTTGAGTGGTAGATTCTTGTCACTAGTGATGTGTCAGTGGTTGGCAGTTTCTGTTACTGATCGGTCCCCAATTTGCACATGTCAGGCTTTAGGGGGTCCAATAAGTCCTAAAAATAACAGGACCAAGGTTGTCACCAATCATATGGTATTGATATTACAAAATTACTCTACCTTTGTCGTCAGTTGACACAACACTCACCTGTTGGTTTTATTTTGGTTTCAAGTATGCGTGAATTCCTTAAAGGGCATTGCCCAACCTCGTACAGCCTAGCCATGTCAAGTGTGGACCGTCTTGCTTGTCTCTGTGTGCATTGTTGGTCTGTAGGGTCCATATTTCCTGTGGTTTATACGATAGGCTGTGCAGACTTTAACAGGTTAAATTTTGATAGATATTCAGTTTATTTATTCAAACGAGGCGATCATCTGTCCTCATACGACTCAAGACTGGCCTAAAAGTATAAGAAATTCGAAATAAAGGAGGTTTATAGTCGTTCTAAAGAGGTAAACAAACAGTAAAGGGGAGAGAGATATTTGTCAAGGATCCGTATGTTACCTACACGGAAGGAAACTGTGACTAACCTGGATTATTTGGGAAGGCTTGGAGTGCCGGAAAGTGGTCTTTTTCTTGGCGAAAATCCGTGTTTTTCTTTAGGCATTTTATGGTTTTTCAAAATTAAATTCGACCGCCAGCTGACCGTGACGTTTGGGACGACGTTGCCAGATTGTCATAGGCGAAATCCTGGGAGTATACAGTGACTAACTTCACGTCACATAACTGTGATTTAAAGTTGCACATTACGTTACTGCTGAGTCGTTTTCGAGAAAACCAAGTGTCTACACTTATTGTTTATTGGTACTCCCAAAAAGATAAAGTCCATTTCTTGCTCACTACTGCAACCAATGCCTTGTTGTTAACTTCTGTTCGTCACGTGATCTCTTCCTATCCCGCTGATACAGAAGGAAATCTGACAACACCGCTTCGTTGTCTTTGTCTGTCTTAGCTTGATGGATAGAGACTTCCGACTTGAACCTGTCGCATTCGAAAAGTAGAATTTGGACCCCAGCCCCTGTCGATTTTTGCCCATATCAGAAAGATCGCCCAATTGTAATGCGTTTTCAGCAGCATCACCTAATATGGTAATCAGGATAAGCGATTTTCGACTGTAGTTTTCGCGCCTCTGAGGTTTTTGACCAATCGTTTACCCGCAGGAAGCTTCTTTTTTAGCGTCTGAGATTTCCTGGAGGGAAGGAAACACTTCTTTTCCGGCACCGTTTTGAGTGCCACGTTTAAATTTTCTTTTCCAAGAATACCGAAAAGAAGTCGTGCCCATGGCGACCTTTGCAACCTGAAATCGTCGTAGACGGAATCCGCAGAGGTCCCATAAAAAGAAGAAAGTCTTCGTGGAAGTGCCCGTTGCCTGTGTTTGGCGTTTGAGGTGGTGATTTTCGAGGATTTCTTTTTGACCGTATAGGATACGGATAATGGCCGGCTAGACCGTGGCTTATCAGCCGATCGATGGTAATTATATTCGATTTTTTTTAAGCGTTTTCCCTCCAGTTTATTTCAATATTGACTATTTTTTATTCTGTATTTTTCTTTGTGCTACAGATTAAGGAGGCCTCACGTCAACTCCCTGGGAGGTATTAGGTTACCTGCCATGCGGAATGTCGCCCTCAGGATGATTTGAGGTAAATATTTGCTGCGTGTGTACCTTGATTATTTTTGCCCTTGTAAGAAATTAGACTGTTTTTTGTCGTTTTAAGTAATTTTTAGTTTTATCGTCCGTGGTACCCACTATACAATAGAGTGTGGACTTATATGTTTTTTTTTATGCTTTTTTGGCGTATGTACTTCGAGTGTTGCCCCTCAGGCATGCCCCGTACAATAAGTAAACAGTAGTTTTTTTGTGTTACTGTTTTACTTCTTTTTTTTTCCTGTGTAAAATACATGTCCGTTATTAGAAATTAGTTATAAATGATACGTTAGGGTGTTCTCCCTTGTTCTAGAAGGTTGTTTTTATATCTGTCTAGGGTGCTTGGTTCCGGTGCACAGCCATGGGTGGTCCTAGTGCCGACTCTCAACACCATACCTTCGACTTTCCGTCCTAAGTGCTGCTTTGCCCTGGCCTGAGATGCCTAGTCCAGTCATGAGTCCTGTGTACCTGTTCCAGGGATGTTTAGCCCTGTCATTGGCTAGCTATGTGGAAACAGATAAGAAATATTTCCCTGTCCAAACATTTTCTCTTTAAAAACCTTAAAAAAAAAAACTCATAAAATTTTATCAAAACTTATCAAAACAAGCTTCAACTTCATTTTTTTTTAATATGAGAACCATTTCAACTTTTTCATCTTTGATAAAAGAACTTTCCATCATTGAAATTAAACATAAAAACAAGAGGAAAGACCCCTAAAATGTTAGTTTTAAAGAAAAACAACTATTTTATTTGTTAAAATTTACATTTATTGTTTTACACTGTTTTCCAAAAATATATTTTGAGACTGTATAACCTGGTGTTTCATTGCTAAGTGCCCCACAACCATGTGCTTACTCAAGTTGGCAAGAATGCCAGGCTCGATAGGACCCAAAGTATAGGAAGTTGTCATCGCTTCTATTTTGTATGTTTATTTTTTTAATGTAACACTGGCTGCCCACGTGGTTCTCTGTTCTTTGGAGTAGGTGTACTTTTCTTTTTTGGTTTTTTTAAAAAAGAAAAAGTTTTTGGTTGTTGGGTTGCCTTGGCAATGAAATACCATGGTACTTTGGCTTCAAGAAAGAAGATAGGTTGCAGTAGAGTACTACAAGGCTGTATAGAGGTAGGTTCTTTCCTGTTGTACTCCTAAGCGAGTGGTTTTATAGCGTTCTCTTTTTTCTTTTGCTTTGAGAAAGCGAAGGGGGGGTTTGCATTTGCAATTTTTTTTAATGGTATTTTTCTTTAAGAGCAAGCCAGTCATTTTAAAAATTAATGTAAATTTTTTTTTGGGGTGAATTTCAATTTTTTTCCTATGCCCAGTGGGGTAGTTTAAAAAAAAAAAAAAAAGAATTTCTTACCGAACAACGTAATATATAAATTCAAAGTTTGTTTTTTCCTCACCGAGTGAAGTATATTAAAGACATTTTTTTTTCTCTGACCGATTAAAGTAAATTCAAGAATTATTTTTTTTCTTACCGAGTGAAGTAAATTAATTTTTTTTCCTTACCGAGCAAAATAAATCCCAAAAATAATGTTTTACCGAGTAAAGCAAATTCAAAAATGTTTTCTCACTGAGCAAAATAAATTCAAAAATAATTTTTTTCAAATCATAGCCCAACCAATTTTTTTTCTTCTCGCAAAGCATAATAAATTGATTTTTTTTTTCAGGAAAAGAATGTTTTTTAAAAACAAAATTTTTTTTGTTCACAAACCATAGTAAATCAAATCAGAATTTTTCTAAAAAGTATTTTTTTCAAAGCAAAGTAAATAAATGTTTTTCTTTCTCAAAGCATAATGAAACGAAATATTTTTTTTTAAAGCAAAGAAAATCCCAAACTTTTGTTTTGTTTCAATGTTTATTAAATTGAAATATTTTTTAAAGCATCATCAATCAAATATATTTTGTTGTTGAATCAGAAATATATATTTTTTTCAAAGCATGGTAAATCCAAAGAAAGTCTTAATAGTAAATCAAAAATATATTTTTAAAAATTTTTATTCCTTGCTTGTTTCCACAATAATTTCTCTCTTATATAAGGGTGTTGATGTGTCAAAGTCTTCGAAGTCTAGGTCGGCTAGATATATATCCGGAAAAGAATTCGTAAACGAATTAGTGTTTAAGTGTATTGTTAGTTTAAGTTAGTTGTTTGTCATTTTTTTTACAAGCGGCAATTATTTTTTTTAAGCAGCGTTTACCCCGAAACTAGTTTCTGGTAGTTTTTTGCTGTCACAGTAAACAGTGACTAAATTGAGTCCCCTTTTCTCTGTGTTTTTCTTATTTTAAATTATTTTTGCGCCTCTTACAAAAACAAAGTTTTTTTTGTCACTTTTTCCCTGAACCGAAACCGTTACACTTCATAGCCTGACCTTTTTGAGGTTGAAAGACAGGATATTTGTTTGATTTGGTGTTAGTGCGTTGGTGCTTCAGGAAGATATGGAGGTGAATCGTTTACTTAGTGATGAGATCACATACGAGCTGGAAAGCCGAGGAGTGGAAATCAAAAACTTTGCAGCTCGGGACAAAAGGGCACAGCTGAGGGCTGTTTTTGCTGAAGAAAGGTCTGGAAACACCAGAGCTCGTGTTTGTTTTGATCCTATTCGAGAGTTAGCTATTTGTCGAGCAAAGTTGGATGAGCTTGGTGAGAGTATACAGGAATTTGACAAGAACAACAGAGATAATGAATTTAAGAGAATTCACACAAGATTATTTCATGTTCGGGGAAGGATAAATTTAATTCACCCAGATACCGAAGAGGAAGCGAGACGAAAAGATAGTTTGAGGGACTTGTGTTGTGGATTGTTGAGAGCATTGGAAGGCGTTTACAACATAGCAACCTTGGGCCTAGCTGGTAGTGCACAGGACTTTTTGGGTGATCTGCTTGAAAATCTTTCCGAGGAATCTTCCGGGATACCAACAGAAGAGCATAGTTCACATTCTGAAGTTGTCAGTCATCCAGCTACCACAGCTTCTGATGAACCAATGATAGACCTTGGAGTCGGTTTACAGACTGAAGCACAGCTACAGTTAACTAACAGCAACTCAGCTTCACATCCATACCACCAAAATACCGATTTTTCACACTCAGCTACTGATGGTAACTCAGCTATACCACCAAGCAACCCAAATAGTGGTTCTTTTCACTCAGCTACAGCTACCAACAACTCAGCTACAGCTACCAACAACTCAGCTACCCAATCAAATGTACCAAGAACTAACTTTTTGAGCTTAGCTAACCATAATAACCCAGATACTCAACACAGCTACTCAGCTACAGCTACCAACAACTCAGCTACACAACAAAATCAGCTAATTAATGGTTCTTTACACCCAAATACTCAATCCAGCTACTCAGCTACAGCTACAAACAACTCAGCTACACAAGAAAATGTACCAAGAACTGATTTTTTAAGCTTAGCTATCCATAATAACGCAGCTACTCAGCACAGCTACTCAGCTACAGCTACCAACAACTCAGCTACACAACAAAATCAACCAATTAATGGTTTTTCACATTCATATAGTCAACATAGCTACTCAGCTACAGCTACAAACAACTCAGCTACACAAGAAAATGTACCAAGAACTGATTTTTTAAGCTTAGCTATCCATAATAACGCAGCTACTCAGCACAGCTACTCAGCTACAGCTACCAACAACTCAGCTACACAACAAAATCAACCAATTAATGGTTTTTCACAATCATATAGTCAACATAGCTACTCAGCTACAGCTACAACAAACGCAGCTACAGCTACCAACAACTCAGCTGCACGACAAAACCATCAAATTATTGTTTCTTCACGCCCAGCTATTAGAAACAACTCAGCTACACAGTCAGCTACTCACCCACAAGCTTTGCAGGGATCAGCTTCACCCGCTGAAAGTGAGCGATCTCATAACAACACCAACCCTTTTCTTTGTGATTCTCCTGAGCCCCAGAATGTTGATGAAATCTTACCTCCAGCACAGAACAGGAATATTGAGTTTGGTAATTTTAATGAGCAACCAAGGAATATTCCGGAAATCTCACAGCCTCTACCCAGTGCTGGTTATTCTCAAAGGTTTCAATTTCAAGATCCTTTTCGAGCAGTTGAAATTCCTCGTGACCCCTATAGGCCCCTTCAACCAAATCCATCTGTGGAGCGTAGACGAGTTAGTTTTCAGTACCCTCCTGATTATAGTGCTGCACCTGCATCCGATTATAGATTTTATCCTGGTGGTCCTGCTGTTTCTTCGATGAGACCTGAGTGTTTTTCTCAACCCCATGTTTCAGACTTTTCACCGATCAGTCGTCCTTCAGTTTTGGAGTCTCGTGGTCCATTGATCGAAACCCTATCCACTGAAAGAGCTAGGTTCAGTACGGAACCTCATCATTATTCCCACTCTTTACCACAAAGGCATACCGAAGAAATACCTCACCGAAGAGAATACCAGCCAGTCCCTGATTTTTTGCAACACCGAAGGACAGAGCCACCTCAAGTTCCTTTGGCTAACTCTAACCTGTCCCATGTTTTGATGAACCCAACGGTATCTCAACTTAACAGCTTTGAGAAGTGGAACCTTTGCTATGATGGACATTCAAGCCTAAACTCATTTTTGGATAGTCTGGAAGATAAATGTCTTTCCAGAAATATTTCCAAGGAGCAACTGATAGCTTCAAGAGCTATGGGAGAATTTCTGAAAGGAGATGCGATGGATTGGTATAGGGTCCGAAGAGACACTTTTCGTGACTGGAACGATTTTGAAGCTCAGTTGAGGAGAACGTTTCTTCCTCATGATCATGAGGCAGCCTTGCGAAGGGAAATCCCTAAACGTACTCAAGGTTCAGATGAACGCTTTGGTCTGTATGTAACCCGCATGCAAAGTTTGTTTCGTCAACTTAGACCACCATTACCTATGAGTGAGCAAGTGGCCCTGATCAGAAGGAACATGTTACCTCCTTTACAACGAGCCCTTGTATTGCAAAATATTGAGAGCATTGACCACCTCATCGAATTAGGAAGTGAAGTAGAAGAGACCATGTACCGAACAGAAAAATTTGCTCCACCACCTACCTCCACGAATTTTCCCGAACCTAACTTAGCTTATAAGCGCACCTCCCAACGAAGCACTGTGCACACTGTTGACACGCCGTCACGTAACCAATCCAGGGAAATAGTCTGTTGGCATTGCAGAGCTAAAGGTCATACTAGAGTGAACTGTCCTGAGAAAAAACTGAAATGTTACCGATGTTCCAAGGAGGGTTTTACTACCAGGAACTGTCCAAACTGTTCGAATTCGGGAAACGCCGAACAGGGTCATTAGACCATCGTCTAGTGACCCAATATCAAACTCCCACGGCGGAACAGACTTTTCTCTCTTATGCGTTGTCGCATGCTGCTGGAGACAGGCGGCCGTCCTTGAATGTTGACGTTTTAGGTCATTCTATTTTGGCTCTTTTGGATTCCGGTGCGAGTTCCACGATTGCTGGGGAGTCTGGATGGAGAACTTTCCAGGAACTAGGATTAAAGTTGGATAGGAGTCGTCGGTCCAAATGTGTTGTAGCCAATGGACAGACAGCGAATATTGAGGGAACTGTTGACGTTCCATTTTTACTTATAGGTCGTATCCGTGTTTTACCTGTGATGGTAGTCCCTGATTTCCCCCACCCCTTGATCCTGGGTGTCGATTTTATTATTTCTATGGATATTCTTCCTGATTTGAGACGCGACCAGTGGAGTTTCGGTAATAGTGCAGTTGATTGCGAGGCTATTAGTAAACAACAGTTTTTCGAAGATTTTTTAGATCAGGTCAAGTGTTCTTCAGCTACTGTAGTGAAGACGGAAGAGGTTGGTTCCCTATCAGTTCTTACACCTGAACAACAAGTTCAGTTAGATACCCTGTTAAAAGAAAAGTTTGCAGGAATGAAAGATGGCTTGGGGTTTACCTCAGTGTATGAGCATGAGATACTCCTGGAACCAGGTACCAAACCCATCAAACAGAGGTATTATCCTGTATCACCTTTGAAGCAGAAGCTAATTGATGAGGAACTCGACAAAATGCTGGAGTTGGATGTCATCGAAAAGTCCAAAAGTGCTTGGTCATCACCGGTCTTACTGGTTCCCAAGTCGGACGGCAAGTTTAGGTTTTGCGTAGACTATAGAGCTTTAAATAAAGCCACAACAAAGGACGCTTACCCGATCCCGTACATCTCCGCCATCTTGGATCGACTGCGCGAGGCAAAATATATAAGTTCCATGGACATACGCTCTGCATATTGGCAGGTAAGTGTCAAAGAATCGTGTAGAGAACTTACAGCTTTCACAGTGCCAGGCAGAGGCCTGTTTCAATTTAAAAGGATGCCATTTGGTCTGACAAATGCGCCTGCTTGTTGGCAGAGACTGATTGACACCGTTATTGGCGTAGATCTCCAACCCTACGTGTTCCAATATTTGGATGACGTCATAATCATTGCTCCATCGTTTTCGACACATCTTCGTATTGTGGGACTTGTCTTGGACCGGTTGCTGGCTGCAGGACTTACTGTGAGTCCCGAAAAGTGCAAATTTTGCCGTCCCAGTCTTAAATTTCTTGGTTTTACGGTTACTGCTAAGGGCCTTCAATGCGATGTTGACAAGGTCGAAGCGTTCATTAATGTTCCTGCCCCAACAACAGTGAAAGGTGTCCGAAGTTTTCTCGGCATGGCGAGCTGGTATCGGCGATTCGTTCCCGAGTTTTCCTCCGTAGTCGCTCCCTTGACTCGTCTTACGATGAAAAACGTGGCTTTTCGTTGGACTCCAGAGTGTGAAACCGCTTTTTGCAAGCTTAAGACTGCTTTAGTCTCAGCCCCCATTCTTACATGTCCTGATTTCACAAAGCCATTTACTTTACAAACGGATGCATCCGCATTTGGCATAGGAGCTGTATTAACGCAACAGTTCGACGAAGGCGAAAAGGTGATTTGTTACATATCTAGGTCATTGACAAAACAGGAAAAACAATTTTCGACTACAGAACGTGAGTGTCTAGCTGTTGTATGGGCTACGGAGAAACTCAAACCCTATTTGGAACTTACCAACTTTACGGTCATAACCGACCATAGCTCTTTGGTGTGGCTACACAATCTGAAAGACCCTTCAGGCAGATTGGCGCGTTGGGCATTAAGGCTACAATCATTTAATTACCAGATTATTCATCGAAAAGGTCGTGACCATGTCGTGCCAGATTTTCCTTCTAGGTCAGTCCCTAATGTAGACAGCGTTACCATAGAAAACCAAAAATATGACTTTTCTGATACTAAAGATGCGTGGTATTTAAGGATGAAAAACCTAGTAAACACCTCTCCATTAAAGTATTCTCAGTGGCGTATAGAAAACAAGATATTATACAAATATGTTAAATGTGCCATTCCTGAATTAGCCCAAGGATCTGATTACTGGAAAATTGTCATTCCGAAAGACTATAGATCGAAGATTTTAACAGAGAGTCATGACGATGTCCGCTCTGGTCATTTCGGCATTTTTAAAACGTACAATAGACTGAAAACTAGGTATTACTGGCCCAAGATGCGTTGCGATGTAACCCGCTATGTTAACCGCTGTCAGACTTGTGCGAAGTTTAAAGTTGAGCAGAAAGCGCCAGCAGGTCACATGGGACGCGCTCCAGAACCGACTCAACCATGGCAAGTAATAAGTCTTGATTTTGTCGGTCCACTTCCTCGAAGTTCGAAACAGGGGAATACCCACTTGTTGGTTATAAGCGATTATTTCAGCAAGTACGTAGCAGTTTTTCCTGGTCGTGCTGCTACTGCGAATTTTATTTGTAAGCACTTAGAGAATGATATTATTCTAACCTTCGGAGTTCCGCAATATGTAATATGCGATAACGGCAGCCAGATGAAAAGTAAAGAACTCCAGAGTCTCGCAGAAAAGTATAACTTCAAGCTCTCCTACACAGCTGTTTATCATCCACAGGCTGACCCGTGCGAACGAGCAAACCGAGTGGTCAAAACTATGATTTCGACTTATGTAGGAGATAACCATCGTCGTTGGGACGCTAATTTGCCAGCGCTCGCGTGTGCGATTCGAACTTCAAAAAGTGAAGCTACTGGGTTTTCGCCATATTATATTAACTTTGGTCGAGAGTATGTGTCCGACGGTCGAGAGTATTCTTATGCCATAAATAAGGATCCTAAACCTGTCATAGAGAAGAGGCTGGATGGCTTCAAAAAGCTTTACCGAGCGGTCATGGTAAATATGAAAAAGTCTTCAGATCGTAATCGTGGTCGTTACAATTTGAGACGTCGAGAAGTGTCATTTATACCGGGAGATCTCGTATGGAGGAAAAATAAAGTTCAATCGGACGCCCTGAATTTCGTTAACGCCAAGTTGTGCCCTAAGTATGTTGGACCGTTTCGTGTCCGGAAGAAGCTAGGTACTGTGACGTATCGGCTTGAGGATTTGGATGGGAAGTTGTGCGTTGGAAATTGGCACGTCCAGGACTTGAAACCGGTGGTCGTTGCAGAAGACGACGACGATAGTCTTAATTTGTAGCGACAGATACGTATATACAAAAAAGTTCATTTCTTTTCTTTTTCTATACAAATATGTTTTTTCTGGTGGTAACTGGCCTGGATTTTACATCTTTTTCAGGCAGTTGCTGAATCGGGTTAGTGGTGGGTTTCTCTGTATTTGGCGCTAGAACTTGGCAGATTTCCGATTCCAAGGCTCTAGTTAGCTCCATTAAGACTGAACATCAAATGTCTTCTTAAGCTTCTTCCTTCTTGTCTTTTTTGACTTGCGCGTTTGACAGGATCTATAGAGACTCTATGGGGGACAACAAATACGCATATGTTGTTCAAAGTCCTGTCGAAGAAGTTTGAGTTTTGTTTCTTCGGTGGATAGTATCACCGACCTTTTTTTCCCTTTTTGTGTGTATTTTGGTATGCCAGGTTGACTTCCGGGCGGTGGCCGAGGGCTGGTCTTCCTTGGGTGCGGGGACGTGGTCCTTTAGACTGTGGTGAGGGCTATTGAACGAGACAGGTGCTGCCCTAGCACCTTGTGCAATTTTAGCCTGCTGGGTCGAACTACCATCGCAGTGTGCCTAATGATGTAGGTTCCGTTAGGTATACTGACGTCTCGGCAGCACCATCACAGTCTGGAGGATTGCTTTCCGGCGTTCCGGGTTGATCGGTGCTTTGTCACTCTGGGGAGTCTTCAAGGTATATTGGAGGGGTTCATTTTCTTATTATTTCTTTTTCGGCCTTTCGGTACGGGTCCCTGTCTATTGGGTGCTGCTCGGTTTCACCGTCACCGCTTTTGCTTGCCTCCTGATGGTGTGTCAGGATGGATGGGCATCTGACGTGGCCTTATGCGGCGGAGATTCGCATTTGGGGGGTTCAGGCTCTTCGATTGGTAGCTGAGGCGGGCCAATCAACTATGGGGAGTCCGGGCTACTGGTGTTGGGTTCAACCTGGCGGTGGGAGATGAGCAGCAGTAATGGATTTGGGATAACCTGTCAAAATTATATTATTTTGGTTTTATTAGTGGTAGCTATTCATTATAGCTCCACTAGGTAGTGTCGCCTGCAACAAGGGGTTGCACGCGATACTGCTGCGTTACTTAGCATGTAAGTTTCAGTAGTGGTTAAAATTTTAGCTACTTTTTCTTTTCTTCTTCAAGGTTTCAAAGGTTTTACTACGTTTTTTCCTCTTCAAGGTTTCACAGTTTTGAAGGTATTGGTTAAAATACTTTCCTTGCGGGCAGTAAGGTACAGGTGTTGTCGAGGCCGCACAGTTGTCGATTCGCTTCTTGTTTTTTTTGGTGGGATGCACATGGTATTGGGATCAATCCAGCGGTGAGGGATAGGTCACAGTAATGGATTTGGAATAACTTGTCAAAACGATACCCGAAGTTTAATTCAAAGTTAATCGGTGTTCACCTCTGACGGAGGAAAGGGGGAGTGTAACGGTTCAATATTTCCCTAACAATATCCCTTAGAAAAAAATAATTCTTCAAAACACCCTTCTAATACCCTGGCAAAATCTTTAAGTCAATCATCTTTACTATATGTCTGAGCACTTTGTTTATTCTATATCCTACTATTTTATGGCGAATGCGCTGGAAGAACAATATTTACTGTTGGACTGAGGTTGAATTATACTAGAATTATGATTATTTTATGTGGAGGCATTTTACTCTGTTTAACTTTTTTTTTAAAACAAAGCAAACCTCAATATTTCAAATAAAACACCATTGAACCCTTTCTAATAAACCAATAAATTTAATTACAGTGGCAAATCATGTGTTTTCCAAAAATAACATTACAACATCCATCTTTCTTTTATATTAACAGTCTACAGTTCAATGAAACTTCGTATTTTTCTTGTATGATTTAACCAGTCCAAGAAAGGTTGCTCTGGCTCTGCAGTAACCTGAAACAAGAAAAAAATAACATAATTTTACATAACTTAACACCAAAACGGTCTTTCTAGCGCATAGTTTAAACCGCCAACTTACTAGATTAGTAAGCCTTTGTTTTTTTTATTGATTATATCAAATTCTCCTTCCGTCAACTACTTAACACCCGAAAATCAAGTAGATAATAAAGGTTAGTTTTATAAACCGTGTCAAACAAAGAGAGACTTAGCGGTCTTATACTTACTAGAAACTAGTGTCGGTTCATTTGTTGAGTGGTAGATTCTTGTCACTAGTGATGTGTCAGTGGTTGGCAGTTTCTGTTACTGATCGGTCCCCAATTTGCACATGTCAGGCTTTAGGGGGTCCAATAAGTCCTAAAAATAACAGGACCAAGGTTGTCACCAATCATATGGTATTGATATTACAAAATTACTCTACCTTTGTCGTCAGTTGACACAACACTCACCTGTTGGTTTTATTTTGGTTTCAAGTATGCGTGAATTCCTTAAAGGGCATTGCCCAACCTCGTACAGCCTAGCCATGTCAAGTGTGGACCGTCTTGCTTGTCTCTGTGTGCATTGTTGGTCTGTAGGGTCCATATTTCCTGTGGTTTATACGATAGGCTGTGCAGACTTTAACAGGTTAAATTTTGATAGATATTCAGTTTATTTATTCAAACGAGGCGATCATCTGTCCTCATACGACTCAAGACTGGCCTAAAAGTATAAGAAATTCGAAATAAAGGAGGTTTATAGTCGTTCTAAAGAGGTAAACAAACAGTAAAGGGGAGAGAGATATTTGTCAAGGATCCGTATGTTACCTACACGGAAGGAAACTGTGACTAACCTGGATTATTTGGGAAGGCTTGGAGTGCCGGAAAGTGGTCTTTTTCTTGGCGAAAATCCGTGTTTTTCTTTAGGCATTTTATGGTTTTTCAAAATTAAATTCGACCGCCAGCTGACCGTGACGTTTGGGACGACGTTGCCAGATTGTCATAGGCGAAATCCTGGGAGTATACAGTGACTAACTTCACGTCACATAACTGTGATTTAAAGTTGCACATTACGTTACTGCTGAGTCGTTTTCGAGAAAACCAAGTGTCTACACTTATTGTTTATTGGTACTCCCAAAAAGATAAAGTCCATTTCTTGCTCACTACTGCAACCAATGCCTTGTTGTTAACTTCTGTTCGTCACGTGATCTCTTCCTATCCCGCTGATACAGAAGGAAATCTGACAACACCGCTTCGTTGTCTTTGTCTGTCTTAGCTTGATGGATAGAGACTTCCGACTTGAACCTGTCGCATTCGAAAAGTAGAATTTGGACCCCAGCCCCTGTCGATTTTTGCCCATATCAGAAAGATCGCCCAATTGTAATGCGTTTTCAGCAGCATCACCTAATATGGTAATCAGGATAAGCGATTTTCGACTGTAGTTTTCGCGCCTCTGAGGTTTTTGACCAATCGTTTACCCGCAGGAAGCTTCTTTTTTAGCGTCTGAGATTTCCTGGAGGGAAGGAAACACTTCTTTTCCGGCACCGTTTTGAGTGCCACGTTTAAATTTTCTTTTCCAAGAATACCGAAAAGAAGTCGTGCCCATGGCGACCTTTGCAACCTGAAATCGTCGTAGACGGAATCCGCAGAGGTCCCATAAAAAGAAGAAAGTCTTCGTGGAAGTGCCCGTTGCCTGTGTTTGGCGTTTGAGGTGGTGATTTTCGAGGATTTCTTTTTGACCGTATAGGATACGGATAATGGCCGGCTAGACCGTGGCTTATCAGCCGATCGATGGTAATTATATTCGATTTTTTTTAAGCGTTTTCCCTCCAGTTTATTTCAATATTGACTATTTTTTATTCTGTATTTTTCTTTGTGCTACAGATTAAGGAGGCCTCACGTCAACTCCCTGGGAGGTATTAGGTTACCTGCCATGCGGAATGTCGCCCTCAGGATGATTTGAGGTAAATATTTGCTGCGTGTGTACCTTGATTATTTTTGCCCTTGTAAGAAATTAGACTGTTTTCTGTCGTTTTAAGTAATTTTTAGTTTTATCGTCCGTGGTACCCACTATACAATAGAGTGTGGACTTATATATTTTTTTTTATGCTTTTTTGGCGTATGTACTTCGAGTGTTGCCCCTCAGGCATGCCCCGTACAATAAGTAAACAGTAGTTTTTTTGTGTTACTGTTTTACTTCTTTTTTTTTCCTGTGTAAAATACATGTCCGTTATTAGAAATTAGTTATAAATGATACGTTAGGGTGTTCTCCCTTGTTCTAGAAGGTTGTTTTTATATCTGTCTAGGGTGCTTGGTTCCGGTGCACAGCCATGGGTGGTCCTAGTGCCGACTCTCAACACCATACCTTCGACTTTCCGTCCTAAGTGCTGCTTTGCCCTGGCCTGAGATGCCTAGTCCAGTCATGAGTCCTGTGTACCTGTTCCAGGGATGTTTAGCCCTGTCATTGGCTAGCTATGTGGAAACAGATAAGAAATATTTCCCTGTCCAAACATTTTCTCTTTAAAAACCTTAAAAAAAAAACTCATAAAATTTTATCAAAACTTATCAAAACAAGCTTCAACTTCATTTTTTTTTAATATGAGAACCATTTCAACTTTTTCATCTTTGATAAAAGAACTTTCCATCATTGAAATTAAACATAAAAACAAGAGGAAAGACCCCTAAAATGTTAGTTTTAAAGAAAAACAACTATTTTATTTGTTAAAATTTACATTTATTGTTTTACACTGTTTTCCAAAAATATATTTTGAGACTGTATAACCTGGTGTTTCATTGCTAAGTGCCCCACAACCATGTGCTTACTCAAGTTGGCAAGAATGCCAGGCTCGATAGGACCCAAAGTATAGGAAGTTGTCATCGCTTCTATTGTGTTTTGTCATTTTTTAATGTAACAAGTAAAATTCAAAAAAGGTCAGACCAAAGTGAAAATGGACGTCAATAAATTTAGGATGTATGTTATGCGTCATACTGGGTGTTCCAAGGTGGGTGCCTATTCGATTATTTTAGAAACCATACAATAGAAACTTTTCAAACTTTCTATTCTAACATAAGGTCATGTAAAGTATATTTATAAAATACTTTCGTATTTGCAGTGTTGCCATTTACGGGAATTCTTGACAAAAACTTTGTTATTTTAAATAAAACACCCCGTATATTTTCGCATTTTTGGATTCTACAAAAAATTCTAGGTACATTTTATGCATAATGTCCTATACCTATTTTCAACTGTTTTTAAAATATTAACAGGTGAAAATAATTGTTATAACCTAAATAACTGTTAAAGATATAGGACAAAACGGTTTCCACATTCCTATCAGGCTATCGTTTTATTTTTAATCCAGAGTTAAATTTACCTTGGAATATTTTAACCCTGAGTTAAATTTAGTCTAACACGATAACTTGTGAAAAACCAAGATATGACTTAAAAACTTGTCAATCAATCCAATCCAAAAATGCAAATATATACAGGGTCTTTAATTTAAAATAACAAAGTTGTTGCCAAGAAAGTATTTTATAAACATATTTTACATGGACTTATGTTAGAATAGAAAGTTTAACAGTTTCTATTGTATAGTTTCCAAAATAATCTTATAGCCCTCTCACCTTGGGACACTCGGTATAGCGTCCAATCCATGAGACGTTATATTTTGTATGAGTTTTAAAGTAGAATTGTAATAAAATTGACGTTGCCAAACTTTTATTTATTAAATGTAACTATTCCGAGGTCCACCGACGTCGGTGCATGACTTACAATTATACTACAATATTCTAGGTCGGGTCGGTCTACAAGGCGACGTCGCAGGAGGTGTTTTTGTCCGAATAGGTAAATAAATCATTAGAAATTCGATCGGCGCCCGAAACGCCCTTTTAGACGTTTACAACAATACATTTTATTTTATTTTTCATTTTAAAGGCTTAATATATAAATTAGCTCATTTGTTGGAAACTAAAATGAATTTTTGAAATGCCCATAATGTTTGCTATAAGAAACGGGCTTCCTTATAAATATTTTATTTTAAGGTTAATTCTTTTAAAATTGATTTCCTAATATTTTTGAATTGTTTATGTGGATTTTACTTAATAAGTTTAAACTTGGTGTGGACAGTAAAACTTTGACCAAAACATTGTGCAGCACCCGACGTCGAAACGACTCGAATTTTGATTCCCCGCTTGACCATAACGTGATATAACTTCCAAATGCTTGTTGGGGTTAGGGGTGATAGTTAGATTGTATCGTCAACTACAAAAGTGGATCTGACCAAATAAAACTATTTCCGCGAACATTTCGTTCTCGTCATTAAAAATTAAAATAAGCATAGCAATAAAATAACAGCAAAAATAACTACTTTTGTACGAAGGCTTAATAAATAAGCTGATAAATAGACATTCTTTTCAAAAGACCTTTCGGAATTCTACCTTTTTCAGACAAAAAGATACCTGCGACTCAAAATTTGTATCAATTCCTTATAATCCTAATTATACGAAAGGATTACACAAAGTATTTAATAACACCGGTCTTAAATTAGTATATCAATCCGGTAACACAATAAGAAGCTTACTAGGAAATCCCAAGGATAAAACTACAGTTCTAGAAAAAAGTGGAATTTACGAAATTAGTTGCATGGATTGTGACAAAAAATATGTTGGCCAAACGAGACGCTCTATTCAAACACGTTTTAAAGAACACTTAGTACACTTAAAATACGGAAGAACAGAAAAGTCAAGTGTGGCCGAGCATGCTTTTGTAAACAATCATAGATTCACATTAGATAACCTAAAACTTCTAAAAAGTGTACCAAACAAAAGACTTTTGAATGCATATGAAAGTATGGAAATCATTAAATCCAGAAATAGTTTAAATAAAGATAGAGGACCCATCCCGTTTAGTACACTTTATTTTCTGGTTGAGGGGAGATAGGATTAAAAATCGTGATCAATCATAATTTATTGGCCTTATCTCCGCCCACTAAAGGATTGCATATAAGATAGAGCGTAGATTAATTTAGTTCATTGTTTATCGTCTCCTGATGATGCTAACATTGTTAGCGAAACGCGCGTCGAGTGCAAAAAAGTGTAGTTTTGGTTTGTGGAAAACAATCATAATTTTGTTTTACTTTTGTGGTTATAGTAATTAACGATAGAATTATAGAAATTTAAAACAGTTTTGGGAATGTAAAAAAAATAACGTAAAATTTTGTTAAATGAAACATATCGTTACTTTTGTGAGGTCAGTGCGTGGTGTGAATTTTGTTTTTGGTGTAATTAGAAGATTATGAAAATTGTCCGTTCTTACGAAAGGAAAAGTACGAATTAACCTACCTTTTTTAGTCTGTGATAATTATTTTATTAGCCTCTCTTTTCCCTTACTGCGCAGTCGCACAAATAACGATAACCACAAAAAATTTTATCTTAAGTGGTCCAAAATGTCACGGACCTTTTGCACCTCTTGTTTTGGCCCAATTTCACTTAATAGGTAGCTTATTTGAAGCGTGCGCATTTGATTCGGTGAAATTTGACGAAATTTTAGTATGTTAGAGTGCATTATGATATCAGAAAAATATGTAAATGAAAATTGATTTCTATGACTAGTTCCAGAGATATAGACGGTCAAAGTTTAAAAAAACGTCGTTTCGGGGTATATTGGGTACGCTCAAAAAGGCATTTCCTGACCCAAATAAAATAAGTGATCGACGAATATGGGTTCCCGAGGAACCGCACATGGACTTCCTTATTATTTTGTTGGTAAAGCATTAACAGGTTGTATTTTTTGACACATTTTTATTTTCCTCTATACAAGAATTAAAAAATTATTTTTTAGATAAACTGAACAAGTTTTTCTTCCCAGTAACAGTTACTTTGTCTTACATGTTTTTTTCAATTTTTTTACCATAAAATTTTGACAAAAATTGTTTCCTACTACGAAATAATTATTTTGCAAGTTAAAAATCTAAATATTATTTTGCATTCAGTTAAAGTGATAAGTAGATCATTAATTTTTATAAAAAAGTAGTACGCTTTTATGATGCTTTTATCTAATACAGGGTGCAATTATTTTATCACTTTATGTTTTGCATCTAGGATGATGATATTTTAAAGATTTCTCGGGGTACTCTAAACTTACTTTAACTGCTGTTTAACACTTTTGATGGGGCTAACTTATCAAACAAACATTAAATTACCATAAATTATGACTATGGGTAGTTGCTCTTCCATATACCTACACAGTGACGTAGCCAGAGGGGGGCTTTGGGGGTTAAAACCCTCCCCCCCCCAGAGGGCCCAGATTCTGTTTTAATGTAGCAAAATTGTAATAATCGGTGTTTCACCATAACAATAATTAAGTAACGATGAAAATAACAATAAAAAAAGCTATGTAGTGTTTTACCATAACGATAGTTATGTTACGATGAAAATAACAATAAAAAAACTATAAGGAGTAAACTATTAGGTAAATTGTAGTATTCGTCGTTTTACTATAACAATTAACGATAAAAAAAACAAGAAAAAAGCTATAAAGAGTAAACTATTGAAACATATACTTAAATATTTTTGCCCTTGGTTAAACTACCGTAAACCGTACACTAGCGCCAAAGGTTTCCCGAAAAATAACAGCGTTTTACGATTTAAAAAAAACCTAATTATTTTTAAATTATTATTAAATTGGCCTGTTAGCGGGTACACTAAAACAGAATCTGGGCCATCTGGGAGGTTTTAACCCCCAAAACCCCCCTCTGGCTACGACACTGTGTAGGTATAACCCATAATCATAATTTATGGTAATTTATTGTATGTTTGATAATTCAGCCCCACCAAAAGTGTTAAACAGTAAGTAAAGTAAGTTTAGATTACCCTGAGAAACCTTTAAAAAATCATCATCCTAGATGCAAAACATAAAGTGAAAAAAATTGCACCCTGTATTAGATAAAAGTAAGGTAAAAGTAAAAAAGGCGTACGCAAAATTAAATGAAAATCCCTCGATCAGTTTTAAAGAAATTAAATATTTACTACTTTATTATAAAAATTAATCATATAGAACTTTTTGCATTTCCCTCTTAGCTAGGAAAAAAATAATAAAATAAAATCTATTTTATTTAAAGTTTATTTACTTATTTACTTTAACTGAATGCAAAATAATATTTAGATTTTTAAGTTGCAAAATAATTATTTCGTAGTAGGAAACAATTTTTGTCAAGTTTTTATGTCAAGTTTTTATAAAATTGAAAGAAACATGTAAGACAAAGTAACTATTACTGGGAAAAAAACTTGTTCAGTTTATCTAGAAAATACTAAAACATTAATGATTGCTGAAAAATAATTTTTTAATTTTTGTATAGAGGAAAATAAAAATGTGTCAAAAATGATTTTTTTGACTAGCCCCTGTGTACAACCTGTTAACTTTTTATCGACAAAAGAATAAGGAAGTTCATGTGTGATTCCTCGGTAACCCATATTCGTCGATCACTTATTTTATTTCTGTCAGGAAATGCCTTTGTGAGCATACCCAATATACCCCGAAACGACGTTTTGACCGTCTATATCTCTGGAACTAGTCATAGAAATCAATTTTTGTTTACCCATTTTTCTGATCTCATAACGCACTAGAACATACTAAAATTTCGTCAAATTTCACCGAAATAATTTTTCAATGTATTTCGTGCGGGGTTCTTTGACAATAGAGACATAAAGCTATTTGTAACTCATCGCGGTATACGTATCCGCATCTAGCGAGAACCAAGCACATTGATTGGTCAGAAACTTGTACCACGTTCGAAAAGAGCAGATATATGCTAATTTAAAGTGTTTCTGAACGCAATAGGTGCTGAGATACGATACGTGTGTCGTAAAAATACGTGATACCTAACGCATCTCAACACCTATCGCGTTCACGAACATCTTAGATTAGCATATATCTGCTCTTTTCGAACGTGGTACAAGTTTCTCACCAATTAATGTGCTTGGTTCTCGCTAGATGCGGATACGTATACGGCGATGAGTTACAAATAGCTTTATGTCGCTATTACCTGCGGGTGAATACCGTATCCCTTATAATTGACCTGGTTGCCGACTGTAAAACGTTAAGTAGAAAAACAAAATATTTAAATGGATATTTGAATGCAAATATGTCCAGTATTCTTTTTAATTCTAAAGATGGGTGTCAATTTTTGTTTAATTATTTCCTTTGGCTAGAATTTCCTAAGAAGTTTATAACATTGATTTGCACTGGCAACTGGGATAAGTGATTCCGATCTGTTTATTACAAAGACATTCAAATAAAATAGACCCATACATAATAATTGATACCGAGGTATGG
The DNA here is from genome assembly GCA_963921995.1 of Oxystoma pomonae. Lineage (NCBI taxonomy): Eukaryota > Metazoa > Arthropoda > Insecta > Coleoptera > Brentidae > Oxystoma > Oxystoma pomonae. The sequence continues at coordinate 6,283,934 of OY998166.1, forward strand.
AGAGGTATTATATTTGTCATTCTAAAACTATTTATGCAAAGAAATAACATAGAAAATATTAATTTTTTAAATGTTCTTCAGATAGGTAGTTGCCTAACTAGTGCGGAAAGTGATACTTTTACAAACGGGAAGAGTTCAAGTTTGGAAGGCACTTCCGCAAGAGTTAGGTACAACTTTCTTTCTACGAGTGTTTATGATGACTTTCTTGATCAAAAAATAGATTTTAGAACACATATTTCAAACTGAAAATTTAAAAAATTTTTATGCACGCCATGCTTATTTTTTTTACGCACGGCGTGTGGGAACTTGAACTTTCCACATTAAAATTGATATGTAAAAGTAGACTTTTTCACGCACATTTGCGAATTTGTTTTTTACCTATTTAATGTCAAGTCACCTGCAAAACTTTGTTAAAAAATTAGCATTGGTAAAAGTATTTTTTTAGCAGGGCTTGAAATTTAAGTCTAATTGGAGTTTTTAGATACATTTATAATAAACTAGATTAAATTAAAAATTGAAACAAATTTATGTTTTGGTTTTAATTTCAAAAATACCAAATAAATATAACCTTAGGAAGAAGCTTTTTATGCAAGTAGACAATTGTTGTACAAAAAACGTGACAAAAGTGCCTTTTTCGCCCTTAACGGCCATCGCATGCAGAAAAGTATCACTTTCCGCACTGTTTAGGCAAATAACCAAAAAACCAATTTAGAAAAAATAAGCAAATTCGATTAAAAATAGTAGTATTTTGAAAAAGCAAGATACCTATATTGTAGGTATTATATGATCGTTTTTCATTGTGTAAAAATAAATGGAATTTATACACTCTACTATAATTTTTATTTAATACGTACAAAAGTATCTTTACATTTTTAATAAACACAAAAAAATCTTATGTGGAGTATCTACCTATGTAAATATTATAAATAAAATGTTGTAACAAACATACATTTTTTATCATGTATCTGATATAATGTTTTAGGATATTTAAAAATGTCGCAGCTGGGGTTGGATTCGCAAAAATATCCCAAAAAAAACCTATTTCTTTCCTAATTTATTATTTACATTTTATATTTATTGCAACACTAGTTGCGCGCCTATGGCGGCATATGACAAGATGGCAGCGGAAAAACATATGATAACTAACCTGTGAAATGTTTGGTTTTCACCTGCAATCTCCAGTTTTTGGCCCCCTACGTACTTTGCCATATCACTTTTGCCACAAACACTTAAAAGTCTATTAAAAAAAATATTAAAAACTGTCCAATAATCTGTAAAATATACCAAACCTCGATTATTCTAAAGCTACAAACGGTTATATGGCTGACCCGCCACAAATGCGAGGTTGTCACATTGTTATAGATTTTATATTGGGAAATAAAAATAATTATTCTTTCGCCAAAATATCAGGTATTTTATCTGATATTTCGATCGAAAAAAATATTTCAAGTACCATAACATTTACCTGCACATTATAAATTATTTATTGATTTAAAATTCTGAAAATTCAAGGGAATTTAAATGCAATTATTTAATATACCTAATTTTTTTATATATTTAAATAAAAATAAGGTGTTTCTCCATGTTTTAAAAAACAAACCGGAGGTAAATGATAAAAAGTAAAAATAATATGTTTGTTAAAACATTACGTGTAGAGATACAACTTTCAGCGCAATCTGGCATCGTCGCCAAATTGTTTACCTTATGTCTGATCGCAACTGTGGTAAACATAATGTCTCTATTTAAGTTATACCTTTATGGTTTATTATAACCTCCTTTTCTTTGTTATGTTTTTGAGATTTTAAAGATTATTAATAATTAAAATTCACAGTAAAAAACACAAGAATTAGATATTTTAAATGAAAAATATTATTGGACAAATTCTCTTTATAAATCTTGATAGTAATAAATACCGTATACTTAATGTCATCTATAAACAAATCAAAGGCGGTGTGCAAAAACTAAACATCTTTCCTTAAAAATAACGTAACGTTAGCTACGTCATAATGCGTTATTAAGCGATACAGGCACCTAACGGGAATTTTTCATAAGAGGTGCAAAAGATCCCTATTAACCATAATGGATATTTAAGGGAGAATAATTTTATAGTTACCGTTATTCTTATTTACTTGTTTTTGCAATATTTTTGAAAAACCTATTTATAAAATTGCTTAATTTACTGAAAAATTGCTTATTCATCGCCTTATTTAATTCGCAGAAAATCGGAAAAAAGGTAGTGGATCTGACCAAAAACTGTTCCTGCGACCATTCCGTTATCGTTACCTGACCAAAAAGTTATCTCATAGCCATATCCGAGTATAACAGTTGGTTTGTTATACTTGGGTTAAATCCCTTACAATATTTTTACCCTTCGTATTTAAATTTGCTCCACGTAGAGACATCTAGCGACTTATCGTGTAAACGGCATATGCTTTCCTAAAGCTCGCTTCGTGTGGAATAAAGGTATATTGATTAAAAAGATGGACAACGCCTTATCGATTTTTCCCCGAGGAATTGCCTAACGATTTAAATATAGTAATTACACGGACCAACTTTTTGGTGGATTAAAGCCGTTAGTAGACTTTTTTTTTTTTAGCCGTTAGTTTTCTATTGGGATGGGGTCACTTAAAGTTGGCAAACAATTTTTGATTCCTTGTTGTTAGCGTATCTTTGATGCGTATGTGAAAGCGTCCTTTAAAAAAGAGTTAAAGTTGTGCTTACATTGCACGACGTAACAAAAGCAATTCTTGTTCAGTGCTTGATGCACAGTTTTATATCATGCTGGTCATTTCTATTTCCTTCCTTGTCGAAAGACGTGAGAAGGCAATAGAATGAAAAATAGAAGGAGTGAAACTGTGAATCAGGCATTTATGAAAACCCACAGATAACAAAATGATTAGGATACTCTAGCTGCGTACGAATATTGCAAGAGTGGTCGTAGAGATAGGTGAGACGTAATCGCTGTTGTACGACGTATTTGTTCTGAGCATGCGCACTGTGATACAATTACCATTAAGCACTCTCTATTAACCAACGCATTACGTACCTGGTTGATGGATCAATTTAATAATTGCACTTACTTAGACACACAACAAAAAATTTACCTTTTTAAAAAGTATATTAAAATATACTTGAAAAGCAGGCTTTATAATTTTCATAGTAAATATTTCAATCCGATACTAAAAAATAAACACAATATGGAATCAATGAAAATTATGACAGGATTCTTCCGTGTATGGAGTCCGTTAAATAAAAATCAATTTACTATCTACCTACCCGTCCAAAAAGGCATATCGACAAAAAATGTTTTAGATCCGGCGCTATAGAGGGCGGAGCCGTCGGTCGCAGCAAAATAGGAAATGTTTTTATAAAATATATGAGTTATTAGAGATCAGTCAAGCTATACCCCCCCAAAGATATTCGAGTTTTGATATGCTTATAACTTCAGATGCCTTGATCTGGCATTTGGGACAGATGTTTGTTCAGCCGATTGTGCCCAGTCAGCATCCCTAATCCCTAAGAGATTTAGTTCTGGCTACATTCGGACCATCCACAAATAGTCAACTGTCTACACTCTGACTCTTGCCTCTAGGACGTCTTCAGTTCCTTGTTCGCTTATTTTTTGAGGTCACTCTGTACCTGTTAACTTGTTATTCCTAGAAAATTTTCCGGTCCAATGTTTAGGGTTTCGGCGCCTAGTCTGGCAAGTTCGTCCGCTTTCTCGTTCCCTGGTGACCTGGGACCTACATCAATGTTACCCTCTTGTCTTGAGCCAGCGTTTGCAGTGCTTCAGCGAACTCCTCCATCAGACTACTGACTATTTTGGGTGAACCTAGAGCCTTGACGGCAGCCTGGCTGTCGGAGCATATGTATTTGTCCCTCCTGCCATTCTTGAGCTCCGGTAGGGTTGCTGCCATGATGTAACAATTAAACATAAAAAAGTAAGACAAATGATAGTCATTTACGTTACAAGGCCGGAAAATGCTCTATTAAAGTACAAGTCTAGATGTTTGCGAACAAGGCGTCTAAGGAACTGAGTCCAGAATTTCTAGACGAGTATTTTAATGACATTTCACGGCCGTGTATCACAAAGTACGACCATAGATCTAAGAGACTCATTATAAATTACCTATAACCACCTTACCCTATTAATCAACTATTGTTCGGGATGTGAAAGTAAATAAAAAAAAGGTGTAAACATGCTACCTGAGGATTACAGGTGCAGATTTAAAAATGTGTAATTATTTCTTAATAAGTACACGTTTTTGGCCGAATTAAAATTTATCAACTTTATGACTAATTACGAAACATTATACCATTAGGGTTTGATTACGTTACAAATTAATTTTCTTAAAATAATTAGAACAGGCTTAAGATACCAAGCTGATTTGTGTTTTGAAAATCAGTTAGCAGTTGGTGTTTGGTTACAGAAGAAGTTATTTGTTGTTAATTGTGATTGTATGAAAAATGTTTCGTACGTGGGAGGAACAACCGAGTACGTCACGTGGAGATACGGGGAATAATGCCGTTACCAGATAAAAAACAATTTAAACACGATATTTTGTCACTTGATACAAAAAGCTGATATTTGACGATTACACCACCCTTCCTGACCGTGGGTTATCAAAATTTGTTGCAGTGAAGGAAACGGCAGCTTTAATACGAAGATCGGTAAAAACAGTATGGCGTGTAGTAAATAAACCGATAGTTGAGAGAAAAAAAAGGAAGGATTCTAATACTTCTAAGAAATTGAAAGTGGGTGATGTAGATAACATTCGAAGAAAAATATATCAAATGTATATGGAACAAATTATTCCTACTTTACAAACATTAATTCAAAGATTAAAAAAAGATGATACAGGAATACAGTGTTGCCGTGAGACACTGAGAAAATGTATTTAAAAAAACGGTTTTAAAATAAAAAAAAAATAAACGGCAAGTGATTATGGAATCGGCCCGTTTAAAAAAATTGAGGATGCAATATTTAATTGCAATCGACGAGTATAGAGAAAGTAATAGGGATATTGTTTATCTCGATAAAACTTGGTTTGACACCCATGCAGTTTCAGATAAAGGTTGGGTAGATTTGTCTGGTCACTGCACAACTAAAGCTCCATCAAATAAAGGAAAGCGTATCACAATTATATTTATTTATATTTTTGGCCTTATCAGCCAAAAATATAAAGGATTGCCATACTGACTACCACGACGATACCACATCGAAATTATTTGAAGTCTGGTTCAAGAATAAAATGCGAGCTACCACAGTAGAAGGCTAAATAAAGTTCCGTATTCAAATGACACAAAACTTACCATTCAGGACTACACGTTAGAAAATAATATGTATTTTGAAGATAGCTACACCAAAAAGCAATTGCTTGAAATAATTAAAGCATTTTCAGTACAAAAACAATACTACTGTGATACTTTGGCGGAATAAATGGGCCATACGGTGTTGAGACTTCCTCCTTACCATTGTATGTTTAATCCAATTGAACACATCGCATGAGCTAAAAGCAGCGCTTAAAAGAAATAATGTTTCGCCAAATTTCTGTGGTAGCTTTAATTAGGTCGGCGGAAAAAAATATTTTAAGTAAAAGCTGGCAAAATTGCGTAGCTCATGTCCACAAAATAGAAAAATCATATGTAAATATAGATCTGCTACCCAAAGAACAAATTCAATTCAATAGTTTTATTGTTTCTTTAAAATTTAACAACTTTAATAACAATGGGCTCCTTAACTTACGTAAAAAAGAATATATAAGTAAAATTAAAAAAGAAAACATACGCATGTAATATGCTACAGAGAAAAAATTATCATAGACTTTAATGACGACGATGACAGTGAAACTGACTTAAGTGAAAATTTGTAAATTTTTTTAATATCCCGTATTTTTTTGTACTACATATGAATGTAACTGTTAAATTCAATTTTATAAATTTAACTTATGTTTGTGTTTTTTATTCTATGAGCAAATATATTTTGTAGGTGTAGGATAATTTTTTCATTAAAAAAAAAATTGTTAGACCGAACCGTCAATAAAACATATTACCTTCTTCACCTTTACGGTGATCCGTGGTAGAAATTCACTGATCTATTACAATACTAAGTGCGTGCGACTATACAACGTTTTATTTCATAATTTCTTAAGTGGGAAATCCATTATTAGGGAGTAATAGCCAAACCACCAAGTAAACGTAACGTAGCTCTGAAATGCAGCGTTCTCATTGGTGACAACCGGCAAAGATGCACGTTTCCCCCTCGACTAACGCGATTTCAGTTACCGTATCAGGCGACGTGACGTAACGATACGCCATCCTAGCGTCGCTAGCGCCCGTATCTCATGAAAATCGGTCTCGCTCGACGTACGATTGACAACTTCTGTCGGATCAGAGCCACATTACGTTTACGCGGTGGTTCGGCTTTTACTCCCTATTTTATTCTAATTTTTTTTTACTTACTTTACCGGACTAGTGATGTAATGTATTATATCCTGGACTGAAACCGATAACATAATGGAGTATATTACAATACAGTATGAAATAAACCGTTTTTACGCAAAACAATAATTCTGCCTGATTATATGTAAAAGGCAAAAGATTTCACTGATAAATTTACCAAATGGAGTATATTTATAGCTGGACTATATGAATTTCTTAAAAATTGTGATTATTCAGCCATTTTATTTTAATTGTTTAATATCACAAACCAATCAGTACATACACACGTATAAATTTAAACGAATATATCAGGCGCACCCCGTTTATTACCTGAGTAAATATATTTTATGTAATTTTTATATTTAAAAATTTACGGTAAAATGGTTGGCAAATAAAAACACACTTTAGTAATTGGCCCTGTTAGTGGCTGCACACACACACACATGATTGGGCCCTGTTTACATATCTCACACGCTCTGTGCGCGACAGGGCTATATTTTGGTAACGACAGCTTATCATATCGCATATCGTGTATTTAATCATGCATACAGGGTGTTTCAACGAAAATTAAATCGAAGCGTTTTCAAATATTTGTAGTCCGGTTTAAAAAACATCTTGAACACATCCATTTTTTGTTCAATCTAGACAGCCATTCCAGCGTAACTGAAGGAACACTTTGCACGATTTTTTAAAATTTAGAATTAAATATTGCCATTAAGGCCACAAAAGCGGCATAGATTTGACAACACTGCTTTGCTGTTTTTGGGCCAATCTTTACCGGGCAGAATATCGGAATTTGGCAGGAATGTTTATTTTTGAATTTCTCACAACCGTATCTAGACAGTATTTTGCTGGACTCTCTCATTCCCGAAATAAAATAAACACGGCTAACAATAGTCAAAAATCCTACCTGGCTTTCTCTTTAGGCTCGTCGATAATACAGAAATCTGTAACAACAATTTTTGGATTTTTTATTTTTTGAAAAAAAATACACCAAATTGTAAAAAATATGTTGGATCCGATTTTAGATTCTTATAAATCCTATTATCTGATAACAAAAAAGTTATGGTTTTTTTTCTTTATAAGCGAGATTCTGCCGGAATTCTGAAGTGAGTTCGATTGGAGTATTAGAATTCAAGTTCCGCATAGCCACCGGCCACTTGTCTAATGGAACATTCGGCCAATAAATTGACACATGTCAAGTGATAAAAATAATACGGAAATATGTAATTTTTTTGATTTTGAATAATGATTTTTCTTTTGATTATTTTTAATTTCGAGACATTGCAATCCATGAAGCACGAAGCCGAGCATCAAAACCTTTTATAATAGCATTAGTAAATGGTTGCTTTCCTAATAAGTTATACTTTTCCACACTCCTTCAAAACAATAGCAAAGCAGTGTGGTCAAATCTATGTCGTCTTCGCAGCCTTAAGCACCGCAAATATGTTAACGCTGATACCAAAAAATAAACACATAAATTTTACTCAAACAATTTAAATGTAAACTTATTTTTTATCTGCTTTAGTAAGTTAGTAAAAAGTCTTTTAATATGCGTAACGGACGGAAAAGCATACCTTCATTAGTTTCTGTATTATTTATTTGCTAATAGGACATAAAAAAATGTCAAAATTTAATATAGTCGCAAAGTTAAAATCATACTTAAATAATATTTGTTACTAATTTACCAAAAACCGGTATTTACAACACTAGACCGGAAAATTGGTCTTTACAGGTCGACGCAGGAAATTTACAGGTCGAGCCGAAGGCGAGTACCTGTAGGTGGCCGTTCCTTTTTTGTATAGGTCAAATTCTAATTTATTTTTATTTCTTATAACTAAAGTGTCTAGAAATGGCAGTGTACCGTTGTCCTCTGTTTCATAAATAAATTTAATTGTGGGAAATTTCTTATTTATGTTTTTCATAAAATTTTCAACACTAGTTACTTTAGTGTTGAATACTGCAAACACATCGTCTACATACCTGAACCATAGTTTGGGGAAATACTCAAATTCTTTACTTATAGCTGATTCAAATTTGCTCATAAAGAGATTTGCAATAAAAGGTGATAAACTATTACCTATTGCGGTTCCTTCTAATTGTTGGTAGTAGTTATTTTTATAATGAAAGTAATTTTGATTCATGCAGAGTTTTGTTGAAGATAGGTATTCTAAAGTCTGTTTGTCTTCGAGATTGTTTTTTCTTAGTAGTTTCTCCAGGTATTGTAAGGTATTGGATATCGGCACACTAGGGAACAACGAACTAACATCAAGCGAGATTAAAATTTCACCTTTTTGTAGTGAAATATCTTTAACTTTGTTGATAAATTCAAAATTTTCAAACTCGTTTGCTAGCCATTTTAAAATATTGATATTTCTCTCCAAGAGGGTGAAATCTTAATCTCGTTTGATGTTAGTTCGTTGTTCCTTAGTGTGCCGATCCCCATTACTTTACAATACCTGGATGAACTACTAAGAAAAAATAATCTAGAAGACAAACAGACTTTAGAATACCTATCTTTAACAAAACTCTGCATGAATCAAAATTAATTTCAATATAAAAGTAACTACTACCAACAATTAGAAGGAACCACAATGGGTAATAATTTATCACCTTTTAAGTAAAGAATTTGAGTATTTCCTCAGAGTATGGTTAAGGTATGTAGACGATGTGTTTTCAGAATTCAACACTAAAGTAACTGGTGTTGAAAATTTTATGAAAAAAATAAATTACAAATTTTCCACAATTATATTTACTTATGAAACAGAGAACAACGGTACACTGCCATTTCTAGATAATTTAGTTATAAGAAATAAAAATAAATTGGACTTTGACCTATACAGAAAAGGAACGGCCACCAACAGGTATATTCCAAATGACTCTTTTCACTGCTTACAACATAAGCTTACAAGCTTGCGCTTTTTAACATGTAGATTAGTAAATTTCCCCTTAAACCAAGGAAGATTTGAAGCAGCAAAGAATAGGATTAGGAATATAGCTGGCGAAAACGGTTACGACTTAAGGCTTTTCAAAAGACTTTTCGGAATTTCGGAAAAGATCTACCCAATGATTCGCGTCCTTGCTTTAAAAAATCAATAAATTATATTAAACTTCCATTCCGTTCAAAAAAACTGCGACCACCATGTTAGGTTAGGGCGGTGATTAATTAATAGAATCGGAACGGGGCCGTACCAGAAAAATAAAAAAAATCACTGATGATGATTTTTTTACAGATCAAAACTTCAAAATAAGAAATGATATTTTGTTGCCAAATAAACTTAAAAAGAAACTCTTTGATCCTGATGATGGTATCTACGAAACGAAACGTCAGATTAAAATTTCGAAAAGACATTGTGTTTTTCTAAAAAGGTTGTCACAGACATGTTTTTACAAAACTCAATGACCTCTTAGATTAAGGGAGATATCATGAATTGGTAATTCCGACAATTTTTCAACTTTCCCCTGTAGCTCAAAAACTAAAAGGGACAGAATAAATCTGGTAATACCATTTTTTAAAGCTCAAAAAAGTAAGACAGTAAGACGAAAACCCCATGTCTCTACCTTCAATAACAATGGAGTTTCCCATTGAATGCCATCGAAAATTGGAGACCCTGTAGTCATAAAGCTTTGTAATTCGATCATACCCTAATTATCCAACTTTAACATAAACCTGCACTGTTATCCGATGCCTTTAGCGTCAGTTAAAGTGCAGTAGTATTCCAGCAGTTAATCTACGTTTTATACTACTTGCATCCTTGCCAAAGAACTACTAATCATGTAAATGGAAGAGAAACAGTCGTACAAGGAAGCGGCTTAATCAAAAGCTGGAAAGTCCTGGTAGCATAATTATAGGCAAATTAATTCCTGGCAATGCCGTTGTCTTTAGGGTTTGATAAGAGACGCATATTCCTATATGTTAAACTGTACTTGCGCAGGAGATGTTAAACTAAATTTTTTTCTTCAAAAATTAATATTGAGATTTACAGATAGATCTAAAATAAATGACAACAAAACACTTGTTAGACAGAAGTGATTTTTTTACCTGATGAATCCAAAACAAATTAACCCCTCCACGCACCAAATTTCATCGTAATCGGATGAACGGTTTAGAAGTCACACCGGATTCTATTTGTCATTATACAGGCTGTCCTAAAAATCCGAGTCCACCCTAATATCTCCAGAACCAGAAGAGACAGAGAACCAAAGTTTCACATAATCACATGGTTTATAAAAAACTATCTTTATTTAGATTTTAAATTAGATAATCTATATTTTTTAAAATTTTAATAGAGCTTTCATTCTGTTTCCAAAAATACCCAACATGTTACCTCCTTCTCTAACGGTTTTTAAATAAAATGATAAAAACTTTTAAATAAGAGCAATGATTCAGATAAAGAATCACCGAATATCTGTTTTCTTGTTTAACTCATCAATCGATCTTTGGAGATGATTTTCCTATTTAAAAACCGTTGGGGAAAAAAGTAACATATTACGTGTTTTTGAAAACAGAAGGAAAGCTCTATTTAAAATTTCCAAAATATACAGGGTACCATATTTAAAAAAAGTATCGTCGCCGCCCTAGATTCTCCTCCTTAATGACAGGTGCGATGATTTGCATCCAAAAAAATAGTTTTATGCGCTTCAGAGAATAAAAGTGTACTTCTAATCCATATTTTCCGGGAATAAAGTGGGTCTTTTATTCCCTATGGATTTAATTTTTACGTTTTCTAGAGATTAAATTTTTACTTTTTTTCCCTAGAATTTTGGACTTATTTTGCCCTGGAAATTGAATGCCATTAGTAAAATAGGTAAACAGTCGGTTTGAACCATTCCTTTATTTTACTAAAAACATTATAAAATTTTCAAAAAAGTTACTACAAACTAATTATTTTTATCATTAAATGAATATTCAGATTTATATTTGAACAATTATTCCAGTTGAAAAATGGAGACCGATTGGAACTCTCACAAACCAAACTCTGCACAAACATATTTTTCTTTGAACCTTTATGCTATTCTGATCTATTACTAGTCGTTGCAACTTCACATGAAGAGAAAACATTTTCTTGCAATGATTTGCTTGTAATCGCTTGGTATCTACAATATGATTCTCGTCAAAATCAAAATCGTTTGGTTTAGAAGAACTTGACGTATTTGTGATTAGATGGTCGGCTGTCTTTAAAGAAGAAGGATTGGCAGATATCGGCTCAGATAAGGTATTTCTTGGAGAAGAGGTTGTGTTTTTGAATATCTGGTCAGAAACTGTTTTTTTTTCTGGAAGAGCGAGTTTGCTACATACTCCTCCGCGACGGTGGTACTCTTCCACCCACCATGTCGCTTCTATTGATCAATGTTCGCACGAGAATCCGCTAACATGGTGACTGGCGTTCTACGGAAGCAGTATCCTGTATACAACTGTGATTCTAGAAGATCCAAAAATTGGGCAATTTTTGTTGGCAGATGCCCAAAAGTATTTTTCCCAATAGGTTGGTTGGTACAACGTCCGGCTCGGTACTAAAAAAAAATATAGAGTGCTTTTCAGTATATGAATGAAGAGAAAGATGCTTTGATTACAAACGAGCGAACTTTGTGTTTTTTTTGTGTTACTAATATTTACTAGGAAAAATTCCCCATTATCTTTAACATCTTTGCAATAACTGGCACAATTCTTGACCACGACAGGCGCCGGCAACCCCCATAATCAAAGCAACCTGTAACCTGTGGAATGTTATGATAGATAGTTGTGGAATAATAAGTAATAAATCCTACCTTTGTGGAATAATAAGTAATAAATCCTACCTTTTGTACAAGGAACTCATTATTCGGCGCCTTTTTTAAAAATTGGGCTTATATCCGTCGCTTATTCTTTTCAAAAATCCAACCAATTTGGCGTACTTGCTGATGTCTACGTTCCTTTCTTGAATTGTTTTAGCTTTAAGCATAGAATACTGATTCCAAACGGTTGAAGGCTTCAACTTCTTTGATTTCCTGAAAAAGTATGCCAAAACTGCTTTTTCCTGAGACAAATTTTCAACTTTTTGCTCGGCACGCCAAGAGCGGTATTCTATGAACTGTTTTTGATAAATCTTCCGGGATTTCGATGGCAATAATTGACTTATAGCCTTTTTCACAGCTTTCTCGACATCCATTTTTGTCAATTTAGCGTCACATGCATTGTTTATTGTCATAGCACCGCAGATGTATTGTTTTGATTTTTGATTTGACATCTAGTAATGTTGGTGTTCGTTTTGTTTTGACATTCAAGATTATTAGAGTACCTACAGTTGAAGATTTTTTTAAAGATTTTTCACAATTTTTTTAATTTTTATTCTCCTGAAGTGCATAAAATACTATATACACCTCAGGACTAAAGTGATTTTTAATCCCTCGACAAATTAAAACCATCCCTACGGTCGGGCTATAAACTTTTTGTCTCTCGATTAAAAGTGCCACTCTAGTCCCTAGGTGTATAATGTACTATTTTGAGAACCATCTAAATACGCGAAATTTTACTTCTCTGCCTCTTATATTAGATATTAGGGTGGATATAGATTTTATTTATATTCGGTTGGACCCGAACTTTTGGGACGCCCTGTACATCACAATTCTTTGACATCTGTGTGTACAAAATTTTTTAGAAACCATCAAGTTATTCTTCCCTTATAAAGATGTCCACAGCTTCTCGTGGGATGGTGTATGTATATCACAATTCTTTGACATCTGTGTGTACAAAATATTTTAGAAACCATCAAGTTATTCTTCCCTTATAAAAATGTCCACAGCTTCTCGTGGGATCGTGTGCCAAATGTGATTTTTCGTGTACACAGTTGTGTCATTAAATTTTTTTACGTGCCGCACTGTGGGCCAGAGTCTACGCAAAATGTTGAAAAATTACAAAATATAAACGTGAGAAACAATAAATTATTTCTGTGTATAATAATCAAGTAGGCTCTGGAGCACGCCAAGACAGGTGAACCTCTGTAATCAGTTGTCATGGAGATAAGAATACGCGCTGCAAAGTCTGAAAAGTTTGTTAGTTATCTAACGTCACTATTATTTTTCAAAAAAGTGCGGATAAATATTTGTGTAAATTTGCTGCTAAGTTCGCTCTTTATTAACTTAACTTAGATCGCGTGTATCCTTGTTGGTAGCCGAATGCTTTCAATAAGAAAAGAAATGTATAGAATTTTTATAAAAAATTTATATTTTTTCAGTTTTAGTTGAAATATCTTAATGTTCTCTGTCAGGATAGAGATTCCGAATCTTTTTTTAATTAAGTCTAGGTATCCTCTTTTCTAAAAAAATTATAAGTAGCTGCTACTTTTTGCTACTCTTTGAGAAAACAATTAATTTATATTGGTGAGTCGCCTATATCGCTCAATGCTTAAAAATTTGTAATGGTGTTGTTTTGGCGTTTTCTAAAAACACAATCGAAAGTATTCTACTAAATTTATTTTCACACTTATAGAAGATAACTAATATTAGTTTATTTACTTATATACGAGTGATTTTTAAAGCACGAGCGCAGCGTTTGCATGTTTACAATTTTGCATTTATTTCTTTCTGGCATTCATATACTAACTGTGTGGTGTGGGTTTGGTTGCCCGTTACAGCCACCAAAAATTACAATTAATAGCGATACTATATAGGGTGTTGGGATAAGAGTGGTAAGTGGCTGAATTTCGTTAAAGGTATTTAAGGCCTAGAGGTTTCGTTTGGGAGGCAACGCAAGAGAAATGGCTTCAAATTATTTTGGACTTCGTAATTTGACCGCCATGCTATGCAAAAATATAAAATCCATAGAAATAAAAATATTAAAAATTGAAAAAATAAAAAAACTAAAAAGTTACGCGCTATCACCCAAGGTATCGAACGATGTTTCCAAAGTCATGGCTCATTGTCTAATTTTCAGAGATATCGTAGATTTTCTGTTTTTTCATAGCAGGTACGCCCCCTGGCGTCGAATTATGAACTTTAATAATAAGGATTTTTTTTCTAAACCTCTAGGCCCTATTGTCGAGATAAAGCCGCTTACCAAAAAAAAATTCAAACTGAATTTAAGAAACAACTTGCTATCATTGTAGACCAGCCAAAACAAGGAGCTGGAACCTCCAACGACGGAAATTCAGCAATAATTTTCTTACGAAACTACAAGATATCCGCAAGAATAACAGGGGTTAATGAATCACTAATTTACAGATTTTATGTCATACTGCAGGTTTTTGCAAGCGGATTTAGTATCAAGCTACAGGAGTTCGAGACATACACTTTGGACACAGCTAGGTTTTTTATATCTCTCTACTCTTGATACAGAATGCCTGCAATCATTCACAAAATTCTTGTGCATGGTGCTGCAATTGTAAATGCTTCACTCCTTCCCATTGGACAGCTCTCCGAAGAAGCACAAGAGGCGCGAAACAAAGAGTATTGCAGATACAGAGAGCATAATTCACGCAAATGTGATAGAAGTCAACATCAACAAACCTTGACGTCTTAGGAGCACAAACCTTGACGTATTTAACAATCTCTGCGTTTCATCGGATTCCGTCATAATTATTTTAAGAAAAAAAACTGAAGCTAAAAAGAAAAGTTTTACTCCAGAAGATGTAGATCCTCTAGAATCATTTTCACCAAATGGGTTGTTAAATTGTTTCAGCTCTGATAGTGAATCTGATTAATTTTTTATTTTTATTAAAGTTTTTATATAAGTTAAATTGTTGTAGGTAGGTAACCTTGTTGGTGTAGTTAAAAATAGTTTTCTTCGTTATCACAATTTCCTAAAACTATAGTGTTACATAGATTAAATATGTGGATCAATGAATGATCTAATATTTATCCGTAACTTTTTTCCTATTATATTACTTCGGAGACTCAAGTGTCTACAGGACACAACAACGAAATCGCTAACTTATACTAAGGAACGTTTAAACGATACACTTGTGCGCGGTTATCTCATTTTTTTTTTTTGACGAAACAATATCACCTTTTCATTATCTCCACGGACCAAAGAGCAAAAACTTCAATAGGTTTATCATACAATCATAGGAAGTAAATATGAGGGGTATTTATATAAAAGTAGTCAAATATGCTTTCTCAGGTATGTTTTCCATAAAAATATTGATAAAATTAATTCCAATCGTTTTTCAACATTTTGAAGGGATCCTGGCCCACAGTGCGCCGCGCCGTACTTTGACTGACCAATTAAATTGAGAAATTTCGCGTTGGTGTGTTCAGTGCTCTTATTCTCGAACTGATGGAAATTCTCCTTCCAGGGAGTCAAATTATCTCTTGACTTCTTGACTAAAGGAATTACTTTCTATGAAAATCGGGCAAAAGTGAAAGAAATTGATTTATACCGAAGATTTGGACCAATAAGATGCATAGTAGCGAGAGAATTTGATTTCCTGGGAGCAGAATTTCTATCATTTGAAGAATAGGGGCACAGAAATGGAAAGTGTAAAGTGCTGGCGCTTCTTTATACTACATTTGCACTCATTTTTCCTAGGAAAGAACAACAAACCGGCCGAAACTATGCCAGCGTTGTCTTTGCCTCTTTGGTGTTTAGTTTTGTCTTTCCTATAAATTACAAACTAAGGAATTTTATTCGCTTGCAGCGTTCTTGATTAGTTAGTTAGGTTTTCCATAATTTTTAAAACTTATTAAAATAAAAGGTATTGGCAGTATCATAAATAACCTCTGTAAAAAAGGATTGGAAAGTTTTAAAAACAGTAACAGACCGTATTATTAACTATACACTTCCGGCCACATAAAATGCGTACGCCACTCAGTATTTCAAATTGACAAAAAATTGTCAGGTTTCAATGTTGTCATACGCTTATATTCAAAAGTGGCCCAACCAAACGAATTCGAAAAAGGCCAAATTTTGGCAAAATTAGACGGTGCATCATCATCGCCTCACTTCGAAGAGTAGCGGCCCGTTATGGACGAAACAAGGCTACAGTTGTAAGAATAAGAAGAAAGTATCAAGAAGAAGGAACTGTTCTACGAAGCCGAGGCACTGACTTGACCCAAGTCAGTATTCCTCAGCAGAATCAGCAACTGATCGACTTTTTCGAAGAGCACCCATTTACGATGGGCCCAGAGGCGAAAATTGAGGCAAATTTTCCTGGATCCATAAGAACGACGCGCAAAATCTTATTTAGTGCGGAAAAGAAGGTTCATTTTTGCACTAAACTGTTCACTACAAGAAGAATTTTGGCGACAGGTGGTCTTCACGGATGAAAAAATCTTTCAGTCAAGTCAAATTTTGGTATATCACCGCCACGAACCAACACCGTACTCAACTAAAAAGCCTGTTAACTCCTACCGCTTCAGTGCCCTTTAGCCTATTGTGGCTGCCATTTTTATAACCAAATTGACAAGTAAAACATGGATTTTCTGTCAATTTGGTGTCAATATGGCGCCGAACATAGGCCAAAGGATACTAAAACGAAAATGAGTTAAATGGCTTTTTAGTTGAGAACGGTGTTGCACGAACACGTTATCTCGAAATAATATAGGTATTGCTGGGAGCGAAGACCGGGCTGGAAGATTTTTCGTGAATGTATGGAGTTGGATATCGGCGGAAGGACATGAGGCTCTTTTTGAAATCCATGGAAGATTTAGCAGCCAGTCATCCACAAGGTTTTGTGTATCAACAAGATAGCTGTCCTATCCATACCGCATGCATTTTTAAACAGTGATTTCAGCAAAACAACATCGAGGTTTTGCCATGGCATAGCAAAAAAGTTAACAAGAATGAATATTGTTGCCAGAAATTCCAACCACTTAGTGAAGCTCATAATGAGATGGTACGACCAATTAAGTCATTGTTTCAAATTTAAATTTATTTCAAAATTTAGCAGATTCCATGCCACGAAGACTGGCAAACATTATCGAGGCTGGACGGGACAATGACACGCTACTGAAGGAACGTTTTATTGTTTTTTTTTATTTACGTAGTGTTTTTTTCATGATTTCTTTTTGACTTTGAACATTTTTGATTGTCTGCAAAGACTGAGATTACTTAAATTTACCGATCCTGCAGAGGTGCGCTGACTATGATTAAGTTAATGCTTTCCTTTCGCCAAACACTTTTTTCTTATTCGCACAATTGTGGTCTTGTTTCGTCAATCATGAGTTTTAAGTATAAGTTTTTACAATAAAATGTTGAATAATTTAAAAAAGTGGTTTTATTCATTAGTATATTAGTCTTATAGTAAAGTATGGCCAGTCTCCTTTTTTTTGTGTTTACAATGTCAAAAGATCTAAGCTGTAATTCGAAAACATCAAAATCAGTTACAATAAGCAACGCAATTAGCAAATCTTTCAACAGACGTGGAACTAACTTATGCTGTACGCATTTTATGTGGCCGGAAGTGCATCTCAGTCAATTGTTGATTATCTACAGGGAGATGAAGTGGACGAGTGTAGAAAGGAAAAAAACTAAGCAAGGATAACGTATTTCATATAAAAAAAAAACTTCATTTTACTCTTTTAATTTGACATGGTTTTTTCTGACAAACCGTATCAAATGCCCGTTTTAAATCGACAAGCCCCATATTTTTTTTAACTGCTTTTTTTTGGAATTGTCATTTGTTTTGAGAAGTCTTTGTAAAAGCCTTTTGCCTTATCCTAATTTAATAATCAAACTTTCGCAGAAACTTCTCTTGTATAAGTCCTCACATGTTCACTAATTACAAAAGTAATTAAATCAGAGTGATTTAACAATCAAAACACCGTATACGTGCCGCAATAAGAGCTGAGCAAACTAAAGCAATAATTTCTAATTCAATTAAATTTACGTTATATTTCGTGAGCCACACAATACTGTGAAGAGATGGATTGGTTGGTTAAGGAAGAACAGTAATACGCTCTATTAAGGCGCAATTACACAGACGAACATGCTCAAACAAAAGCTCGTGCAAAAGATTTAAAATTTTTTGCGCGAACATTTTTGTGAGCTTTTCTTTGAACATTTTGTTCGGATAAATTTCTGAGCAAATTATTGCTATCTGTTTTGGAAACATATTTTTAAAGATGAGAATAAATAAAATTTCACATCAGTGATCAGTGATCTCAATTCTTTAAAAAAATGGAACACCAACTTTTATTTTAAATTTTTGTGAAAAAAAGCCGACGGCAAGCGAAACATTATTATTGGCTATCAGTTTTGTCACATGGATTAGGGTTACTTATAATATTTTTTTCTTAGGGTTTTTCCCGGATTTTTTTGCCCGGGGGTTTTTTTGGGACTTTCTTGCGAGTTTTTTTTATTTCCAGGGGTTTTTTTCCTAAATTCGAAAAACAACCCAGGAAAATTTTTCTTTTCCAAAAAATTTTTGAATTTTTCAAATATCGGCAAAAACTCAAAAATTGCACTTTTAAGCGGTAATCCGCGCCTCACGACTATGAGGAGTGGTGGGAAGTGGATTTTTTTTTAAACATATTTTTGTAACTTTACGTTAACCTTAGCTTTGATTGTTTTTTTTTTTAATTCCTCACACCAGATTTACCTACTTGGTTTAAGGCCCCAAGGGTTGCTTAAAAAAGCAAAAGGTTTATGAAAATGCTGAAGATAGATATTTACTGTCAATTTAATGTAATAATCAAGGTCAATTACTGACACTGAACAAACAATATGCAAAGGGGCAACATTCCAATTCAAAAGTCTAGTCTATTACTGCTAAATTACATTTTTTAGACAAGGGTCGGGATCGTAGGGTTGTAAAAGTGGGTAATAAACGGGTATTATTTAAATCGAACGTGCTTTTGTTCATATATTTGAGATTTAATAAAATGTAAATAGGTTTTTTTCATTTGACTTTATTATTATTGTAAAAGACTAAACTAGGAAGTAATATAAAGAGATATGAGTGGTAAGGCGTTTATAACTAACGTATCAAAAAGACAATAAATACCATGATTACAAAAAATACTCTCACCACAACTACGACGTGTAAATATAAGGAATTCTTTATCTGGTATTGTAAGTTCAATTTTTTGTGAAGTAAATCCAACCCAACTCGACCCAAACTACTCTACGTTTCTCTGATATTTGGATGGACATTTTTAGTTTTAGTTTGCGCCCGTCGCTTTTATTATTGTGATATGAGAATGCGAAAATTTATTTTCTACTTTTTAGTGCACTTTATATTTTATAAAAGCTTCTTTTTATTTAAAATAATTTTTTAATTTTTAGACTATCATAAATCTATCCTTTCGATAATTATCTTCCCTAAAAACCCCTGTATGCCAATTTTGATTGAAGTCGAACAAAATAAATCTTTTTCTTCCTCCACTTCTCTCATTAGCGGGAGGGGGTGCCTAATAATACCATATTATTGTATTGTCGCCGCAACTATCAATACACACCGAAAACTGAAATTGAATACCAAATTTGAGTTGCAAGATTTGAGCCGAACATACAAACATACATAAATAAAAGCTTGTAAAAATCGCCAAAAATTTCAATATTTAAAAAATCGTAAACGCAAGTTCTACGCGTCAATAAAATAAAACGAATTTCTTTGTTTTGCGTCGGAGAGCCCTTTCTTTATGGAAAGATTTGTTCTAAAACTTTCATAAAAAAACTGCGTTGACCCTTGTTTGTTGTCATGTAATTTTGTGTGACAATGTTCATTTGACCAAAACTCCCTCTCACTAGTCTACGGTTTTTACCTTCTCCTAACCCAGCATCAGCAACAAATAAGTGCCAATTATGGTATACTGGCATATCCCCTATAAAAATCAAATCAATCGAAGTTGTTTATGAGGTAAAACGTGAATTTCGACATCATATCGTTTTTCCGTCGGAAAGCACTTAATTAAAATACCTTGTTTTAAAACTTAGTCTTTCTATTTTCAGTTAAGTTCAATGAATTCCCATAAAACTATAAAATTTAAATTTGTAAAGAAATTTTTATACCCCCAATTCTTCAAATAAATTTTGCTCAACATTCTCTCCAAAATTTACGTGTGTTTTTTTGTACGAGATTTTGCTCGAACATTTCTTTGAACATTTTGCTCAAGAGGCTCGTGTAAATGTTTGTCGGCATTTCAACATCAAAGGAAAGTTTGTCTGTGTAAATGCGCCTTTAAAAAGCGACTCTAAAATAAAAAAAAACATGTTAAAGGGACCATTTTCACGGGATATTAAGGGTGAATTTGAATCCTAAAAACAGCTCGTTTAGTTAAACAGATGAACCGCACATCACAAATTAACAAAATTTTGCACAGTAGAGGCTTCTGGTGAATTAAACATTTTTAGGATACGTAAAATTATATAAATGAATGGTCACGGGATAATGCTTTAAACTTTCACCGTACAAAATTTGATACAAATTTGATTAACAGCTTTTTAGATTACCTAATTTTATTGGAATTTTTTATTCAAATTCACCCTTAAATCATTGATGACTAAAGCTTTTTAGAAAATGCATTAAAATATATTTAAAATAAATATTTCTCGAAATTATGAAGATTAGGGTATATTAATTTTAAATAAATTGGATAAAGAATTATTCCAGGCCTTTTTTAATTTTTTTCGTAAAAAAATGTTTCCAACGCCATTAAATCCAAAAAAAAATGGGATGAAAATAAATATAATAAATATGGTGAATTTTGGCCTGCTTTTCAGCAAATAAATTTAAGATGGCTGATTCGCATCTTTAACAAAAAAAGCGTTTTGATTTGGATTTGGTTATTTTTAGTTAGGCATGGTAGGGGGCGCCACATTCGCAGATACAACATTGCTGTTTACGATTTGTGTTTTGGTATAAAAAGATATTTAGTTGCTCCAAAATGTTATTGTAGGTTTTATTTAAGCTTTTTTGTTACTTATAAAAGTAACGGACAGAAACTTATAGCAATTTAGATACATCCACATACAGGCTATTTTTTTAGATTTATTTTTGTTTTTATGCCAGATTAATAAAGATAGGGCCGTGAAAAATGATCTAACATAAGACCCTGTTTCTGTACGCAGTTAGACACTTACGGTGGGATTTATTAAAAGGGTTTAGTCTATTTTAGAACGGTCCTAAGTTTAAGTTAAATTTTTGGTTTTAAGCATTTTAAACCAACCATCCTTGAGTTTTGGACATAGTTTGATTTATAAGAAGAATTTTAATAAATTTGTTTATTAAATAATCATCTTAACACAATCTTTTGTGGGATTTAAGAAGAAAGTTTTAATTTGAAAGAAAAGAAAATTAAAAAATGTAAACCCACGTGGGGTTTAAATAGTAAACACTCTGTAGAAGAAATTAAAATTGGGGTTATATGTCACTCTAATTAAAAGTTACTTTCGTTTATTAATTTTTTCAATTAATACTTCATGTCACAAAACGATTTAGATGGGTAATAATAAAATAAGGAGTACATTAATTTCGTATTTATTTAAAAGGTGTTTTTATTTATAAAATGTATTAACAAACTTAAGTGCAAGTTTTGTTTACATTTCTGTCACTGTCGAAATGTCAGTTTCAAGATATTAGCTGCGTTCAAATCACAAACAGCGAGTTAGGATATCTTACCTCTGCTTGTAGCTTCGCTTGCACCAACCTCTACTGATGAAAGCTACACCTTTGAAATGTGTTGGCTTTGAGTAAGGAAAGTTTTCTTGACTAAGCGTTTAGATAACCTCAATGTTTTAATTTCAGTTTGTAAATAAATTAATATAGTTTTTTTGGATTTATTTGTTTTTTATATTTTTCGTGCATAATCAATGACCTTCACTTATGTTTGTTTTGCGTCGTAGTGCCCTCATAAATATATTTTCTGTACTGAAAACTGGTTCAAAATATGGCGTTTTTCTGAACAAAATTGGAGGTTTTTTATTGGTTAATGAACAACTTGCGATATTAAATAAGGTAAATTAGTCCTTGTAAAAAACGGTTACTTGGGGAAATTATAAACGAACTTAATGCCAATTGCCACAAAACAATCCTTTCTGGGGGCTATAAATTTAAACCAACCCCCAGAAATGGTCTAAAAAATCACCAACTTTATGACCTTAAACACAGATGAAGCTATTATGTGCCAAATTTTTGGCGTATTCACCATTTTGAAACCTGTAAAAAAAATAGTTTTAGGACATTTTCTCCTAATATATGGTATATTTTGAGAAACAAAGCATTTTTTCAGTGGTATTTTGCAATAACAATACAACATAATGAATAACTTTGTGTCTTTTTTGTATGGGTAAGTGTTTTTTGAAGATTGGTTTTAAGATTTAGTACCCCCCACAGGTGTAAATATTTAGACCTTAGTAAATCCCACGGTTTAAGTTGCACAAATAGAGAGTGCTTAGTCGTAATCGTAATAACTCAGCGACTACGTCTGATCTATCTCTACGACCACCCTTGCAGTATTCGTATGCAGCTAGTGTATCCTAACCATTTGTTATCTGTGGGTTTTCCATTCTATTGCCCTCTAACTTTTTTCGATAAGGAAGGAAATAGAAGTGCGAAGCACGAAGTGAAACAGTACATCACGCACTGAACTAGAATTGGCTTGGTTATGTTGTAAGCACAACTTTAACTCTCTTTTTTAAAGGACGCTTCCACAAACGCATGAAAGATACGCTAACAACAAGGAATCAAAAATAGCTTGCCAACTTTAAGTGTCTATTAATTATCATCACGTCAGACATGTTTGCTTCCTCAAGTTGAAGGTGATCTGGCGGGCGAGGCGAATCGCACCAAGGTGACTTTCGGTTGATCCCATATAAGTATTAGATATATGAAGGACCAGGATGCGAGAAAATCGTCGCGGCAACGGTCAAAATCTAGATTGCCATGAAATGGCCAATGGGTTAAAGACGACTCGATCTGATCCTGCGCGAGTTTGTAACGTCAAATCACCTCATTTCTCGTTCAGCGCACTTCCAGCTGACGAATGCGCATTGGAGCCCGTCTTTAATCTATTGGCAACGGCCAACTTGGTATTTCGCAGGGGTTTCCGCGACGCTTTTTATCATAGGGAAATACACGGGCAGGGCCTTTACAGTATCTCATAGTGATATGGTTGATCCTGTTCCTGCCCTCTCCTGCTTGATAGCAGTCCTAAAATTTCTCAGAAGTATAAGGAAAAGAAGGAGATCTCGTTTGTGTAATATCTTTAAATATTGATTAAATTCATAGATAATTGTTCATATTTACACAACCAACCAACCAACCAACCAACCAACCAAGTCTTAATTTTTTATGAATTTGAGAGCCGCAACCGTTTTCAACCAGCAAAAAAGGCCGGTTCCGATTTCCAACGCACATGATGCGCTATTTATATAGATTTGGTCTAAGGGCTAATTTAACAACGAAAGGTAAAACTACAGATTAAACAGTAGTTCAAACTTCAGTTTAACCATTGGATTAAACCATTGGAAAACAAGTTGCTCAATTTTATAAGTCGCAGTTAAACCACGGCCAGGAAGAAAAAAAGAGCTGTTGGATTAACTGTAATATTAGAACCACAACGAGATTTTTTCTAGTTTAAAAAGACTACATTTTCTTGGCAAATAGGGTTGATTATATTAGCCATATCCTTAAAATGGCACCAAATAGAGCCAAACCCAGCATAGTC
This sequence comes from Oxystoma pomonae, assembly GCA_963921995.1. Taxonomy (NCBI): domain Eukaryota; kingdom Metazoa; phylum Arthropoda; class Insecta; order Coleoptera; family Brentidae; genus Oxystoma; species Oxystoma pomonae. The sequence goes on from OY998166.1 coordinate 6,307,958, forward strand.
ACCAAATTAGATAAAAATCCGTCAAGTAGATTTTGAGATATCAGCGTTGGTTACAGACGGAGATACAGCCAGAAGCCACAACAAAAAATGTTCAGAATTGTCAGAAACGCAAAGATATACAGTATAGTACTGGTCTGTGGGATGTTCCAACTCTTGTCAAATTTCCTCCTGCACAATTTCGAATGTCTCTTGAGATAATCTAAACCCTTTTTTAAAATCTTCATCGTCGTACTCCTCTAAAGGATTTGTTTCAGGATGAATAATTTTTGGTCTTCATGGTGCTTCGACAATGTTAATAATTTCGTCATCATCTTCAACCAGTTGATCAAAAAAAATTCTCAGTCATCGATCATAGCGATTTCACTAAATACTTACTGTTTTCACCAAAAAGAAATTTTAAATAAATATTTAATAACTGTTTTTAGGTTAGAATCTTTCTGTAACTATTAAACCAGTGGCGGTCCCAGGGGGGGGGGCGATCTCCCCCCCTTTGCTTTAGAAAAAAGTAGACAACAAAGATGCTGGTTGAAATTAACTCTGTGTTTCGGACTTCCATTGTCTATATTTTATTTATACACGACGTTTCGATCAGTACAATCTCTGATCGTCTTCAGGTGAGAACTACAATCAATTCCTAAGGCTACGTACTTATATACTGTAAGAAATCACTCAACCTTGAAGTTTAAGAAGTTGGCTCCGCCCAAGGAGGGGCTTCCAAATATTTGGGATTTGGTTTACTGAAAATATCCTGATTCTGCCCAATAAAGGCAGCTTCAAGGAATTTTCGTTTCTTCCAGTGTGACTCTTTGTGCAAAACCTTTGCTTCTGCCCACTTCATTCGGTGTTGTTTTGACCATGCATGTTCGGCGATTCCTGATTTCGTTGTTTCACCTTTTTGGGTATTCGTTTGATGTTCCTTAATTCACCACACTCACAAGGAACTTGGTAAATGCATTTCTTATTTTGTTTGTTCTCCGGTTTTGTTTTACTAAGAAGGCTTCGAATTGTATTGCTAGATTTAAAGGCTGTTTTAATATTAAAGTTTTTCGCTACTCTTCGAATTTTCTCTGATACTCCTTTAACGTATGGAATTGTAAGGAATGCATTTGCCTGGTTTTGGTCTTGTAATCTCTGTCCTGTTTGTTGAAATTTACAAATAGTATCTGTTATAAGTTTAAGGCTGTAACCATTCTGCCGCAGATCCTTCTTAATGTTTCTTATTTCGATTTCCAATTCATGAGAATTGTTACAAATTTGAACGGCTCTGTTATACAAAGTTTTGATTATGCCTCGTTTAGTTGTAGCAGAATGATTTGAACCTTGATTTAAATATTGTCCTGTGTGAGTGGGTTTACGACTGTTGTTCTGTTGTTTTCTACTCGTGTGACAAGTACATCAAGAAAAGGAATTTGACAATTTTGCTCCAACTCCATTGTGAATTTAATTCGTCTGACGGCGTTGCTGCATATCAACAGACATATTGAAATTGACATTGAGCGAATCATTAACCGGTTTACCCAAAAAAAAACGGAAACGAATTTTTTTTTGAATTATGCAATATAAAAGCTTTTTAGGCCTCAAAAAAAAAGTATTTAGCTATTAGGTTTTGTTTGTGTTTTGTTTGTTATCTATGTTTTTATAACTGAAAAAAATTATACTCAAGCGCGGATTTCATGGGGATAGGGGGATAGTTAACCTCCCTACCTTGGCTTTAAATTTTTTATGAAAACATTTAGAAAATCAAAAGTAGGTCAACGGTAGGCATACATTGTGGCGCTATAACACCTTTGATATTTACGGAATTAGTTTAATTTTGTGTTAAAAATGGCATTTGTAGTGTCATTTTCTTAAAAATTTTCCGAAGTTTGTTGGTAAACTGCACCTATAAAACGTAAAAAAGTCGACATCCGTGGTATCAACTGAGGTTTCACAACTATGAGTAATAAAATTGCGCCTAAATAAAAATGGAACGGACTGTAAATAAATTTTATAATTGTTTATCCCTATCAACTGTTGTGCGTCTTCGCAAACTTTATCTTTAGGGTGGCTATTTAGAATCTAATTTTGTCAAAGTACAGAAGGGGAGAGCCAAAATTTAAAGCTAAATCAGTGTAAATGGTTTGCGGGGCTTCACATAATCACAACGACAACCGATGGAAAAACAAGCAATCACCGGCCAAACAATATATTTCAATTACCGCCCATCGTTTAGAGCCGATCACTTAGCTGAGCTCGTTTGTTAGTTACACCCCGTGTTTCATTTTTTTCAGGACCCCATTACAAAGATTTAAATTAAGCCAAATACCAATTCTAGTTTTCTTGAAGGTATAGTTTTATGGATTGAAGGATCTATTTAATGCAATGTCCTTTTTTTCAAATGACAACGTCTCGCCAAATTTATTTGCTTCTTCAGGGTTAATAAAGACGGCCGTTCTATTGCCAAAAGACGTCATCATGGTAAAAAGGCATTATTTTTACACAAGGTACCGTAATTATCTCTCGGTCAAATTTAATTTTTACACCCCTGTCCCCTTCTGCTTAGGTGTAGTTAAACCCAAAAAAACTGGATTTTGTTCAGTAAACAAAAAAATAGTAGAAGTTTATGTTCCAATGAAGTAGTAAGTATTATTTTATTTTAATTTGCTTTAAATAAAACATTTTAAACATTTACGTGGTACAACTTTCGTCGCCGAGACCTGTTGCGCTAACATCATGCAAAAACAAAGGAAAATCAATTAAAACTTTCCACAAAGCCCTTTTAACTACCATTTCTAAACACCCTTTTACACAGAGGGGAGACGCGTATTGTATGACAGAAAACAAGATTATAGAAAATATATTAAAATGGGCAGTCGGTACTAAACTTGCACAAACATCGCTTTTGGAAAAAGAAAACCTCAACAGTGAGATTTACTAAGATCTAAAATAGTACCCCCCACCTGTGGGGGGCACTAAATTTTAACACCAATTTTCAAAAAACACTTACCCATACATAAAAGACACAAAGTTATTGATTATTTTGTATTGTTATTGCAAAATTCCACAAAAAAACTGCTTTTTTTTCAAAATACTCCATATTTTAGAAAAAAATGCCCTAAAACTAATTCTTTTTGACGGGTTTCAAAATGGCAAATGGCAAATACGCCAAAAATTTGGCATATAATAGCTTCATTATTTGTGTTTTAGGTTATAAAGTTGATGATTTTTTAGACCACCTCAGGGGGGTGGTTTACATTTATAGCCCTCAGAGAGGATTGTTTTGTGGCATTTGGTAATAGGTTCGTTTATAATTTCCCTAAGTAACCGTTTTTACAAGGATTAATTTACATTATTTAATAACCCAAGTTGTTCATTAATCAACAAAACACCTCCTATTTTGTCCAAAAAAACGCAGTATTTTGAAACCGTTTTCAGAACAAAAAATATATTTATGAGGGCACTACGAGGCAAAACAAACATGAGTGAAGGTCACTTTTTGACGGGTTTCAAAATGGCAAATGGCAAATACGCCAAAAATTTGGCATATAATAGCTTCATTATTTGTGTTTTAGGTTAAAAAGTTGATGATTTTTTAGACCACCTCAGGGGGGTGGTTTACATTTATAGCCCTCAGAGAGGATTGTTTTGTGGCATTTGGTAATAGCGTAGATAGAAAATACTTAAGATATGTAACTGATAAGTGGAAGTGAGAATAGTCCGTTGCACTTCCACTCGTTATAAACCCTGATCAGGCAAGTGGTGCCCCCCATTTACCTTGCGGAAAGTATGGAAACCAAAAATTTTGTTTTGCCGAGTAACTGTTAGAGGGCGCTAGCGGAGACCGCAATAAATAGGTAGTGCTGGCAACGAGGATACATGCTAATATCCGACGAAAGCCGACGGTATCCGAACAGCCAGCCAAGCCATGAAAGGGGAATTACCGCAAGTTTTTGATTCTTTGCTGAATACCGGTTTATCAGTGGCGTAAATGAATGAACTTGTTGCCAAGGGAATGGGAGCTGGTAGAGAGATCATAATATAAATTCATGAATATGCTGAATGAAGCAAGACAGTTTTTATTATTATTAAACGATTATATTTAACTTTACAGTCTGCCTGACTATCAAATTTTGCGATTCGTTTTTGACACACTTCCCGTAAACCGATTTTAATAAAATTTGGCACAGTAGTGTAGTTCGGATGATAATACAATATTATGAAAAAAAAATTGGTGGGTAGGGGGTGGTTAAGGTTTAAAAATAAGGGGCTAAATTCATTGACACACTTCCCGTGAACCGATTTTAGTGAAATTTGGCACAGCAAAGTAGATCCGATGACAATACAATATTATGAAAAAAACCTCGAATAAAACACTCAAATTTTTCAAGCCTTCACCGGTTTTTTAGCGTTCAAAAAAGTACTGCAAAAACATCTTTCCTCTGCTAAAATGAAAAATATTTAATGAGAGAGGGCAGAATTTTAGAGGTAGATGAAGAGATAATTTCGTAAAGTGCAAAAATATTAAGGCAATTGTGTACTAAAAATTTTAGTTGTCATCTGTCATCTTTAGTGGTGTCGTGCATATGATTTTTATTTTGCCATTTTATTAAAAATTCTCCTCCCTATGACAGTAGCTATTTGGATTAAAAGTTCCTTTTTTTCCAAAAATTTAGTTTTGGGATACAAGAGTGTCGCATTTAAGCATTGCAAAAATATTTCGGAAAAAATTATTTTATTATATATTATATTAGTTGATGAGCATAAATATAATAAATGCTATAATCTTATTTCTATTATAGGTATTTATTGTATTTAATTTTTTTAAATATGCTTTTTTATTTTAACTTAACAACAATTTGTTTTCAAATTTAAATATTTAGCGGCCACATTACAAAATAGAATCATCTACCATGATGAACCTGGAAATAATTTAGTTAAATACCTGTTCAATTATTTTAAGATGTGCTAAAATACACTTATATACACGTTTTTTTGTAATTTTAAACACTATAAAGAACTTTGATTGAAAGAAATTAATACCACCTTATGACTTACACGATAAACAATTACAATTTTTGTCGTTTTTTGGATAAAAAAAAAACACTCAAGATGACAGACAGATGACAAAACAGAAATTTTGAGTAAACAATTGCCTTAAATTATTTCCATCTTTCTCTAAAATACTTTTTAATAGCCTGCTGTCTCTCTTCAACAACCTTAAATATTTTTCATTTTAACAGAGAAAAACGGTTTTGAAAGTTTGAGACAATGATGTGTTTGAAATTAACTCTGTGTTTCGGACTTCCATTGTCTATATTTTATTTATACACGACGCCTCGATCAGTACAATCTCTGATCGTCTTCAGGTGCAAACTGAAGACGATCAGAGACTGTACTGATCGAAACGTCGTGTATAAATAAAATATAGACAATGGAAGTCCGAAACACAGAGTTAATTTCAAAAATGGTTTTATTGCAGTACTTTTTTGAAGCTAAAAAAAAAGTGAAAACTTGAGAAAACTGAGTGTTTTATTCTAAAAATCGAAAGTTTGGAAAGAAGGCTATACAATGGGAACAAAATCTTGGCATAAAAATTTCTTAAACAAAAACGTTACCCCTTTAATTATGCTAAAATATCTTAAGCCAAATTTATTTATATTTAATATTTTGTTTATAACTGAAATTTTCTAGGAAATTCCCGAACTGCCCGATGTTTTTTTTTAAAATAGTTCCTACCTACTTAATTATTAATGCGAAAAAACGGTAATTATGCAATATACGGTTTTCTGTCATTTTTGATTTTTTATGAAAAATTCTTTATGGTGGCACCTACTAGAGTCCCTAGGACCCCAAATCCGCCTGCGCCGGTTATTTTTTTTTTATTTTTTTTCACTAAAACCACCCAATCCAACACAGTCCAACCCAACCGAACCCAAAACAATCAGAAAAACATTACAACCCCCCCCCCCCGGGCACCCTTTTTTCTCTTAAAAAAAAATCGGGCGCAGGCGGATTTGGGGTCCTAGGGACCCTAGTATAGGTGCCCCCATAAAGAATTTTTCATAAAAAATCAAAAATGGCAGAAAACCGTATACTGCATAATTACCGAGAAAACATTTACCAACAGTTTTTTGTTACTATAAAACAAAAACATGCAAAATAAGGAACACTTACCTGTAAGCGTTAATAAATCACAAGAATAAAACTGTTTTTGTTTCAAAAATCACAAAATCAACAAGATCATCTTTTTTTTTCTAACACCAAAAAAGTACTCATAAGAACAAAAAGAATATTCTCTATGTCGTCATAAAAAGTTAAATTCAATGATATACGGTTCGATTTCCACCAAATCTAAACAATGGCAGTGATATTTCTATTTTCTACACTATCTAGCGCAGGAGGAATGTTAATGCTAAGTTAATAGCGCCACCTATACGAAGTCAAGTGAAACATTGGAGAGTTATTACAGATTGCAAAGGAAAATTGATTATGTCTTCTATGCTTACAGATTTCGCTGCGGCGAAATGCACTGGGTTGATGACATTCGAGTTGTCCAAAAGCGACTATGCGCGCTCTGGGGAGTTATCCACGAACGAAATTTTTGCTAACATTTTAGCCCGTAAGGTTACCTATCTTCAGTATTTCCTCTATCTACGGTAATAGGTTCGTTTATAATTTCCCTAAGTAACCGTTTTTACAAGGATTAATTTACATTATTTAATAACCCAAGTTGTTCATTAATCAATAAAACACCTCCTATTTTGTCCAAAAAAACGCAGTATTTTGAAACCGTTTTCAGAACAAAAAATATATTTATGAGGGCACTACGAGGCAAAACAAACATGAGTGAAGGTCACTGATTATGCACGAAAAATATACCAAACAAAAAAAATCAAAACAACTATATTAATTTATTTACAAAGTGAAAGTAAAACATTGAGGTTATCTAAAAGCTCAGTCAAAAAAACTTTCCTTACTCAAAGCCCACTCATTTTAAAGCTGTAGCTCATCAGTGGAGGTTGGTGCAAGCCAAGGTGCAAGCAGAGGTAAAAGATCCGAACCGATCAAACAACAACTAACAAAGGTCATTTTTTACAAAATTTGACTGGGCAGCTGACAAAATTTTTAACAAATAAGGGCAAAAATTGACAGCTAGTGAAGAATGCCAAATTAGATTAAATTAAAGCACTAAAACAAAAAAGTTTTAAAATGACAATTTAAGAGACGGAGACGAAGGTGAGCTCCATAACTCAATGTGAACATTTTTTTAAAGGTTTTTACTAAACTTTTTGTACAGCCACAAACGAAACAAACAAACTAACAACAGTAGAAAAAAAAATCGAAAAAGAAAGTTAGGACTTATCTTTTACATAGCTTGTGTATAATTAAATTTTTAAAGACTAGGTTTATAATGCAGTTGTTGAAAACAAAATTTCCTTGTTCTGATTTCTATGACCAATCTTTCTCCCAAATCAACTTATCAAATGTCCGAAATCTAATGTTTGGACTGGTCCTATTAAATCTAGACCAAGGAACACAATAGGGCCACCCTCACGTTTTGACGTCTCCAAAATGCACAGCTTGTTTCGTGTAAATTATTTCACTCATTCTTGCTGACAAATAACACTGCATGGCTTAGATTTGTAGTGCAGTGTGGTGAAGTGAGAGAATAATTTTTTTTATCCCAAACTTAATTTTCAAATCCATTTAATAACAAAAACTTTTGACTCTAACTGATTCAAATAGTGCGGTTAAAAACTCGCGATTTCCATTTTTGCTGGCAGAAAAACTCTAGGGCCAAGAATTTTCCTACACAGATAAAGTAGACTCTGGCGTATTTTTAATGATAGTTAAAATCAATCACCCCCCTCTGGATCCAGAGGCGCAGGCTAAAGATCATTTTTAGAAAATTAGCACGACATTAGATTCTGAGTTTGAACATTTAAAAAATGTCTGCAACGTCTTGTGAATCCTATAAAATCACAATTTTAGTTCAGGCCCGCCCCATAAAGCTGTAATAATTTTTTTTTAAATCGATACTAGCCGTGTTTTAAGGAAATTTCGATTTTGGTAGTTCACTGAAAATTTCCATGATAGTTCGTAAAAATCCGCACACAGGAAAATAATTTTTATTTTATGATATTCAGCAGAAACCAACCTTTCCAAACTGCTAAAACTACACCAAAATAATCTACATGATATTCTCTAAAAGCTTTTGTCACAATTTTGTTCAGTTTTCGGAAAAAAATCTGAAATTTTACTGAGTTTTAAAGGATCGTCTTTCCTTAATGTATTCTTGATTTGATTTCATTTATAGAAAGGACATTTCATGTCGATTCTAAAAATGTACAAGTCTAAAAATGTACAAGGTACGATGTTAGCTTAACCGGATGTCAGGTTTTGGTTTCTGTAAGGCAACCTTTGAAATTCCGACACCTCAAGATTGGAGAATAAGCATGTGCATAATCTACACGACTTAATTTAATTATTCCTTAAACCGACCCAACGCACAAATATGAGCACATAAAACGTTCTTTTGTACTATTTTGAATATAGCTTTCCAACAAGTAGGCACAGTGCTCAAAAATTCAAATGGTTAATGGTATTTCTTGCATTTTTTCTACTGTAACTGCCTGCATAATAACAATTTTGGAGCATATTGTGATCTAGTTTTGAATGTATACACTGCTTGTAAACTGTTCATAGGATGCAGAACAAGCTCCATTAATAAAAAATATACCGAGTGTTCCAGTTATAAACAAACACCTTGTACCCACATAATTATTTGAAGAAAATATAGTTGCCTAATATAATATATTTTTGATTCAAAAAACCATAGATCGCTCTATAGATAGATTAAGCTCGGTTCTTCCAATAAATAACTTTTATTAACCATTTTTTAATTATTTCTAGGTTACTTAAGTAGATATCTCGTACTCTGCCCCAGCCCACTGTACCATAACTGATCTGTGACTGAAATAGTGCAAAATATACTTGTTTCAGGTGTTTTATATTGAGGTACAGTTTAAGATAGGAGAATCTAGTTACCAAGTGTCTTGTTTTATTTAATAGGTTTTGTATATGTTTGTCCCATCTTAAGTGACAATCAATTTATAGGTATGCATAATTATTTAATGTTTTCTGCTTTTGAAATTGTTGTATTCTTGTCTTGTCTTGTTGGACCCAAATGACACTGCTCTTGTAAAACTTAAAGCAAAAACTCTAACCAAAAAATTTACCAGCTACCATAACGCCAACGATTTTGAGAGCTGATGGAAATAATCAACGCTAGAGTATGTCCGTAAATTTAAAATTTTGGTCGGGAAATGCTTCTTGCCTTTACCAATAGCACGACAAAAAAAGAAAGAATGAAAAAACGACGATTTTCCGTAATTCTCGGTCATAAATCTTTTTGACAATGGCACCTATAATAATAAAGGCTGATCTATATAAAATTTAATTAATTCTAATAAATTGGACATTATTTTCCTTATTTAATATACGAAAACTACCATAATAAATAAAAGTAATTCTTCTATTACAGTCTCACCAATGATTCTAAGAATAAACGTGAAAACTGTTTGAAACTACGTTTTTTAAACGCGTGTGAACACATCTTAATTTCACTAAACGAAAAAAAAATCCCCGTTGTCCAACGCCTATGCAACGTTGCAAAAACGCAACTATACCGACACACCTAAAAAAACTTTCCAATAATTTAACGTTGAGGTAAAGTTTAACAACAAGTTAGAACAAAAGTGTTGATTTTGCCCCCAAAGACACAAAAGAAATATTAGGATTCTAACATTGGTTTGTTAATTTTAACTAAAAATGATTATTTTACGTAAGTTGTTGATCTGCCTTAACATTTTAAAAATAAGCAATATTTTTTTTAATTTAATTTCAAATCTGAATTGTCTGCGCTAGGAACCTTTGTTAAGAGAAGATTAATCTACAAGATAGAGCTGAATTTTTCATCAAAACAGAATTACTTTATTGCGGCTAGTACTTTTGCCGGGTGGCGTTTTGCCCCTTTCATTCTTTTCTGCAGCGAGATTAAACAGATATGATTCTATCTTTTAACTCTATTATTCTTCTTCACAGAGCGAATTACTTTAAGTTTTTCGTTTTGATGAACATTTTGCTTCTGTATCACAAAATAAATAAGCACGTTTAGTTTTCTACATTTTTACGGGGATCTGAATACGTTTTCAAAACCCAAGTAACATTTTTCCGCCTCTAATCACATTCTGACCAAGATTAACGTTCCATTTGGTGCTCGTGGTGGTTGTTTCGGCAACGACGAGTTTTAGACGTTTTAACAACGGCGTATTAACTACGTGTGCGACCTCCGTTAAATACCGACGTTGTTGAAAGGTTTTCACGATGAACTGAGAATTGAGAAACGTCGTCTTATTAGCTCGGGTAAAGACTCAACGCTTTTAGGAGTGAGAGGGGAAAAAAGATGACGAAAAGCGAAATAGAAGTGAGCGGCAAGAAGTGAACCTGGCCAATGTTGTCAGAAACGGTTTTATTGGGAAAGTGGTGCAGCACCAGAATATATCTGATCTTTGCAAACTTGTTAGTTGTAAACAACAGAAAATTTAAAAAATATTGCTGAAATTCGCTTTAATATACATTTTAAAATATGCGGGGACCTATGTTGAAATTAGCGTGCGTGTTTTTTAGGTCAAAGAAGGCATATATTTGACAGTAAACTGGCTTGCGTCGGATATTTTTGCTCGGAAACTTTTTTTTTCTTCCAGAATCAAACACTCAAGTATTTTTACTGCATTATTTATATTACGACTAGATAGTTAGAAAATGGGTTTTTAAGGTGTTCATTCTGCAAATATGGTGTATGTATGATTTAGAAACTGTCACGAATCATTTTTGGACATCAAAAGCAAGCATAGAGGGCGCTAAATTTTGTCGTTTCCTGGTAAACCCACGACGTTAAACCAACGACTCCCGCCAACTGTAGTTAGGGTTGCAACGTCGCTACGACTCAAAAATGTATTCCCCAAATTAACGCAAGTCTGCGTTTTTACAACGTCCACAAAACATTGGCCGCGCAACTACAGTCAAGTGGTCGACTTCTTAAAATACGTCGTCGCAACGTTAAGCTGCTGCTAGGGGGGCGCTTTCAAATCATCCATGAAAACCCTCTCGAATCGAACTTTTTTTTCGTTGGCCCTGCCCAAATTCAATACCGAATTTTTTACCCACATAGCAATTTGTCATCCTTATCATGTGCATAGAATATCCTCAAGAAGAAAAAGGATATGCTAAGGATATTCTAAATTAACATTAGAACATCCTAAGAATGTGATAAGAATAGATTACGTTCCGCCCTAATCACATGCTATGCAGGTTCTTAGGATGTGCTAATAGATATTCCTATCAGATGATTGTCATGTTAAATCTATAGTAGGGCAAAACCAGTGTAACTTCTAAAATATAGCTTTAAATAAAATAAGAGATATATTTTTATGCTCTGAAAACCATGCCCTTTCACAATACACCCTAAGAAAAAAAAGTTGCTTTGCACATACTATGTCTTCTTTAGTAGTAGTTCCTTAGCAAAAAATGTTTTAAAATTGATATATTTTTTGCATGTGTTAAAGATGTATTTAAAAGGACCTGCTCATATGGTACACTCGTAGCATTTGCTATGGATATCCTTAATAGCATATACTTAAATAGTATGTAACAAACATATGATAAAGATGTGCTCAAAAGGACATCCTCACAAGGGAGGGTTGACGCATATGCTATGCATGTAAATGTTCTTTCATTGCTATGTGGGTGACTGATGACAACAATAATAAGCTGTTAGCACTTTCAATATTCCTGCAAAAAGTAGGAATACACCTTTATTTTTATTATATTATTGTGCTGTAAACTTATTTTTGAGCTCTGAAAACCATGCCCTTTCACAATACACCCTAAGAAAAAAAAGTTGCTTTGCACATGCTATGTCTTCTTTAGTAGTATTTCCTTAGCAAAAAATGTTTTAAAATTGATATATTTTTTGCATGTGTTAAGGATGTACTTAAAAGGACCTGCTCATATGCTACACTCGTAGCATTTTCTATGGATATCCTTAATAGCATATACTTAAATAGTATGTAACAAACATATGATAAAGATGTGCTCAAAAGGACATCCTCAAAAGGGAGGGTTGACGCATATGCTATGCATGTAAATGTTCTTTCATTGCTATGTGGGTGACTGATGACAACAATAATAAGCTGTTAGCACTTTCAATATTCCTGCAAAAAGTAGGAATACACCTTTATTTTTATTATATTATTGTGCTGTAAACTTATTTTTGAGCTCTGAAAACCATGCCCTTTCACAATACACCCTAAGAAAAAAAAGTTGCTTTGCACATGCTATGTCTTCTTTAGTAGTATTTCCTTAGCAAAAAATGTTTTAAAATTGATATATTTTTTGCATGTGTTAAGGATGTACTTAAAAGGACCTGCTCATATGCTACACTCGTAGCATTTGCTATGGATATCCTTAATAGCATATACTTAAATAGTATGTAACAAACATATGATAAAGATGTGCTCAAAAGGACATCCTCAAAAGGGAGGGTTGACGCATATGCTATGCATGTAAATGTTCTTTCATTGCTATGTGGGTGACTGATGACAACAATAATAAGCTGTTAGCACTTTCAATATTCCTGCAAAAAGTAGGAATACACCTTTATTTTTATTATATTATTGTGCTGTAAACTTATTTTTGAGCTCTGAAAACCATGCCCTTTCACAATACACCCTAAGAAAAAAAAGTTGCTTTGCACATGCTATGTCTTCTTTAGTAGTATTTCCTTAGCAAAAAATGTTTTAAAATTGATATATTTTTTGCATGTGTTAAGGATGTACTTAAAAGGACCTGCTCATATGCTACACTCGTAGCATTTGCTATGGATATCCTTAATAGCATATACTTAAATAGTATGTAACAAACATATGATAAAGATGTGCTCAAAAGGACATCCTCAAAAGGGAGGGTTGACGCATATGCTATGCATGTAAATGTTCTTTCATTGCTATGTGGGTGACTGATGACAACAATAATAAGCTGTTAGCACTTTCAATATTCCTGCAAAAAGTAGGAATACACCTTTATTTTTATTATATTATTGTGCTGTAAACTTATTGGCTTTAAAAAAGCAACCAAAGAAGTAAAACTAGCAAAAACCAACCGGAAAATTATACATCAGGCAAATTTCAAATGCTCAAATCGTGTTAAAAACGCGTTTAAAACGCTTCATGAAAACCAAGAAGTGAATCGTATTGAAAACTTGTTTAATAGAATAGAATAGAATAGAATAGAATAGAATAGAATAGAATAGAATAGAATAGAATAGAATAGAATAGAATAGAATAGAATAGAATAGAATAGAATAGAATAGAATAGAATAGAATAGAATAGAATAGAATAGAATAGAATAGAATAGAATAGAATAGAATAGAATAAAATAGAATAGAATAGAATAGAATAGAATAGAATAGAATAGAATAGAATAGAATAGAATAGAATAGAATAGAATAGAATAGAATAGAATAGAATAGAATAGAATAGAATAGAATAGAGTAGAGTAGAGTAGAATAGAATAGAATAGAATAGAATAGAATAGAATAGAATAGAATAGAATAGAATAGAATAGAATAGAATAGAATAGAATAGAATAGATAGAATAGACATAGAATAGCATAGAATAGAATAGAATAGAATAGAATAGAATAGAATAGAATAGAATAGAATAGAATAGAATAGAATAGAATAGAATAGAATAGAATAGAATAGAATAGAATAGAATAGAATAGAATAGAATAGAATAGAATAGAATAGAATAGAATAGAATAGAATAGAATAGAATAGAATAGAATAGAATAGAATAGAATAGAATAGAATAGAATAGAATAGAATAGAATAGAATAGAATAGAATAGAATAGAATAGAATAGAATAGAATAGAATAGAATAGAATAGAATAGAATAGAATAGAATAGAATAGAAAAGAATAGAATAGAATAGAATAGAATAGAATAGAATAGAATAGAATAGAATAGACCATAACAAAGCAGAACATAATAGAATAGAATATAATAGGATAGATTAGAAGAGAATAGAATAATGTTTATTTACGGCAACAAAAATAAATATAATTACAAAAAATTCTTAATCCCAATCCAATTTTTTTTTAAAAAGAAGCGGACGTAAAAAATAAAATATGGTATGTATTTACTCGGATTAATTTTGCGACCAATTTTTTTTAGACCTACTTCAGTAACGTTTTGTGAGGTGAGACGAGAACTTTTAAATTTTTTGATTAAAAACATAATATTTTCACTTACTGGAAAACCGCTTTTCCACATAATGCCGGCCTGCGGTTTCTCCTTAGGACTGTGTGCAAGCGACATTTCTCTGATATATTGCTCTTATGGCCGTGACATTTGAAATATACGGGATGACTCAGAATCTCAAAAGATGCCCTAAGGGCTAATGCCCGAAAACCGGAAAAAGAAGTGATTTGTAAAGAAAAAATCCATTGAGTGTCGGCAAGAAGTTAATCGTCTGGAGTGTTTCGATGACGTCTTTCTATTTAGGGTTGTACCGCAGTTATATCGGAGAAATATTGACATACGACCGCAACTCTCAGTTTAAATGGTCGTGTTAAAACGTTTTTATAGGAGATATTTTATTTTCTAATAGCCGCAGAAGAAACAAACGAAAACTACGTGAATGGGTATTTTATAGGGACCTCAAAATCATTAATAAAAATAATTCATTTCAAATAGTAAAGAGAGTGTGCCAAAAAGTTTTTTTTCTATGGAACACCCTATATATTTTGGCACTGTTGAATTTTTCAGAAAATTAGCTTTTTAAAAATACAATATAGTATAGGTCTGCATGCAACCGTTTTCGAGATATTTCAGTTTGAATTAGATATTAATTAACTCGTATTTTTTATTTTTTTTTATTTTATTTAATATTTTTTAATAATCATAAATATATAGCTAGAAAAATAATTGTATTGTATGAACTTCTTGACTTTCGATGGCTCACACAGAGGGTGGAATCTAGGACAACTTATGAGAGACTCATAAGTACCACTGAAGTACAAAAAAGTCTTGTTTTTCGTTAGAATTGTGCAGTACGGCACCTTTCGGTTGTTTTGTGGGTAATGTTCTTGGTTTTCGGAGGTTCACACAGAGGGCGCCGTGGTCGGTACTCGACAGAAATTCTCTCCGCTTGAGCCGTAATCTTTGGCACATAAACGCGACCGAAATTCTCTGTCGTTGTGGTACACCTAGCTGATGAGTCTCTAATAAAGACGAAACGGCGTCGTCCTAGGTTCCACCCTCTGTGTGAGCAATCGAAATTCAAGAAGTTTTGCACTAAAGTACAAAAAACTCAAAAGCAATTGGATTTTTTGTGGACTTTTTCTTCCATCGGACTTTTTAAATGAAATCGGACTTTTATCGAACTTTTTGTTTTCCGAATATTGTGTCTATGAGTACCACGTGATCGTCAGGCTTAATCTAATCAGGCGACCACGTGACCACTTCGTTGCTCTGAAAAACGTTTGTGAACAACAAAAAAAACCCATAAAATGAATCGAAAGGAGAAGAATTTTTAAGTTGGTTTACAGGGTGTTTCAAATTCGATGCTCACCATGAGGATCTCCTAAACGGTAGGAGATACGAAAAGATTTAAATTAGGGCAAAGTTGCGCAATTTAATGCTTGACCCAAAACTAAAAATAAAGATTACAAAATCCGAGTAGTTCCGGAGATAGGCGAAAAACACCGAAATTTGCAATTTTAGTTTTTATTTTTTTCCGCCTTTATTATTACAGTCAAAAAATGCGTAAAATTTTCTACAGACACCTTTTTAAGATCTACCAGATGAGCTATTAATTTTTAAGATTTGACATTTCAGTTTGACAGGAGCGCTGTCCAGTTCATTTTTTCTTATGGACACATCCTTTTTTTTTCTGGTCGTTTTATTTCGGAAGCAAGGAAATTATCATTCTGAAACATTATTTTAACAGGGAGCTTGTTTTTTCGGGCTTAATGACCATCATCAGTTAAAAAAATCCCGTTATACAAGACAACTTAAAAAGCGCTTGTAGTAGTTTCAAAAATGGCGCCAGCAGGCACGTATAGCCATCCATAAAACCTTTTAAAAAAATTTAAAAAAATGTCAAAATTTTTTAAAAATTTTTCCAGTTTAAAAAAAAAATCTATATTTTTCCATTTTTTTGGTTTAAATGTCGTTTAAAAATTTCCCGTATAAAAAGATTTTAAAATTTTTTTTTTCAAAATTTTTCTTTAAAATGTTCCTCTTTACCTAAATGTGAAAACCGCTAGCTGCTACGGTTCAGGAGTTATAATTTTTTTTATCAAAAAAAGAAGAATTGTTTTGCCAAATTTGATAAAAATCGGTTTAGCGGTTTTTGAGTAATCCTGTCCCAGACAGACAGATAGACAGCCACCATCCCAAAATTTTGTAGATAACTATAATTTTGTAGATACTACTACAAGCGCTTTTTAAGTTGTCTTGTATAACGGGATTTTTTTAAACTGATGATGGTCACTAAGCCCAAAACAACAAGCACTCTGTTAAAATAATGTTTCAAAATGATATTTGCCTTGCGTCCGAAACAAAACAACCAGAAAAAAAAAAGGATGTGTCCATAAGAAAAAATGAACTTGACAGCGCTCCTGTCAAACTGAAATGTCAAATCTTAAAAATGAATAGCTCGTCTGATAGATCTTAAAAAAGTGTCTGTAGAAACTTTTAAGCATTTTTTGACAACTCCAATAATAAAGGCGGAAAAAAATGAACACTAAAACTGAAAATTTCGGTGTTTTTCGCCTATCTCCGGAACTACTCGGATTTTGTAAACTTTATTTTTGGTTTTGGGTAAAGCATTAAATTGCGCAACTTTGCCCTAATTTAAACCTTTTCGTATCACCTACTGTTTAGGAGATTCTCGTGGTGAGCATCGAATTTGAAACACCCTGTATAACCCTAGATTTGTCCGGTAGCGAAGGATCCCTTATTTTAAGGTAATCGGGATAGCGTTAGTTTGAAATGCCACTTCAACTGCGGTGTGTTAAAATTTACGGATAAAGAAAAAGACCGGCCCAGGAGTTCCTGTCATGTGATGATTTTAGTAAAGAAAAAAACATGGATTGCCTTGGAAGTTGGGCACATCAAAAGGACCTTCTTTTTTTGTGTTTTTTGGAGACTTGGCAACACTGCTTGTAACTGAATCAGAGGCCTTATTGGCTTACTTAAAAAAAAAACACTTATACTTTTATGGGAAGGGTTAGTATATTTTTTGGCTTCAAAACCTTCAATCAAATCGGACTTTTCCGGACTTTTTGTCTGTTGTGAGCGGGTCTTTCATTATTTTTCCATTGGCAACACTGTTTTTTTCCTTAGATTTACAGTGCCACAGCCATTTTTCGTTTGTTTTTTTTTTCAAAATACATTTGTATTCGTATTTTATATTTAAATTAAAACAAAAATGTTCTTCAGCCATTCGGCGTTTCATTGTAATAGCCTTCGGGATATTCTTATGAATAAATAAAAATAACGAATGCCATAATGCCTTGCAGATGGGGGAGGAGGCATGGGCATTGAATTTGATCGACCAATTTTACTAATAATGCAGTCCAGCCATTGTTTTGATCTAGTTATCATTAAATTGTTCTCCTAGGGTATTGTTACTGGAATGTATACAAAACAAAGATAATATTGGGAATTTTTGTCCAATTATTTAAAACGTGAGCCAGTCAGTAAATAAATAAATTAGAAACCTGGCATTTGATGCATGCATGGTTAAGCAAGTTGAAATTATTTTTTCATGGCCTGACAAAATCTTGTGACATTGATGATGTAAGCTCGAAGAATATTCTTCGCATAGTCCTGTCTAGAGTTGTTGTTGTTTTACCAGAGGTGGGCAACTCATATTGCCTTCTCTTTCTATTTTTTCATATTTGCATGCAAAACCGATTTTATGAAATGGACTGGACTTTGTTGTCTCTTTTTATAATTCCCCCAGACAGTTTTTAAATGAAGATGACTCTTTTGGTTAATAAAATATGTCAAACTTTCACAAAAAACATGAGGTACACTTTCCGACACATAAAACGCACACAGCACACATGTCTATGTATTAAAAATTTTGCAGGTTAACTCTTTTAGACAACATAAACAAATGTTGTTAAGAAGACTGAAAGCATTTTTACCGATATTTACTGGTTCTAGAGTTTTAAGGTAGCTGTTACGAAATATAAAAAAGGTAAAACACTTTTAAAACAAAATTTTTATTTTAAATAAAGCAATTCAATCAAATTTTGGCAGAACTAGAAGATGGTCGGCCCCTTCGTCAAATAGCCGGTCAAAATGGATCAAAAAGTCCACTATAGTGCCACTAAAACGAAAATACAAAGAAGAAAGAACTGAAGGATTTGGGTTAAGAAAGGTCAATACATATAAACAGGATCAGTTTTATAAACAAAAAAAATATTAAAAAACATATAGAAATAAAAAACCTATCGATAAACAAAACTCAAAAATATTAACTTCAGTATCTGGTCATTCCACTCAACACCATACTCAACTAAAAAGCCTGTTAACTCCTACCCCCTCAGTGCCCTTTAGCCTATCGTGGCTGCCATTTTTATAACCAAATTGAAAAGTAAAACATGGATTTTCTGTCAGTTTGGTGTCAGTATGGCACCGATCATAGGCCAAAGGATACTAAAACGAAAATGAGTTAACTGGCTTTTTAGTTAAGAACGGTGTTGTCCCACCTAACTTTTAAAATAAATTTGAATTTTCTTCAATGATCTCTGCATAAACTCTAACTATTAGCTCCATCAAATGTTTAGCATTCCGTGAACGAATATTAAATTTTGATAACTTTTTGCAATAAGCTCCCATACGTTCTCGATGGGATTCAACATTTTTTCATCGGTAAAAGCTACCTGTCTTGCTTTTTTCTTTAATTAGCCGTATCTTTTTAGCTGCAAAACGACATCTCAGCCTCGACTTCTTTATTCGTTTGTTCTTTATTCGTCTTAGTGCAGTTCTTACCGAAGCAGGAAAATGAACTGTTACATTTGTTTCTCTGGCCGTGGAAAATGGGCGTTCTTCCAAGAAATTAGTGACTTGCTAATCCTGTTGGGGTGTGCTGACTTTGGTTAAGTCAGTTTCTTCCTTTCGTCGTACAGATCCTTTTTCTTTGTAATTTCTTTTTAGTTTTACTATAGTGGACTTGTCTGGTCCATAATGATCGACAACCCGACGAACAGACCAACCTCCATCTAATTTTGATAAAATTTAGTTATCGAATTCCGATAGCTGTCGTGACATTTTTGAGATGGACAAGATTGTCACAACAAAACATGGCAATGAGTGGACTCTGACACATTGTGATAGAGCAGGTTGCTAAATGACATATTGCCTATAAAATCGGCGTATACGTTTTATGTGTCGCAAAGTGTAGCTACACAGATATTAAAAAAAATATTAGTAGTAGTCAAAATATAAATATTTTATTAATTTATCTTTTTGTTACTCATTTTCTTAAAATTTATTTAAATATAACTAATACCTGGCAAATTCGACTATTGTAATTAATTTTCCAGTTTGTTATATGCATGATCTCCTTAAATTTTTCTTGTGTTTCTTTTTCCATTGGACAATGGAACAATACAAATTCGTAGGCGCGAGTATTTTTACAGTTTTTTATACCGCAATAAATTAATTTTTAAAACGCATGTCAACAATAAAATTTAAAATTTGATATACGTTTAGTAATCAAAAATGTGACTCTGGCGAAATTATATATTTCCAATGGTTACCAACACACCAAAAAATTATCAACATTTCCCTAACAACTGCCACACCGAGTTGCTTACCTCTGGTAAAACAATAACTGTCAAAAATTATATACAGGGCCTCTAGGCCTGTCTAACAAAAAAAAACTAAACATAAGTAAAAAATATCACGGCGTCCTTTAATATCTCAAAAAACAACCAATCGAATAATTTAGTGGCGACTACAAAAGATTTGCCCGGAAATAATTGTCACCTAAAGCTTCGCAAATTGGCTCAATTCCAGTTTAAACATGTTCCCGCTGCAACTGGAAACGCTTGCCGAAGCTAAAAGAAAAATTTAATATTAAACCGAAAAATGTGTCAATAAAATTGGGCATGTTTATGGATCGACGAACTTTTCAATGACAGACAAAATAAAACCTATTATTAAATATCTTATGATCACCCTGCCTTTACCTTACTGAAGTTATAGGGAGTTATTAGGGAATTGTTGAAAAGCAGTAAGGGCTCGCTACTAATAAGGCCAGGCCCTATTTGGACGCTGTTGACAGATACGCATTATTCGCAAGAACGACTAGGTCCTGCCCTTATTTGTGGAAGAATTATACTGGGCTGTATCTTGACTGTGGCTATTTTAACCTACTTTTGGGAATTTTTTGTGTTGTGGCGGCCAAAAAAGCAAAAATTGGGCACATAAACATTCCTTTCTTTAATTTTGCCTCTGAGAGGGCCGGAAATGTTTGACATAAACACATAAAACAAATGCCTGATTTATACAGTGAGCTTCAGGCTACTGCGAACATACGGAGGAATCAAGTCCAATTTATTCTCCATGCCGTACAACCGAAGTGGTGTCGAAGCACGCTGCAGTGTTATCTTTTTGAAATTTATTTTGTTTTTATTATTTTGTTTTATTTCTTCCTTGCTCGAGAAACAGATTGGTAAGTTCTTAAGTGAAATAATACATTTTTAAAACTAAAAATGGATGTCTGCGAAGTTGCCGAAAAAGTGCAGATGGTCAAATGGTACTATCAAGGCAGACCATTGAGACTTATTCAAGAACTTTTTTTGTGCAGAATTTTGTAAAGTTTAGTTGTGTAGCGCCAAGAAACCATAAAAAAAAACCTGTTTTGAATGACGAGCAGGAAGTACGAGATGTGATGATTTGCGCTGCAGTGGAGGAAAATCGGAAGTTAACTAGCCACCAAATTGCCGAAGCAGTTGATACGTCTTCAACCACTGTCTTACGTGTTCTCAAAAAGAATGTTTATCATTCTTACAGAGCGTCAAAAACGCATCAAATTTTTCCGGAGGACAACTATCGTCGTATGGAATTTTGCGAAACTTTCTGAGATCTATTCTTTTCACAGATGAAAGCACTTTTCCATTATTGAATCGTCATAACCCAACACACGTTCGATATTGGTCGAGGGAATATTTGCATTTGTATTTTGACGTAAGAACGCAGTATCCCCAAAAACTAAATGTTTGGGGGGGTATTGTAGGGGAAGACGTGATTGGGCCATTTTTTATCTCTATTTACTGCAGCAGCATATTATTCCAACTGCTAGGCAGTTCTTAGGTGTGAGATTCGTTGAATCATGGTTTCCCTTTCACAATGTTGGCCTTGTTAGGGAATATCTTGATAATGTATTTCCTAATCGGGTTGTAAGTACACGGGGAACTATTTTATGGCCAGCTCGATCACCCGATCTTGCTGCTAATGACTTCTATCTGTGGAGTTACATCAAAAATAAAGTTTACGGGCATGAAAGGGCTAATAATTTGGAAGAACTTCGGATTAAAATTGAAGAAGCTTTTCAAACTATCACTCCTAACATGCTTGGAAATATTAGAAGGGGTTTTTATAATAGGCTCGGATATTGTCTAGCCGAGCAAGGAGGACTTTTCGAACATTAGCTCTAATTTGTTTTTGACTGGAGAATCTTTTTGGTTTTTAGAATATATTATTTTATTTTGAGAACTTGCTTTTATTTTGTTTCTCCTTATTATTTTCATTGTCACACGTTGTTAGTGATGAATCTGAACAGTTGAAAATAAAACGCTCTAATCTATCAGTGACAAAAAACAAGACAATTACGTTATCAAAATTTGCGTATTTATTGATCAAATTCCGGTTTCATGCACTACGCTTCACATTGCACCGCGGTTAGAGGCGTACTAAATGCAAGCCGCGAACGATGATCGCAAGCCTGAGTGTTGGTTGCTCCACTGATAAGTGTGCGGTGTCCCTGCGTGTACGTACACTAGCAAATTGGACTTTTTCCGGCCTAAGTTTGCAGTAGCCTGAAGCGGCCTATATATGGTGGTAAATTGGATTTGATTCCCCTATATTCGCATTAGCCTGAAGCTCGTTGTATAAAGCCTTGACAAATTGTTTTATAAGACCCAGTTTTATGTGGAGAGGTTAATAAGACTTTGGTGAATTATATTTTTATTGCCTGGCACCCAACTTTTTCTTCGTTACCAGCTGTTTTTTATCCAATCACAAAAAAAACATGGAAATTTCGTATAACCAGACTGTTGGTAGAAAAGAAGACCCAAAATCTTCAGATCTCCACATACTTCTCAGTTATGATTCTTGTATTGTAGTCTCAAAAGTAGTTCTTCCAAATTTTCATAGTTTTTTTTTCAAAGAACTGAATGTCCAACTGGAAAGGATACAAAAATATTTCCATCCTTGAGACTTCTTTTTGAAGAATCTATAAAAACTCTCCAGTCAGAATGTCTGTATTGAGGGGCTCCAAGGTGGGTAACTATATCAGCGACTGATTGACAGTAAACAAGTTACCCGTTCTGTTCAAAATATTTCACAAATTCGGCTTCACGACTTCTATACCAAGAGAAAATAGTTTCTGAACTCAGCAAATTATTTTCTTTTAACCTTGATCCAAGTACTTCAGAAACATTTTTGACAGTCGTAAATTAGTTACTAATTCGTTTGGTCCGCCTTGTAAAAATCGTTGAGGTTCGCCAGAGGTTAAAGGTTCAAAATTGCGATCCACGGTCTCTAGGGAGGTTGAAGAACTACTATCAGCAACTTTTTCCAGTTCTTTGGGAGGTGTGGGTACAGGTAGGTCATCACTGTGAGGAATTGGTCTGATTGCTGATTTAATACTGATTGCTTCCATAATATGTTTTAACGTTTTTCTTTTATTTTATTATATATTCTTACAAAGGGAAAAATAGCAATCATTACAATGATTTTATTCAAACCATTAGTATTTCAAAGGGTAGTCATTTTCCCTCGCCTTTGCTCCAATATCTCAAACTTTCTTCACATGTCTTCCATACAATATGACATGCCCAATGTTTGTCTTGGTCTCCCAGTTTCATTTTAAAATAAGCTAAATAGGCACTTTTCACAATATCATTAATAGCTCTTTGAGACTTTTTTAAAACGTAACTTATATAACATATAACAACAGTCATATCATACTTCACGTGAAAAACAACTAAATGACGTCACTTTTCACAAACTTTACTTATTTACTCGTCAAACTAAAAAATACAATGGGTGGCAAAATGCTTATATTTTTTCCTTTTCTTTATTGCTTTCAAAAGAATTAACCTAAACCCTTATAGCTCAAGCAAGATTTATTAATATAATGGCAACTTAATTGATAAATTTTTGGAAACAACAATTAAAGAAACCATTTCCGAAGCAAATTCTGAAAATTGGGAATGGTTAAATTTACTAGGAATTATATTAGTTTAAGCCTTAAATATGAATTTTATGTATATTTCACTTATAGCAAAAAATAAAAAGATCTGAAGGTGAGTGACACAAACGAGGTTTTAAGGCTCTAGTTTGTCCCCAGATTTTAAGAAAAAAAAAAGTACAACTGGCAACGCCTTGTTCTTTAATTTTTTAATCTTTTGCCAGAGTGCATAGGGAAAACTAAACATCAGAATTAGCTGAAATTTGGCAGGGTTGATCATTTTTAAATGCTTAACAAAAATATCTGAAGGATTTTTCAAAATTCTCAATTATTGTTTTTCAAAATAAAAGCTGTGGTGCTGTCATCTATCCCAAAAGTTTCAAAATAATTGCGGTTTAGAACAAACCCGATTTACAAAAAAAAAATAGACAAATACTCACAATTTCCTCTGGATTACATTTTTCCTTTTAATATTTCCTTGCTTTAGCGAAAATAAAAACTAAGTTTCCTTTTTTCTAAAAAACTGTGCACTCCGGAACAGAAAACCGATCAATCAATCACATTTCATTGAATTTGGGAGACACACGCAGTGCAAGTCTTGGCCGATAGATCGCAGAATTTATACGATTTCATGTTAACTGCTGGTGTTTTGTCAACAAACTTTAAATCAGTTCGCAGTGGGACAGAAGAGAATTTTCTGACAGAAAACCATTCGAGGTTATGTTTATCTTTCAAAAATGTGTTTTCAAAAAGATGGTTCTAAAACAAACATGAACCCACTCCGGGTGTGCGGTCGCCCGCCGAAAAAGGCCTAGCGCTGTGCGGGCATTACCCCGAGTCCATCAAAGAATCAAGAGAACTTTACTGGCTCGCTGGGATTACTAGGAATTCGCATAGAAACATTCGGCGCCCATAACAACACATAATTTTGTTTTTATTTTGATTCAGCCATTTTTTTTTAAATTTAAATTATTGTAGCATAGTTATGTGCAAAGGAACAGATTTTTAGAATCTCAGTTTCAAAAACACACAGATACTTAAGTACTAACAAAACAGGTCAGTAAAGCTCCATTTAGAGTTTGAAAAGACTCTGCTAGTCGTGGACGCTCCTGTTTAAAATATAATACGATTATTTCGTCTATCGATAGTAGCCGATTTTTAAATCTGCATGCTTTTAAGTTAACCTGTTGTCGGTATTAGCTAGCCGGAGTGTTTCCAATACAATTATAAATGCACCTGTAAACGCAACCTTAAACATTACACCCAGTTTTAGCAGTAAGTTTTGTAATAAATGGTTTTCTTTTATTTTAATATTTCACTTGGTTTTTTAGCGGCGCAGAACGCGAAAAGTCAAAATAAGTAACCTACTCCCAAATTTTTGACCCGGTGCTAAAAAATCTCTGGTGTCCCACTGTGGATAAACAGAAATTAAGTCTCCGCGTTGCCATGGAAAACCAATTCAATGACGTAAAATTTTGCAAAAAAAATGAGGTCGACATAGTTAAATTGATTTCCCGTACAGTGTTGCTAAAACAATTCCCCAGATTGTAACTACGACCTTAATTAGTTGTTTCTAGACCAAAACCAACCTAAATCACCAAAAAAATCTCATGCAGAATTTTCATCCCGGCCAGTGTTATTTTTATTATTGCGTGGTTCTAGAATTTTATAAACCTAGTAAATAAAAAAAAATAAAAATGGGTATAAATATTTTTCTCGCCCGTTATCCTTAAGGGGATTGAATTTAACGCAGCCATACACGCATAACCCGAGCCACGACAAGTCTTCAAGTGCAGAATACACCCCTTACATCATAACCGTAGCATAGAACATTAATTCCTCTCAAAAGGAATCAGAACAACACAATGCATGTACTAGAGGCCTCAAGTATACCTCGGAGGGGATCAGAGGCTCGTATAAGATTTTGTTACGCCACAAAGCCGATACTTATTAAACGATTTTGAGTTTTGGGTAGCATGTGGCAAAGTGATATTGGGAAAAATTTGCAAATAGGCGTTTCGACATTTTTTTATACAGAGGGCTGTTTAATTCGTCTTATATATCTATTAATAACGCATTAAAATTATAAAACAAAGAACATCCCTACAAAATTAGAAGGTTGGAAGTTTTAATGCCAACTAAAAATTTGATCACCGTTTTGTTTAAACTGTGAATTTCGGTATCGCGAAAACCAATACCACCTCCACAGAAGGCCAATCAACTCGATTCAATATGGCCGCGGAAGTCGAGAACCATATAAATCGCGCGAATTTTGCTATAGGGGCCATTCATAAGTTATATAACGCAGAAATGGGGGAAGAGGAGTAGGTTAAAGTGTTAAAAAGTGTAAGGT
Source organism: Oxystoma pomonae (assembly GCA_963921995.1). Classification (NCBI taxonomy): domain Eukaryota; kingdom Metazoa; phylum Arthropoda; class Insecta; order Coleoptera; family Brentidae; genus Oxystoma; species Oxystoma pomonae. The sequence continues at coordinate 6,333,854 of OY998166.1, forward strand.
GGGAGGGAGGGGGGAAGTGAAAACTATTTAAAACACGTATATTTCAGGTTTTTAAATTAAGTGTGTATTTTAGCGAGACGGAGTTGCAAAAGAGCGAGAAGAGAGAAGAGAAGAATTTATGGACCATAAAGGTATATTTTAGTTGAATGTCTGTGGGCGCCCCTAGAGGAATATTTTAATTATTCTTCTATTTATCCGATTTTTTCAAAGCTTAATTTTAAATTTTACTGAAAACTAGCAAAACCATTTTGCTAAAAAAATAACAATAGTTATTTGAAAAGTATTTGGGTATAGCGGCGCTGATCATACAACAGATAAAGTAAAAGAAAAATAAATATTTTTGAAATAAGGAGTAATGAAAAATTCTCTATTTTTAAAATAGTTCACGAAAAGATTTTCCACAGTAAAAAGTATAAAAAATGTTCGTCCTAATAGAGTTTGAAATAAAGTAAAGTTCAGGTTTTTCCACAATATGTGTAAAACAAAAATATACAATTACAAAAACCGAAAACTATAGTTTTCCGTTTTTGTAATTGTCAATGGACTGACACTTTTATTTTGAAATTTTTGCCAAATATCGTCTAATGTGATTGTTTCAATGCTATCTTCTCCTTGATAAGATAACATCTAAAATTTAATAGTAGACTTTTCATATCTCTTTCAATAAATCAATGTTATTCCTTGCAAGCAATTTACATTTGTTTTCGGTCATCAATGCAAAAAAAACTTGTTTATGCCTTAAATTGTAGACTAAGATACATGCCATAAAAATATAAATACATGTCAACCAAACTACTACATATTTGCACACACACACACACACACACACACACACACAGACATATTTGTGCCAAATTTTTGTGAAAATAGTCATTATTCAAAAATTGTTTGACATTATCACAGATACTACTACTGGTAACTCAAAGAGGACATGGTTTGTAAGTTTAGTGCAAACCTATGGGCCTGTAAATAAAATCTTGTAAATTGTATTTACGATGTAGGTATTTTTTTAAACTCGCTTTTTTTTAAGCATGGTGTTTTCAATAGTACTTTCAAAACATCCCCTGTAGCCAAAAATAACGATTTTCACCTTTTCAAAACACGAAAAACGACCTGCTACAAAATGTAAACAATCAAGTGTCACCTCGACCCCCGGCGCCATGTTTTTATTGATTTATCTAGCTGAGACGCTTTCCCTTTAGAAAGTATTGGCGAAAATACTTGGACATGTAAATACCGTCAACTTCAGCTGACGGGAATATTACTAAAAATGTTGTTAAATTAAGTAAGAAGATTATGTGTGAATGTGGGGTGTATGTCCTAATAATAAAAGATTTTTCAACCTTAAATGTATAAAAAATTTCGTCAGAAATTCAACAGGTCAGGACACACTATCGCAAATTCTCCAAAGCTTTAGAGGTTGGTCATTAAGATGTAACCAAAAATTATTAATTAATTATGCGTTTCTTTTAGCTTGGTTTTATAGTATGGTCAACCAAATACCAAACATACCCATGCAGCTTTTATAAGATGCATAAAGAAAACACAAGATCCAAAGATCTTGGGTGGAAATAACGAAAATTCAAACCTGGATGAGCATCCCACAAGGGACACACAAAGAACTAAAGCAAAAAGAGAAATTATTAAACGATGTTTCACTCTGGGTAACCAGCGTGAGCTCGTCGGTGGTTCCACTGGTCACCCTCCCCATACATCATTAAACACCATTATGCACTTTCATTTCCAACTTTAAATCACTCACAAATAGGCATCGTTCCGCACTGGTACTTATCCAAGTTACCTGATATGGATTCGTCCTGGCGTATTAATATTTCCAATAGGATTATGCTCCTAAGGCAATTAAAAATCCAAAAAGAAGTTAAGAAACCTCCAAATCAGTTACATCAACCGAAAAGAATCTAAAAACTAAAGATCAAAAGATCTTGGGTGGAAATAACGAAAATTCAAACCTGGATGAGCATCCCAAAAGGAACACACAAAGAACCAAAGCGAAAAGAGAAATGATTAAACGATATTTCGCTCTGGGTAGCCAGCGTGAGCTCGTCAGTGATTCCACTAGTCACCCTCCCCATACATCATTAAACACCATCATACACTTTGATTTCCAACTTTGAATCACTCACAAATAGGCATCGTTCCGCACTGGTACTTATCCAAGTTACCTGATACGGATTCGTCCTGGCGTGTTAATATTTCCAATAGGATTATGCCCCTAAGGCAATTAAAAATAAAAAAAAGTTATAAAAACCTCCAAATCAGTTACAGCAACCGAAAAGAATTTAAAAACAAAAGATCTTGGGTGGAAATAACGAAAATTGAAACCTGGTTGAGCTTCCCACAAGGAACATACAAAGAACCAAAGAGAAATGATTAAACGATATTTCGCTCTGGGTAGCCAGCGTGAGCTCGTCAGTGATTCCACTGGTCACCCTCCCCATACATCATTAAACACCATCATACACTTTGATTTCCAACTTTGAATCACTCACAAATAGGCATCGTTCCGCACTGGTACTTATCCAAGTTTCCTGATACGGATTCGTCCTGGCGTGTTAATATCTCCAATAGAATTACGCTCCTAAGGCAATTAAAAATCAAAAAAGAAATTAAGAAAACTCCAAATCAGTTACATCAACCGAAAAGAATCTAGAAACAAAAGATCGTTTAAACGTTTTAATTAAAGAAACATCGTTTTATCATTTCTCTTTTCGCTTTGGTTCTGTGGGATGCTCATCCAGTTTTGAATTTTCGTTATTTTCACCCAAGATCTTTTAATCTTTTGTTGTGAGATTCTTTTCGGTTGATGTAACTGATTTTGAGGTTTTTTAACTTCTTTTTTGATGAATGAATGAGTTCACTAGCTTTAGAGAAGCTATTTGCACAAATAGTGTTGTTCAATAAACTATTTTTCGATAAAACTAAAACTAGTTTTTATTCCAAATTTAAGTTCGACAGACGGTCTCCAATTAATTATTTCCCTGCAATCTTGAAATTTTCCGGGCTAGCACTTTTCAGTCTTATTTTAATTAAACAAGGGAATTTAAGTGACGATTTCGATTGAAATTACCCGCCGTTCGTGAAATCTATATAAGATCCATTTAACTAAGAGGTGCAGACGGGTGGCGCGCGTAAATCCTTAAAATGCACGTTTAATTAAAATAGTAAGTTTTATGTCTAATCAACGCCGGCTCGCAGCGAATCATATTTAAGTGTATATTAAGAAAAAGTGTCCTTAACAACAGTAACAAAAATGAAAGGACTCTTCAACCTTTGGTTGGCGTATCCTCCTCTAGTTAGATCTGAGTGTAAATTTTTAATGGACAATGGATATTTACGGTGGGATTTACTAAAAGGGTTTAGTCTGATTTAGAACGATCCTAAGTTTAAGTTAAATTTGATTAATAAGTAGAATTTAAATAAATTTGTTTGAACAATCATCTTAACACAATCTTTTGTTGGATTTAAGACGAAAGTTTCAATTTAGAATAAAAGAAAATTAAAAATTTAAACCCACGCGGAGTTTAAATAGTAAACACTCTGTTTCCAATTAATACCTGATGTCACACAACGATTTATATGGGTAATAATAAAACAAGGAGTAGATTAATTTTGTATTTATTTAAAAGGTGTTTTTATTTATGAAATGTATTAAAAATCTTAAATGCAAGTTTTGTTTACTGTCGAAATGTCAGTTTCAAAATATTAGCTGAGTTCAAATCACATACAGCGAGTTCATATCTCTTACATCTGCTTGTACCTTTTCTTGCACAAACCTTTACTGATGAAAGCTACAGCTTTGCAATGAGTTGGCTTTGAGTAAGGAAAGTTTTTTCGACTGAGCTTTTAGATAACTCCAATGTTTTAATTTCAGTTTGTAAATAAATTAATATAGTTGTTTTGGGTTTTTTTGATTGGTATATTTTTCGTGCATAATCAGTGACCTTCACTTATGTTTGTTTTGCCTCGAAGTGCCCTCATAAATATATTTTTTGTGCTGAAAAATATGGCGTTTTTCTGGACAAACTTGGAGGTGTTGTATTGGCTAATGAACAACTTGGGATATTAAATAAGGTAAATTGATCCTTATAAAAACACCTGCTTAGGGAAATTATAAACGATCTTATTACCAATTGCCACAAAACTATTTTTTCTGAGGTCTATAAATTTAAACCACCGTCCAGAGGTGGCGTAACTAATCACCAACTTTATAACCAGATAATGAAGCTATCTAAGTTTTTGTTTCTCGGTTTATTAGACAGGTTACAATTACTACGTCCCCAAGGATTACAAACTTTTAGTTTTAAATTCCAGAGGTGTGCAAGGTAACTGTGTAGCTTCAACTGCCAGGTATAATCCTATGACTCCCTGATGATTCCTAATAAGGATGAAACAGGTCTGTAGGTGTCTGGATTCTCCATTAGACATTGGAGGCCTGGTCGTAATGAAGTGAGAAACAAAAACGCTTTGTCCGATATGCCACGAGTTATACTTTCATAGTAAAAATTGCTTAATCAAAAACTTAAATTATGCTAAAATATTGTAAGCCTCAAATTACCTTCATGGCTCTACCATTACAGGGTTGAAAAGAACTAATAAAGATTTAAAACGTTTCAGAAAAAGAAAAGAAAATTTAGTATATCTTTTGCACAACAATCCAATACAGAAATCAACAGAAAATTAAAAAAGTAGTTTCTGCTTATGAATCACCTTGTGTAATACGCCAACCAAGTCTTTGGTTTTAAAAAAGTCAACAAAATCATAATAAACAGCAACCGTGAATGAAACCAATCTTTACCAGACTTCGTACAGACAGAAAAGAAAGGCAATAATTTAGACCTCTCTAATCACCATTAACTTCACTATCGAAACCACATATGTTTCAAATGTTCCGAATGGCTTAAAATATCTTTTAAAGTGTTCGGGTTACTTAAAAATGCTTTTAGGGTAAGATACCGATATATGTTTTGATGTTTTAATGTCGTTTTGTTTTATGCTGTAGATTATGAAACATCGTTTAGAGAGCCGACTAGAGTCGATTAATTCGAAAATGTTTTACCATTTCTTTTTCAAACAGATCGGAAAGTACACACTTTCCATGCAATGGAATGTTATGTACGGAAAATGTAACTTTACAAAGGTGGGGCCCCAAAATAAAACATAGACCGGAAAAGGAAGAAAAGACCCGTCCCATTTTCATTCAAGTTGACTATGACTTGTGTTGACAGTTTTAAACCTTTTTTGAATTTTTTTTTAATTTAAAAAAAAAATTTTTGTTTCATTTTTATTTTTAAACTAAAAAGTTTATTTATGACCTCTAGTTATAAAAATCGACGAATATTAATTGATTGGTCTTCACAGACTTGCAAACTTTCTGTGGCTACATGTAAAGCTCCCTTTTCCGGTCTAGTAACGTAAAAACCTATTAAGAGAACTTTATATTTTTATTCTCTCACGAGTTTCACTAACAAAACGAGCATCTTCAGGAGAAGAATAAACTTATTATGTATCAGTTGTTTGATACTAAGGAGTTCAATGTGCTCTTGGATCCTTATTTATGAGTTTTAAGATTCTTAGCAATTCTCAAGGTTTCATACGCATCTAATTTCCCATTGTTACTTACAGATTTTAAGAATCTTACATTTTCTATCCCAAAAAAAAAATATTTCCCACATGATTCACACTAGTCTCATATGACTAAGCGTACTTGACGTAAAAAATGCGTTCCTTAAATCTATTTTTTTTCAAACGACCGGAAAATAGCCACTTTCCGTACGATTTTTCATACGGAAAGTTCTACATTACAAGGCATCCTTTTTCGGTTCCATTTTTGGCCAAGTTGGATATGACTTCTTGTTGACAGCTTTTGACACTTCTAAAAAAGCTGTTTTAAATTTGTTTCGAAAGTTTTGTTTACAAAAATGGACTCAGATCTAGAAAATGAGTTGAATCTGGAGGAAATAATAAAAGCTGCATCAAGAGTCACATACACCGAAAAATCGACCACACATTTTTAATTCTCAAAGTAAGAGTATACTATAAATATAGGTAAATAAAGGACAAACCTAGAAATCTGCCTTTTATGAGCTCTTACCAATATTTTGCTTGATAAGTTGGCCATGATTGGCCATAACTGGTCGTCAGTCATCACTGATTTAGCTGTGTGAAGCTAATAGGCACTACACTATAATTTTTCTAATGTTTTATACAATTTTGCACAAGTTAAAAATACAAAAATAATTTCTAACCACAAAACTTTACTTTTTCTTAGTTTTCATCTTAAAAACTACCGGCCTTAGCGGCAATGGCTATCTAGCCAACAAGAAGCAGAAAATATCAGGGGACTGTTCATAAATTACGCAACACGGCTAGGCGTCGACGAAAGTGATAGATACTAAAATGTTTTTTTCTGATCGTTTGAAAAAAAAAAAGTACGTACGATACACGACCGGAAAGTGTCTTTACAGGTCTAGTGACGTAAATACCTATTCTGACTGAACATCTAGTTTGTCATTATATTTCCTACAAACATCATTACAGCATTTGATAAATACCTAACCTAACAAATGTGCAACACTTTGGTAGATTATTCGTAAATCTATAAATACTCCATATTAAAACCTTTTATTAGAAAGGGGTCAAGTGGAATGGAAACTATGTGTGAGTGGGCTTTAAAATTTTGGACTGTTTTGATTTTTTAATGACTTTTGTTTCTTTTTGGAAAGGTAATTAAACAAATTTTATAATTTTTTGACAAAAACCGTCACATGTCAAAAATTCAAGATGGCGGAAAAAATTCAATATCATATTTTTTAAAAGAGTTGCAACTTTTTTTACCATACTGTAATTTGTTTTTATAAAAGTAAGAAACCACATGCTATTCCACGTACCACTCATAAAAGTCGGTTTACTTATACAAAAGTTAATACAGAACTTATTCCACACACCAAAAATTGGTTTTTCTTATAACTTTTATATCTTTTATCCGATGGTTATAAGCCTTCTTGCAACCATCATTGATCAAAATTTATGATTTTTATATACAAAATGTGAAAAGTAAAAAATGACGGAAATAGTATAAAACAAGATTTCCAATAACAGATCTGCAACTTTTTCAATAAAAATTATAAAGCTTTAAAAATTTTGTTCATTTATGCAAAAGTTACGTTGACTCAAATTTTCTCTAAATACAGAACCTGTTCTTCACACCAAAAAATGTTTTTTGAAATAACTTTTTAATTTTTTATCGGATTTTGATAGAGTAAGCCTTTTTGCAAATACAATGTGTTTTTAAAGAACTTTCGAACCCTGTGTTACGTATTCAAGGTAAGTTTTTTTTAGCTGGATTACAGGTACGTTTTTATAGAAAAGAAGGAAATAATCTAAATATGCTGGATATAAATATTTTTAAGTGTCTTTTTATTACTTTATGTTAAAATATCAAGCATTATTTTTTTTTAATATTGTTTTTTATTTGTTTAAGATGTAACCGCGAAGATCAAATATTTTAAAGCACAAAAATATATTTTTTATGTTGTTTGGACCAATATTTAACTAGTTAGAGGTAAATTAAAAAAAAATCACCTAGTTTTTGCTTAGTGGGTAGTTTTAATTAAATAAAAAAATTAAAATCTTTGAAGTAGTCGTTGAAGTAGCTATTTTTTGGGAGGCATTTTTAGGGGCAATTTTAATTTTTTGTGTGCGATCTCCTATTTTTGAAAGTTTGAAATCCTTATAAAATTGGCTTGGCCTATATCATAAGGTTCGCATATCTAATTTTCCAGATATCAATCAAAGTCTTTCAACTTTTGAAAGCGATTATCTTAGAAACTAAATGATATATCCTATGATAGTGGATGTTTGTTTGAAAGTTTGAAACAATGATGAACATGAAATTAACTCTGTGTCTCGGACTTCCATTGTCTATATTTTATTTATACACGACGTTTCTATCAGTACAATCTCTGATCGTCTTCAGGTGCAACTTTTATAGGATATTCAGGACAAAAGCATGCACTGCACTGGTGCGAAAAGAAGGAAATAATCTAAATATGCTGGATATAAATATTTTTAAGTGTCTTTTTATTACTTTATGTTAAAATATCAAGCATTATTTTTTTTTTAATATTGTTTTTTATTTGTTTAAGATGTAACCGCGAAGATCAAATATTTTAAAGCACAAAAATATATTTTTTATGTTGTTTGGACCAATATTTAACTAGTTAGAGGTAAATTTAAAAAAAATCACCTAGTTTTTGCTTAGTGGGTAGTTTTAATTAAATAAAAAAATTAAAATCTTTGAAGTAGTCGTTGAAGTAGCTATTTTTTGGGAGGCATTTTTAGGGGCAACTTTAATTTTTTGTGTGCGATCTCCTATTTTTGAAAGTTTGAAATCCTTATAAAATTGGCTTGGCCTATATCATAAGGTTCGCATATCTAATTTTCCAGATATCGATCAAAGTCTTTCAACTTTTGAAAGCGATTATCTTAGAAACTAAATGATATATCCTATGATATTGGATGTTTGTTTGAAAGTTTGAAACAATGATGAACTTGAAATTAACTCTGTGTCTCGGACTTCCATTGTCTATATTTTATTTATACACGACGTTTCGATCAGTACAATCTCTGATCGTCTTCAGGTGCAACTTTTATAGGATATTAAGGACAAAAGCATGCACTGCACTGGTGCGAAAAGAAGGAAATAATCTAAATATGCTGGATATAAATATTTTTAAGTGTCTTTTTATTACTTTATGTTAAAATATCAAGCATGGCGATTTTTTAAAGGTCTCACCGGTGACATTTCCTGATTTTGACATAACAAAATGCGCTTCACAGATCACCAGACATTCGCTCCATCGGAAAATGAAAAGTGACAGCATGGGATTAACCCTACGGAAAATTCTTTGAATTTCCCCCTTTCGACATAAACATGTAAAGGTCGACAAACCCATATCTATGATAATATATTACTGCTCAAAATTGTTGCTTTTTTAACATTTTACACATTTAGGATACGGGATCGAAAAAAAAAGGAAAATAGAATTTGATCTCCAAATTGACACACAGTTCGGCTAAACTACATATTCAAGAAAAAAATATATAAAATAAAGGAAAAATTTAGCAGTCTAATAAATTTACAGAAAAGATTCGTGGCGTAGAGGGCAAAAGGTGAGGGAATAAATCGCAAAAAAGTTTTTCCTCGACCATGAATTCCTGGTCGAGGAAAAACTTTTTTCCGATTTATAACCAGGAATTCCTGGTCGAGGAGAAACTTTTTTCCGATTTATTCCCTCACCCTTTGCCCTCTACGCCACAAATCTTTTCTGGAAAAAATATATAACTTTAAACTACAGGGTGGATTCTTTAAATGAAACGGGGGTTCTATGAGGTTTAGGGAAGAGGTTGTAAAAAAAGCATTAATGATTTTTTACGGGCTTTCTGCCCATGATAAAAAAAAATGTTGTGGCCCCCAACTGGAGGCTCAGAGCCTACCAATTATTTTTTTTAATAAGAAGGTACCACTTGTGGCACCCTTTTATGGGGAAGCTTGTGAAAAAAACCTAAAGCCTTAGTTTTTTTACATCTGTTGTTTTAGATTTAAAATAAACTACGAATTTCTCTATTTATTAAGCGAAATAAAAAAAATACCACACAAGGACATTTTTTTAATTTTTTTTTAATGAGAAGTGTGTAATCTTTTCGGAAAGCTTGTTAAAAAAAGTAATTCGATTTAATAAATGTTTTTGACATCTGTTAACCCATGTGGCAAAAATTTTAAAAACGCATTTTTTTCCAATTGTTTTAGCTTCAAAATATTTCTTTATTTACCAAGAGGAATAAAGAAACTACGACACAAGGATATTATTGGCGTAAAATTTTATCACATGGGTTGACAGATGTCAAAAAAATTTATTTAATCGAATTTCTCTTTTAACAACCCTTTCCTCCCCTGAAATAAATTTTGGTAGATCTCAGCCTTCAGTGAGTGCCCCCAAATGAGCCGCTAATAATGTTCTTGTGTGGTATTTTCTTTATTCCGCTAAGTAAATAGAGAAATTTGTCGTTTATTTTGAAGTAAAAACAATTGAAAAAAAAAACAAGATTTTTTAAATTTTTGACACATTGGTTGACAGATGTCAACAAAGCTAATACATTAAATTTCTTTTTTAACAAGCTTTCCTAAAAGGTTCCACAAGTGGTACCTTCTCATTAAAAAAAAAAAAAAATAGTTGGTCCCCCAAATGAGCCGCTAATAATGTTCTTGTGTGGTATTTTCTTTATTCCGCTAAGTAAATAGAGAAATTTGTCGTTTATTTTGAAGTAAAAACAATTGAAAAAAAAACAAAATTTTTTAAATTTTTGACACATTGGTTGACAGATGTCAAAAAAGCTAATACGTTAAATTTCTTTTTTAACAAGCTTTCCTAAAAGGTTCCACAAGTGGTACCTTCTCATTAAAAAAAAAAAATATTTGGTAGATCCTAGGCCTCCAGTTGAGGGTGTCAAAAGTTCGTTTTATTATGGGCGCAAAAGCCGTAAAAAATAAAGATTTGCTTTTATCTTTTTTTAAAACATATTTCCTAAAATAGCTAGAAGCATCGTTCCATTTAAAGAATCGACCCTGTATATATTTTAGAGATAGACATACCCCTACCCACTAATTGATGTAACTTTGAATACGTTAAGAAAAATGTTTACAAAAAGTAAAATGTAAGTTCAAAATTAACATTTGCTACGTTTTCATAGGAATTGAGTTCGTTCTGAAAACGATTTCAATCCGATACCGTCCATGAAAACGCTTGTTTTTCCAGTATTTAAATCGATTTCAATCTAGATCCGACCCTGAAAATTTTTATTTTGAGATCGAAATACCGATTTTCCATGAAAACGGGGATTGAGTTTACACATGCGTATTGCGTCGGATTACCAGACAGCCGCCAAATTATATTTTATTGCTCTCAATCTTTTTGAAAGAGAGAGAGAGAAATAGAAGTGAAAATGTTGAACCGGTATTCTAAAATTTGGTGGAGTATATAGAATAAAGAAGATTAATAACATAACCTTACTTAAATAACTAAAGATTTGTTTTTTTAAAGACTTAAAATTAATTATGGAAAATAAAAGAAATATTTGGCTCGAAAGTGTATGTGCTATGCACATATGCCAGTCCAGCATTTCTTTCTTCACGTCCCCTTGCAAACAGAGTAGTAATTAAAATTAAAAAAAAATGTGTGGCACGGCCCAACATCATCTTTTGAATAAAATACATTTTAAAAAAAAAGTACCATAACTCAAAAATGAATATTTGACAACTATGATATGTGTCAGCTGCCAAATATCAAAATTTGAAAACCGTTTTCAAATCGATTTGAAAACCTGTCATGAAAACTCATGACAAAAAAGTTTTCAAAACATATTGAAAACAAATTCAATATCCATGAAAACATAGCAATTCTATGTGAAAGTATCGCTGATACACGAAAGAGGCACTAATTTTACGTTAATATTTAATCTTGGATTTAACAAGAAATGTAAACTGAAAAAATTTGCTTATTTACAGTTGCATGATATTACACAATATTGCAAGTTTATTAAATGTCAAATTTAAAACAAATTTGGTTGTTTATTGTATATTATAAGAATAAACATCAATGTTGGAACAAGTTTAGTCTTTTAATGATCACATGAAAGCAGCAGTATTGTGAGCTCAATTAATGTCAACTTTAAAACAATTACGTGGTTGCTTATTGGAAAATGACTTAATACAATTGTAAGTTTTAGGTAAAAATTCAAAAATTAATCAAACTTTTAACCCAAATATTTTTAATTTTTATTATATTATTTATATACAGACCGCTTCAAGCTACTGCGAACATAGGGGGAATCAAGTCCAATTTACTCTCCGTGCCGTACGACCGAGGTGGATTCGAAGCACGCTGCAGTGTTATCTTTTGGAAATTCATTTTGTTTTTATTATTTTGTTTTATTTCTGCCTTGCTCGAGAAACAGATGGGTAAAAGGTAAAAAAAAATGGATGTCTACGAAGTTGCCGAAAAAGTGCAGATGGTCAAATGGTCAAATCGTCATAACCCAACACACGTTCGATATTGGTCCAGGGAAAATTTGCATTTATATTTTGACGTAAGAACACAGTATCCCCAAAAATTAAATGTTTGGGGGAGGGTATTATAGGGGAACACGTAATTGGGCCATTTTTTATTAACGGCAATTCCAATTTGAATGGTCCTAGATACTTGGATCTACTGCAGCAGCATATTATTCCAACTGCTAGGCAGTTGTTAGGTGTAAGATTTGGTGAAACATGGTTTCAACAAGATGGTTGTTCCGCTCACAATGTTGGCCTTGTTAGGGAATATCTTGATAATGTATTTCCTAATCGGGTTATAAATACACGGGGAACTATTTTATGGCCAGTTCGATCTCCCGAACTTACTCCTAATGACTTCTATCTGTTTTTGAAGAAGCTTTTCAAATTATCACCTCTAACATGCTTGGAAACGTTAGAAGGGGTTTTTATAGTAGGCTCGGATATTGTCTAGCCGAGCAAGGAGGACTTTTCGAACATTTGCTTTAATTTTTTTTTGACTGGGAGAATCTTTTTGGTTTTTAGAATGTATTATTTTATTTTGAGAACTTGCTTTTATTTTGTTTCTCCTTATTATTTTCATTGTAACACGTCGTCACTGATAAATCTGAGCAGTTGAAAATTAAACGCTCTTATTTATCAGTGACAAAAAATAAGAAAATTACGTTATAAAAATTTGCGTATTTATTGACCAAATTCCGGTTTCATTGACTACGCTCCACCAGCACCGTGGTTAGAGGCCTACTAAATACCAAAGGAAAGTCATGCAAGTGGTGATCGCAAGCCTGAGTATTGGTTGCTTCACTGATAGGCGTGCGGTGTCTCTGCATGTACGTACACTGGCAAATTAGACTTCTTCCGCCCTATGTTCGCAGTAGCTTGAAGCGGTATGTAATTAACAAAAGGGAAAATATATACTTAAGTATAAATTTATATCTATTCGCAGTAATTAACGCACGATCATTTTATGATTTAATTTTTTTACGGTTTGAGGAAATTATTATATAATTATTTTCAGTTGTTTTTAATTTCGCCAAATGATGATTCAATTAATTGTGATTCAATATTTGTAGATATTTTTTTTATTGCAACTGAAACCTTTTTAGATGTAGTTTATTAATTAAAAACAATTAATTAAATTAATAATAAAAAACCAACTCCCTATTTTCTGTAAAATCATGACATCACTGCATTAATATACCGTGAATTGGTGACAGTTCTCAACAAAACCGAGATGGTCTAGTGGTCTAAGATGCTGAAACCTTCGTGTATCACCTTTGGATTAAGGATTCGGATCCCGTCGGCTCAATTTTTTTTTAATATAGTTTTTTATTTGTTTAAGGTGTAACCGCGAAGATCAAATATTTTAAAGCACAAAAATATATTTTTTATGTTGTTTGGACCAATATTTAACTAGTTAGAGTACTATGTTGGGAATTTGGAACCTTTGGTTGCACTAAAACAAAATTATGATTGTTTTCCACAAAACCAAAACTACACTTTTTTGCACTCGACGCGCGTTTCGCTAACAACGATAGCATCATCAGGAGACGATAAACAATGAACTAAATTAATCTACGCTCTATCTTATATACAATCCTTTAGTGGGCGGAGATAAGACTAATAATTTGTGATTGATCACGATTTTTAATCCTATCTCCCCTCAACCAAAGAATAAAGTGTACTAAACGGGATGGGTCCTCTATCTTTATTTAAACTATTTCTGGATTTAATGATTTCCATACTTTCATATGCATTCAAAAGTCTTTTGTTTGGTACACTTTTTTCGAAGTTTTAGGTTATCTAATGTGAATCTATGATTGTTTTCAAAAGCATGCTCGGCCACACTTGACTTTTCTGTTCTTCCGTATTTTAAGTGTGTTAAGTGTTCTTTAAAACGTGTTTGAATAGAGCGTCTCGTTTGGCCAACATATTTTTTGTCACAATCCATGCAACTAATTTCGTAAATTCCACTTTTTTCTAGAACTGTAGTTTTATCCTTGGGATTTCCTAGTAAGCTTCTTATTGTGTTACCGGATTGATATACTAATTTAAGACCGGTGTTATTAAATACTTTGTGTAATCCTTTCGTATAATTAGGATTATAGGGAATTGATACAAATTTTGAGTCGCAGGTATCTTTTTGTCTGAAACAGGTAGAATTCCGAAAGGTCTTTTGAAAAGAATGTCTATTTATCAGCTTATTTATTAAGCTTTCGTCGTAACCGTTTTCGCCAGCTATATGCATGCATATGAAAGTATGGAAATCATTAAATCCAGAAATAGTTTAAATAAAGATAGAGGACCCATCCCGTTTAGTACACTTTATTCTTTGGTTGAGGGGAGATAGGATTAAAAATCGTGATCAATCACAAATTATTAGTCTTATCTCCGCCCACTAAAGGATTGTATATAAGATAGAGCGTAGATTAATTTAGTTCATTGTTTATCGTCTCCTGATGATGCTAACGTTGTTAGCGAAACGCGCGTCGAGTGCAAAAAAGTGTAGTTTTGGTTTTGTGGAAAACAATCATAACTAGTTAGAGGTAAATTAAAAAAAAAATCACCTAGTTTTTGCTTAGTGGGTAGTTTTTATTAAATAAAAAAATTAAAATCTTTGAAGTAGTCGTTGAAGTAGCTATTTTTTGGAAGGCATTTTTAGGGGCAATTTTAATTTTTTGTGTGCGATCTCCTATTTTTGAAAGCTTGAAATCCTTATAAAATTGGCTTGGCCTATATCATAAGGTTCGCATATGTAATTTTCCAGATATCAATCAAAGTTAAAATACACGACGTTTCGATCAGTACAATCTCTGATCGTCTTCAGGTGCAACTGAAGACGATCAGAGATTGTACTGATGAATATGCACTTCAGGCTTACTGTGTGAATCGAAATTGTCGTGAAATAGTAGTTTTAACAACTAGTGGCTAAAATAGTGCTTTTTTACAAGCGTTGGTTTAAATAACGGGCGCAACGAGGTATTTAAAAACGCGAGTATAAAAAAGCACTGTTCAGCCGCGAGTTGTTAACACTATTTCTTTAATACCTTTATTAAAAAATCCAAGAAAAACAGGAAAATACTTTTAAAAATTTTGAACGAAGAGAACTTCTCCCAACACACCATCTTTAGACTATAAATTAAGGTGGCTGGTAAATGAAATAATAATCGTTTCCATAACGATGTGTCTTTTTACTCGGTGACGTTCATTGTTACGCCATTTTAATCTTTGGCAATTTGATATTCTGACGATATTTTTAAATGATTTTTTCGTAAATACTTGCTGAAAACTGGCGGAAATGGCTTAATTCTTAGGCCAGGATAATTAGATGTTTTCAATATTACTGTTTTCCGCTATTTGTCTTTGACTTTGGGTAATAAACGGACAGAAATCTTTTTTTGCACCCGTGATCAAAAAAGGTTTTTTTGCAACTGCAGACTGTTACTAAAATCATATTTTTGATGAAGGTATTAAAAAAAATATATTAGGATGTCTCAAAAACGTACAAAAAAAACAAATAATTTGGGAAATAAAAAATGTCTGAAATGAAAAAGATTTCAGCTTTTCATTTCAAATTAATCCAGTGGACGAAACCATAACAGCAATAAAAGATGTTTGTTCTCATAACTAAAATAAACAATTCAACTCCTTGCTAATTGGTGCTCTGAAGACGTAAATTCTGGTGCCTGTGGTTTACGCATACAAAGTTTTTGCATGTGTCACAATTTTATCATTTCCCCTCCTCTCTATCTCTCCCTCTCTTTCTCTCTCTCTTTCTCGCTCGTCAGAAGTGCTACTATTAAACAAAGAACTGAATGTTAAGTAGCTAGCAGCACTTTTTCTTCCAAATAAATTTTGTGTTGCTTCTGACATCGTATACAGGGTTCCTAAGCAAATCCTTGGGGGGCCAAGCAGCCGTGTATAAGACGCAGACAAACGGAAAAGCACATTAGGCAGAAAAGGATGGGCATGGGGCGATGTTGTCACTTCATCTTACACGTAGTAAATCCATTCCAGGTTGTTGTTTTCTAATGTTTTCCATTTTCATACCTTTAGGACTGGAATAAAAATTGTTTTTGCTCGACTTTAATACCAAACTGATGAAAGATATCGTAAAAAAAAATATTTTTCGGTTTTTCATTTTGTAACCATTGTCCTTACGCACTGTTTACAGGCTGGGGACTGAGATACATGCAAATGCCTAACCTAAAGCGTTCATACACGGCCGGAGAAATCGACTGAGATATTTCCGTAGAAACTTTATCAAACAAATAGGACGGGTTGACGCTTTCGAACGTCCAACCCGGGTTTTGCACTTTGATTCGAAATCAAAAAGGAGGAACAGTCAGATGTGGGGCCGGGCACAAATTACGTAACGGTGATTTGACCAATTTTTGACCCCCTCCCTATGTAATGTTTTGTAACGGTTTGGCACGCCACTCCCCTAATATTACGTAACGATTTCAAGACCACTCCCCAAAAAAAAAACTTCACTTATTTTCATTCCAAATTTTCTTAGTTTCACACAAATGCAAACGCTGTCGAAAACCCCCCTCCCCCCTACCTAACGTTTTGTAACCCCCCTCCCCCCTATGACCATTACGTAATTTGTGCACGGCCCCTGTAGTCCCAGTGGAGGAGGGCGAGAAAATTGATATTTTTTTCTAAAAAATTATACTCTTTAGACATATTTCTTTGCGTTCCCGAAATTACGTAATTTTTGAAAAAAAATTGTAAGCGGCGTAATTTTTATTTCGTGCTTTGTTTTTGCGTTCGGCCAATTTAACTGAAAAATTTTTGCCTGCGGCGCCCTTTATTTTCTCACTCGAAACCAAGATCCCCCGTTTTAGGAAAACTGATCCCGTCTCTGTTTCTAATTTTTTTCGAATAAAAGTAGAGTATGACCATGGGGGAAATAATTTTTTTCTACTTCTACGGTATGACGAAAATTTCGAGAAAGTTGAAGAAAAAAATAAAAAAAGTGGCAGAGCTCAAGTTTTTCGTAAAAAAACGTTTTTTGCAAAGAAACAGAGCAAAATAAATCTTTTCACCCCTTTTTGGGTGTTACAAATATTGGCAGCCCCTTATTTTTCGCTTTTACCCTCCCGCTAGTTTTGAAGAATTGGTTCGCTACATGTTTCGAAATCATGTCATAAAACACCTCGAAAATATCAAATGTAGTGTAGGGCCAGCTTTATTTAAAATCAATAATATCGCAAGCAAAAAGCGATGCAGGAAAAACAGCGCCATTTATTGATTTCTTTGGCTGCTATTGCTAGCTGCATGGTTTGGTCGTTTCCGTATAGATGTCACTAGTAGAACAGAATGGAAAGAAATTTAATTAAAAGCGAAGATATTTCTTTCTAATGTTAACAACCTCACGAGTTTATCACTCAGTATCGTAAATAATGGAGCTGCCGCCTCCTTTAAGCAAGAAAAAGCTGTGGTTTGGACCTGAAAACATCTAATTTCTCTCATCATCATCTCATGGTGTGGCCGCCATCTAGCGGAATTTGCAGACATCTTGTCAACGGTTATTATTGCAACTATAATTTATGCTCACAATAGAAGAGTGGCGACAATTTTTTCTCATGAAAGCAGTCAGGAGATGATAACAAACTGGCACCATTGCTCAATATACCTATTTCTTTTGTGCGCGCACAACTTTCTATGCCATTTCTGTTTGATTTATTGAAATCCTATCCCTAAGGAAAATCTTAGGAACCCTGTATATGTATTACCAAAACTACCAACCTAGATCAGTATTCAGTACATAATTTACATACTTCAAAACCACATGCAGAAACTAAAAAGATAAGAAATTTTCCTCGAGCAACTCGAATTTATTTCCAATCTCTCCCGTGCATTTCTGTTTTAGATATGATTTATTATATGGAACTTGGAAATGTACCTCGAATAAATATCGTACATTTTATATTTAAATATTTTGTAAAATTGTGTTTTGAACTACAATAATAGGAACTTATGCATAGCCTGCCTTTAATAAAGTCGGAACTATTTTTGACAGTTCCTTACGAAGGTTAAACAACTGCTACATATTTGTAGGTACAGGTCGTTGTCCGGCTAAAAAAAAAAAAGTTAAAAAGTCTAAAATAGCTAAATGCCATTGCAAATGTCAAATTTTAACACCAGGTGTGTTCAAAAAAGAAGTTAAAAAACATCCAAATCAGTTACTTCAACCAAAAAGAAACTAAAAAACAAAAGATCAAAAGATCTTGGTTGGAAATAACGAAAATTCAAACTTGGATGAGCATCCCACAAGGAACACACAAAAGATCAAAACAAAAAGAGAAATGATTAAACGATGTTTCGCCCTGGGTAACCAGCGTGGGCTCATCAGTAGTTTCACTGGTCACCCTCCACTATACATCATTAAACACATCATACACTTTGATTTTCAACCTTAAACCACTCACAAATAGGCATCGTTCCGTACTGGTACTTATCCAAGTTACCTAATACGAATACGTCCTGGCGTGTTAATATTTCCAGTAGGATTATGCTCCTAAGGCAACTTCTAACTTCTTTTTTGTTTTAATTGCCTTAGGAGCATAATCCTACTGGAAATATTAACAAGTCAAGACGAATTCCTATCAGGTAACTTGGATAAGTACCAGTGCGGAACGATGCCTATTTGTAAGTGGTGAAACTACTGATGAGCCCACGCTGGTTACTCAGGGAGCAACATCGTTTAATCATTTGGGTTGGTCTTATCTGCGCCCCTTCCCCCACTGACAATTTTCCGTAAAAGGTACCGATATGATTCGCGATGTTATTTGAAGGTGTTCATGGGATGTGAGGCCAACTCCGTCCATTAGTCCGTTTATTTCTTTAAAATTTTCAAAAAATGTGTAAGATTGTTTAAACTTTTCTGATATGACCCTATGACTATATTACAATCAAAAGTCAAATAATTTCGGCCTGCATTCCTTGGGGGAGGGGGGGCGGTAACCGAATTTTTAATAGACAACGAGAAAATCTAACTCACGTTTTTCATGACTATCTCAAAAACTAAGACACCCACTTAAGAACGGTTTTCATTTCTAGAAAGTCAAATCATTGGTTTGTTTAACAAGGTATTCGTTTTTGCTTAAAAGTAAGTGGTACGAAAACAGTAGCGGCTCGTTTTGGAAAAATGTTAACATTTCAGCTTTTTCAACTTCTTCGCAAGTTACTTTCCTTTGTTCTGGTCTTTAGGTTTACTTTTTTACTTTGACCTATTACCTTCCCCGTCTTTTGCTGCTTCATAAAATATTTTTTTGGCACAGATTACGCTATTTGTGGCCGTTTTAGCACAAAGGGTACCGAAATAATTGTTTTTTTTAAAATCTGCAGCATCATGGACTTTGAAATGAAATGATGAAAAAATCTGACACAGGATTCATGTAAAAGACAGATGCTTCATCTCCTAATTCCTAACACCGTACTGATGAGCATCACAAGTGCGAAATCCGGATCTACGGTTACCATTACCTTTTTTGATGGAAAGCACGCCATTCATTGATTTTGATATTCATGAAAAATTTAAGCAATGCTTAGATTATCACCTCTCCTATTAAAAATTCGGTTACCGCCCCCCCCCCCCAAGGGACGTAGGCCGAAATTATTTGACTTTTGATTGTATTATAATCATGGTGTCATATTATAAAAGTTTAAGCAATCTTACACAATTTTTGAAAATTTTAAAGAAGTAAACGGACTACGTGGAATCATTTCTCACTCGATGGAGATTCTTTTCACGACCACCCTACGTTGTCGAATTCCTAATTTTAAAGGGGGTATGTTTATTTTTTTTAGGTACATCTGAAGGTTCCATGTTACCAGCCCAATAGCAGAGATGACGATGGAAATTTCGGTGAGTTCTTTTAATTTGTGTATAGTTTTGTTTTCAATGAAGAACCCAATTCCTTCCTGCTTTTCCACGAAGACTATATGGAGACGATTTTTCACAACTAGGTTGTCTGTTTGAATCGGAGTATCACAATATAACAGGTGGGTTACGATTTCGAGTACTGGGAACGGTACATACTTAAAATAGCGCTCTTCCTTTTTTATAAACCCACAGCGCTTTGCTAAATGCTGATGCAGGATATTCGCCTTCATTATTATTAGAGACTTAAATTTAATTTCCGAGTTTATCGTCGAGCAGGTGTACATTTGAACTAATGGCGAATGCGTGACAGCTCCAGCTGAACAAATCATCGTCAAAACATCATCGATTGGTATCGTACCTAACGAGGTTTTCATGAATTTAATCAGCTGGGGCTGTCACGCATTCACCATGATTTTAAAAGTGCACCTGCTTGATTGGCCGATTCGATAGAGATAAGGATACGAATGCTGATAAAACTGAAAATTAATTTTAAGTGTCTATTATTATTACTAGCTAAATATCCAGCGCTTCGCCGGCGGCTTTTCCCGATTTTTTCGTTTTTTTTTTGATCATAGGTCATAAATTTTGTTTGCGTAAACCGATTTTAATGAAATATAGCCTCCCAGGGATCCCAGGAATGTTTTAGTGACACTTCCTTTTCAGTAGTTTTCGCGTAATGCTGAAACAAACAGACAGACAAAAAAAGAAAAATTTTAGAGATTGGATTTTTGCTATCTGTATCAATTGGTTACACTCCAGCGTCAACAATTTTTGATTTTTGAAAATATTGAATTTTCAGGCTACTGCGAACATAGGGGAATCAAGTCCAATTTACGCTCCGTGCCGTACGACCGAGGTTGATTCGAAGTACGATGCACTGTTATCTTTTGGAAATTTATTTTGTTTTTATTATTTTGTTTTATTTCTGCCTTGCTCGAGAAACAGATTGATAAGTTCTTAAGTGAAATAATACATTTTTAAAACTAAAAATGGATGTCTACGAAGTTGCCGAATAAGTACATATAGTCAAGGCAGACCATTGAGACTTATTCAAGAACTTTTTTTTGGAGAATTTTGTAAATCGCCCAGAACCTAGTTATCAATGATTCATAGGTTTGAAAAGTGTGGTTGTGTAGCGCCACGAAATCATAAAAAACCCACTGTTTTGAATGACGAGCAGGAAGTACGAGGTGTGATGATTTGCGCTGCAGTAGAGGAAAATCGAAAGTTAACTAGCCACCAAGCTGCCAAATCATTCGATACGTCTTCAGCCACTGTCTTACGTGTTCTCAAAAAGAATGGTTATCATTCTTACAAATTTTTCCCGAGGACAACTATCGTCGTATGGAATTTTGTGAAATAATGATGGAAAGGGCTAATCGTGCTGAAAACTTTCTGATATCTATTCTTTTCACAGATGAAAGCACTTTTCCATTATTGACTCGTCATAACCCAACACACGTTCGACATTGGTCGAGGAAAAAATTGCATTTGTATTGTTTTTAATGTTTGATGGGGTATTGTAGGGGAACACGTAATTGGGCCATTTATTAACGGCAATTTGAATGGTCCTAGATACTTGGATCTACTGCAGCAGCCTATTATGTGTTCAACAAGATGGTTGTCCCACACACAATGTTGGCCCTGTTAGGGAATATCTTGATAATGAATTTTCTAATCGGGTTATAAGTACACGGGGAACTACTTTATGGCCAGCTCGATCACCCGATCTTGCTCCTAATGGCTTCTATCTGTGGAGTTATATCAAAAATAAAGTTTACGGGCATGAAAGGGCTAATAATTTAGAAGAACTTCGGATTAAAATTGAAAAAGCTTTTCAAACTATCACCCCTAACATGCTTGGAAACGTTACAAGGGGTTTTTATAATAGGCTCGGATATTGCCTAGCCGAGCAAGGAGGACTTTTCGAACAATTTTTTTTGACTGGGAGAATCTTTTTGGTCTTTAGAATGTATTATTTTATTTTGAGAACTTGCTTTTATTTTGTTTCTCATTATTATTTTCATTGTAACACGTTGTTAGTGATAAATCTGAGTAGTTGAAAATAAAACGCTCTAATTTATCAGTGACAAAAAACAAGAAAATTACGTTATAAAAATTTGCGTATTTATTGACCAAATTTCGGTTTCATTGACTACACTCCACATAGCACCATGGTTAGAGGCATACTAAATACAAGCCGCGAACGACGGCGAACGGCGATCGCAAGCCTGAGTGTTGGTTGCTCCACTGATAGGTGTGCGGTGTCCCTGCATGTACTGACACTGGCAAATTGGACTTTTTCCGGCCTATGTTCGCAGTAGCATGAAGCAGTCTGTATGTATTAATAATATATCTTTGGCGATCCATTCATATCTCTGTAGCGCGTCATAAACAAAATGCCTAGCGAGCCGACCTTCATGACATATTTATTTTGTTTTGACTAGAAGCATTTTGGTGTTGGTCCCGACACCGACCCAACCCAATGTAAATTTTTCATAAAAGCGAGTCCAGTAGGGTTTTCAATACTAAAGAGAAAACTAAGTTTAAGTACTTACGACGTGTACCTAAAGCTTACTTCGATATCCCTTATCACCCCACAGAAGTATGCCTTCCCATCGCCTGGGAAACGCTCGGAATAAATCAATTGTCTTTTTAGTTTAAAAACTTCGTTCCCAAGGCCAAAGAGCTTTTTTTTATCATTCTAGCGCATTTTGTAAGAAAAGGATTATATTTTGGCTAACAATACAATAGATTTATTTGCACTGAGAAAAATGGTGGGCTACGAGAACTCAAATATGTGTTCTCCTAGACCCATCCGTGTTGCCAATAGAGAACAGCCCAGACCTCTGGGCTGTGAGAACCAAGTCCAAGGGATTGCAAGGAAACACGGTTCGTGTGGTGTAGTAGCCCGAAAATATGCATAAAGACTGAATTAATTTTTTGACCATTTGGGCTGTCAGAACTCAACATGTAGGTTGTGGTAACTCATGGTCTGGACTGGGAGAACCCTGCCTTTGGGCTACCAGAACTTAGCATCTGGGTTGCAGTAACTCATGGTCAGGGCAGGGAGAACCCTAACTTTGGGCTACCAGAACTCAGCATCAATACTTAGACTTTGTACATGTATTTTGTTGTTTGTTTAAACGAAACACCCTGTATTTTGTGTAATTTTTGCCAACAATGCTGAATAATTCAAAAACTAAACGAGGTTTTTTAAATTTCTCTTAAATTCAAAAAAAGCACACAATAAACAAGGTGTTACGTTGAACATAACAAAATATATCTATGCAATTTGTAAATTATAAATGTCAAATTTCAGATAAGACGATAAGGTTTATAATGGAAACCCCTTACATAAAAAAAACTTTTAAAAAAATCTAAAATACAACGTTTGAAACTGTGAAAAATATAAACAAATCAAATATTTAAATATAAATATGTTGTGTTAAAAGCAAAACTTAAAGGCTAAACTATAACGCTAAAGACGTCCCTAAGTCAAATTTGCTCAGGAAAATGACAGAAATATATATAGTTGTAAATTAGGCTTAGGAAAGAGTTAGCGGTGTTACTAAGTCTCAGCTAAACTGTTTAAAATACAAAAGAGACCACGCGCTCCACACTTTCATATTATTTAGAAAATACAATAAAACACGTTAATATATTTTTTTTGAAACTGCCGCTACACCGGCCAGGATACCTCTGCACATATGACCTACACTAACTGCATCACAACTGGGAATGAAGCTAGCAACCGCCAGCCAAAGCAATCCGCAAGCCCGAATATGTGCAAAACTCGACATTCGGCAAGTACCGCCTATAATCGGATTCACATGTGACAATCATACCGTGTGCTATAGTAACGCACGGTGTGAGTTCTGGTAGCTCCAAATTTTCAACCCTCGGTCGTGGGTTGGCCCCGTTTTCTCAGTGTGGCGACCGCGACAAAGAACAAAAATCAAGTGATGATAAATTTTCTAACAGCTTCCGAAAAACTGGCCGCAGCGCTGAGCTTCAGAAAGAAGTGATTAATGTTTTAATATAACAAGAAATGGGGACAAAAAGTTTTGGCTTCAAAAACTGTGGACGGACAGCGACAATGTGTCTTTTTAAAGATAACGACAAAATATAAAAAAATTGGCAAAAAAAAACTGTGTCAAAAAGTGTCGAAATTTCTCTTAATGTAAAAGGAAAGAGAATTTGTGAGCTTCGGGAAGATTGCCGCAGTTAAGTAAAATTTCTCAACGAAACTCATCGCAATCGTTTGGTGGTCAATGGTAGCGATTGGTACCCCATCCACAACGTTTGGTAATCTTTGGTTTTTTTCTAAAATTAATATTTCTTTTTCCGTGAGAAGTTGGCTGCTGTTTGAAAAAAAAAGAAGCTTTCTGGATCAGAAATATGCTCTGGACGTTTGGTATCCAGTTTTTTTCGTTTGGTGGCCCCCTATTTTTCAGTATTAAAAAAAAATGGATAAAAACAGGATTTTCGTGGAGACTGGAGGAGGAGGCATGCATGATCAACTGATCACTAGGTAATAACATTCAATAATGGTTTTTTATTGGGTGTTCTTATTTCTTATTTTATTTGCCGTATAAAAATCGCTTTAAGGCGCATTTTTGACACCTCATTTGACACAATATTAAAACTCAAATATTCATGACTTTATTAAAACAACTACTGCTAAATGTCCAGCTCTTATTCGAGTTTGTTTTTTTTTGTAATTAGGTCAAAGGCCGTAGCCTTTAAACTGTGTCCAATTTTTTGCAAGGTCTGCTGGAAATACTTGTACACTTTTGACTGTTTATTATGGGAATGTCTAATATGTGAAAAATACATGGGTAGAAAGGAGGATTTAGACAAGTCTGTTTTACAATTCAAACAATACAAAAGCGCTGTTTGTTCTCTTTTGTGAAAGCTCTACCTCACCAAAACATTTTCTTTCAACACTGAAAGCCTGTTTTTGTTATATTGGTGTCGCTTTTTGTTGAGAGTGCTGCTGGGGAATTGTTTTTAGCAACACTGTACGGGAAATCAGTTTAACTACGTCGACCTGATTTTTTTGAAAAATTTTACGTCACTGAATTTGTTTTCCATGGCAACGCAAAGACTTTATTTATTTTTATCCATAGTGGGACACCAGAGATTTTTTAGTCCGGGTCAAAAATTTGGGGTTAGGTTACTTATTTTGACTTTTTGCGTTCTGCGCCGCTAAAAAACCAAGTAAAATGCTAAAATAAAAGAAAACCATTTATTACAGAATTATCGGCTAAGAAAACGCTACCCAACTAATTATTAAAGTAACTGGGTGTAATGTTTAAGGTTGCATTTACAGGTGCATTTATAATTGATTGGAAACACTCCCGCTAGCTGATTCCGACAACAGGTTAACTTAAAAGCGCTAGACGAAATAATTGTATATTTTAAACAGGAGCGTCAACGACTAGCAAGAGTATTTCCAACCTCTAAATGGAGCTTTACTGACCTGTTTTGTTAGTATTCAAGTATCCGTGTGTTTTTGAAACTGAGGTTCTAAAATCTATCATTTGAACTCCAAGATTTTATTAGTACAATTGTACATAACTATGTCGCAATAATTTAAATTTTAAAAAAATGGTTGAATCAAAATAAAAACAAAATTATATGGGGTTATGGGCGCCGAATGTTTCTATGCAAATTCTTAGTAATCCCAGCGAGCCAGTAAAGTTCTCTTGGTTCTTTGATAGACTCGGGGTAATGCCCGCGCAGCGCTATTTCATATTTGTTTTTGAAAACACATTTTTGAAAGATAAACATAACCTCGAATGGTTTTCTGTCAGAAAACGTAAAAATACTCTTCTGTCCCACTGCGGCAGGATTTAAAGTTTGTTGACAAAACAGCTGCAGTTACCATGTCTATCGGCAAACACTTGAACTGCGCGTGTCTTTTCCGGAGTGCACAGGCTTTTAGAAAAAAAGAAACTTAGTTTTTATTTTCGCTAAAGCAAGGACATATAAAAAAGGAAAACATAATCCAGAGGAAATTGTAAACCACAATTATTTTGAGGCTTTTGGGATAGATGACAGCACAAGAGCTTTTATTTTAAAGAAAAAATAATTGAGAGTTTTGAAAAATCCTTCAGATATTTTTGTTAAGCATTTAAAAATGATCATCCCTGCAAAATTTCAGCTAATTCTCTGGCAAAAAACAAAAAATTAAAGAACAAGGCGTTGCCAGTTGTACTTTTTTTAACTTAAAATCTAGGGTGAAACTAGAGCCTTTCTGGAAATTAGGAGGTCCACCAAACGAAAACAAACTGGATACGAAACCTCTAGATCTGTGTTTTTTTTAATTTTATTTGTAGAAAAATGCAAAGGGTACCAAACGTTGTGGATGGAATACCAATCACTACCATACGACCACCAAACGATTGCGATGAGTTTCATTGAGAAATTTTACCAAACTGCGGCCATGTTCCAGAAGGTGAATTTGTGTGACGTTTCTGAACAGTGACAGCGACAGATTACATGGCTACCTATGGTTTTGTAGGTTAAAAGTTAAAGGTTTGTTTACACACAAAAATAAGCTTAATAAAATACATTTTTCAACAGAAAAAGGAGTTTTCCTAAAAACTGCCTACAAAAATTAAAATATACATTTTTTTATATTAGTGAAACAGTATAGAGAAACTAAATTTTAAGAAATATAAATAAGGCCTGACATGTGACGGGACATGGATTTCCAGTTGTTTTGAATGCAGTCACGTGATGCGTTTTTTTAGTTTTCATTAAATGCAGCGAGAAGTAAACCGGATATGAGTGATTCCCATAGGTAAGACTGACAAAATCTGGTTATTCTAAGTAAAGACAAGAAACCCGGTAAACCTTTAATAAGAGAGAAATCTAAAATTTCGAATAGGAATTTGCCTTGATTTAAGTAGCAGAAAGGACGGCAAGGCTGTTAATGCCTGTGGAAAAGTTGCCTCAGAATGTCACATGCAGAATGTTGGATTTGCCGACGTTTTGCTCGACTTATAGCATTTGCCTGGCTGCTTGGGAGTGTGTCCA
The DNA here is from genome assembly GCA_963921995.1 of Oxystoma pomonae. Classification (NCBI taxonomy): domain Eukaryota; kingdom Metazoa; phylum Arthropoda; class Insecta; order Coleoptera; family Brentidae; genus Oxystoma; species Oxystoma pomonae. The sequence goes on from OY998166.1 coordinate 6,360,925, forward strand.
AAAATGTACTAAGGCGCCAGAAAAATATCATATTAGAAGACATCAGGGGGATCGGTTTTAGATTTGTTTAAAGAGTCGCTTGTTTTTGTCAAACGATCGCATATGATAATTTGGCACATAACAGATAGATAGAGTCTGTTCCATATTTATTTAGACAAAACCTAACGTCAATGAACCACTGAACAAAACCAGGTTTGAACGCTCAAGATCGTTCTTGTTGTCACATTTGAAGTTTTTAGGTTAGGTTTTTTCTGACAGAAATTTTGGCGGAAAGAACATTTGTTTACATTTTGTTCATGGAAGACTCGTGAAAATAAAATTATTCAAAAACACCTTACAATTGTGCCATCAGTAAACCTAATGTATCGTTATTTTGGGCTAGACAAGGCTGGAAATATGGACAAATATTTTTACCTACTCGCCTGCGGTAAAGTGTACTTTAAAACACTCTTTTGGATGTAGAAGATTGTACTTTACTTAACGTTATGGCACTTAACAGCGAACTGGGCGGTAAAGTGACTACGTTTATTTCAGAAAATTAAAATACAGGTATTTAAATTTCTTTTTCGGGAATTTTTAAGGCTTATAGGTAAAATCGCATATATGCAGTCACAAAATTGACCTTTCTAAAAGTGTATAATATATACGGACTACCAGCTAAAATGCCTAAAAACTTCAAAAGTAAGACAATTTGTCATATTGTTTAAGAAAGGTCTCTAAATCTGAATATTTTTTTACTTAAATTAAAGGCAAACTTATTTTTATATTAAATTTTGCATAATACTAAAAAATCAGCAAAAATAATGTTTTAGTAAAGTCTTTATTGAACAATATCAAATTATCACTCGAGTAATGGCCGAAGGCTGTTCTATAAAGAGGGCGGTAACCCATTTTGGAGTTGATAAAATAACAATAATACGATGGAAACAGCGCTGGATTGAAAACAATACGACGAATAGGAAACTTGGATTAGGATAAAAACGATGGTAAACTTAATACTAATTATTTTAACTTAAAAAAGAACTAAAATAAATAATTTAGTATTTAATAGGATCACCATTTTTCTCTATTACAAGCTCTAAACGTTTGGGCATTGAAAAGGTTAAATTTTGAAAATACTGATCGCTTAGCTCTTCAGCATTTCATGGTCTCCAATTCCTTTGGTATATTATTTTAACGATTCGACCCCATATATTTTCCATTGGGTTAAGGCTATTGGCTGGCCAAGGAAGAGTTTCTATATTATTATTCTGAAACCATTGGCGAACAACATTAGCCGTGTGTACTGGACAGTTATCCTGCTGATAAACGAAGTCATTATTTTCATGTAAAGCCTGTAGAGATAGCCGCATAACGTTTTGAAGGATTTGAATATATCATTCACTATTGAATAATCCTTCGATTCTCCAAAAAAAAACCAGACCTCTAGCTCTAAACCAGCCCCACATGTTTACAGAAAAATGTCCAGCTCTTTTTAATTTGGTTTGTATATCCGGGTTCAAATCTAGAATTTGGTGGACGATAAACTAAAATTCTTCTACTGTTTGAAGATGATTGAAAAATTTTTTCGTCAGTGAAAACCACCCTCTCCCAGAAGTCATTATCACGAAGAACGTTGTTCAGTGCAAAAAATCACTCTGGCCTGTTTTTGTTCTTCTGTTAGAAAAAGCTTCTTTGCAGCAACTCGACAAGAGACTTGTGATTTCGTTACTATTCTATTTACTGTTGTTAAAGAACCCGGAAATAATGTTATATTAGCTGCTTCAACCGACGTTGAAAAAGGATTTTTTCTGAGATGGTCAATAATTCTCTCATCTTGCACTTCAGAACTTACTTTTGGTCGTCCTGATCCATCTTTCCTATCCGTAGAATTATTTTCAATCCAAGGCTTTTTCCATCGCATTATCGTCATTTTATCAACTCCAAAATGGGTTGCCGCTCTTCTTATAGACCAGCCGTCTTCTATAACTCAAGTGATAATTTGAACTTTTGTAAATGTTGATATCTGTGGCATTTTTAAGGATGTCACACTGAATTTTAAGCTATCAGGCATACTAAGCTGGTGGTGCTTTATAATAGTATACACTAATGGAAAGCTAAATTTTGTGGCGTAGGAAAAAATGCTTGTTTGAGTTTTTTTTAAAATCAAGTGTACCTAACCTACCTAAAGTGTCTTTACCGCCCTTGCGGCTTGACCGAACGTATCACTTTTTAAAGTGTCACTTTCCGCACTTGTTAGGTAAATAACTATGACTTGGTGCGTTCATGAAAGTGATGGTATTATTCTTAGAATAATAGATAAAAAAGTGTGCAAAAAAAAGTTTTACGAAATTTTAATAACAATATTAGGGAGATTTTGGTCAGCGTTTTTGTCTTGTTACCCTTACCTTTATTATGGGTAGGCGCAGTAGCGCTCTATCAGGCTGTTACCTTTATTAAAGGTAACCACTGACGCTAATTAGCGTCGAATAACGACTACCTTTACGATTAAAAAGACTACCAACCAAACTTGATGTTCTGTGGTGGAAGATTTTTAGGTTATAAAAGTTTGTTTTGTTTTACAAAAATTTTGTGTATTTGGATGTTATTTTTTGTTAACCGTGTTTACAGTAGTAGTGGGGTGCCTTTTTTCCCGGTTTTTTTGGTAAACAGGTGAGTAATTACAAATAAGTTTGCAGAAGCTCGATTTCTTCTATTACTCCACCAAAGATATCTTGCAAAATCATTTGCCTGACTAAATTTATGTTGGGGTGTCCGTCTCCCAGTCCTTTATTTACGGTAACGGTAACCATAAGAGTAGACAATAGACAATAGACAACTCTTTATTGTTTTTAAAGTAATGTATACAAACACACTTATAACAATTGAGAATGGCAGTGCAAAAAAAAAAATCATATTTTACAAATCTATAAAAAGCTATAAGTAGACAAAAAAAATATAATGAATTCGTAACCTAAAACAAAATAAACATATATATATTGATTTGTATTTGGTGCCGAGATTGGAGAAAAACAATAAAAACAAAAAATATTTTGCATTTAAAAGTAAATAGTAACACAAATCATATGCTATATATAAAAAGAAGTATTGCATTAAACATGATTGCCAAAAAAAATTATTCTATAGAATTGGAATACAATTAAAAGATCAACCCACCTATTGCTAAAAAACAAAAACAAAAATGTCATTTCTAGTTTTTTCGGTTTTTAGCTACATTACCAGGGCCTTAAACTAAAGAAAAGACAAAAATTGAAAAACTAAATTATACAATTGTATTATTTTTAATAATTATTAGAAGTTAAGTGAAGATAAAAAAAATATTGGTAATTGTCATACATTTTTACTCATTTAAAATAAAACTTCTTAAGTGAAGTATGTTTAAAAAATAGGTAACTGCAGGCTTAATTTTCTCACTAATACTACTCACTACTACCTCACTCTCCGGCGTCAGACCTTGACGGAGGGGGGGACACTCACACACATGCTTGAATGATTGGTTAACTCCAATATTACAAATACTGCCTATTTCTTCGTGATTGATTGTATATGTTGCACCATCGAATTTTAAGTACCGTTTTAAGAGTAATGAAATTTGCCGTTAAACTGACTGATCAAAATCTCCCTATTATCAGCACATATGACAAAAGTAAAGTTAAAGAAAACTATGCGTCAGTGGCCCAACTGTGACCAACTATCTTTTTAGGGAGAAACAAAATTACCAAACGTAAGATCGGAAATTCTCGATGACAGTTGACGTCAATTAAATCTATATAAAAAATAACAGTGGAAGGAAACAAGTGAAAAAGAAAAGTAACTTACTCCAGGCAAGCTTAGAAAAAAGTAAAAGGTACATTAAAAATATAGACAGTTTGTTTAAATAAAAATAATAAAGTAGCAAACAATGGAACACAAAAATATACGTTCGCGACAAAAGTAAAAATTATAACGGCAATTTTTTTTTTAATTTAGAAATAATTTTTATAAAACTTAGAAATGGAGTAAAAAACGTTGTAATTGTGACACAAAATAGTAGTTTTCACAACTAGTGGCTAAAATAGTTAAAACGCGAGTAAAAAAAAGCATAGTTTGGCCGCGAGTGGTGAACACTATTTTGTTTCATATATATATCAAAAAATCCAAGAAAAACGGGAAAATAATTTTCAAAATCCCGAACGAAGAGCACTTCTCGCAACACATCATCTTTAAATTATAAATCAAGGCAGCCAGTAAATGAAATAACAATATGGTTTTCATAGCGATGTGCCTTTTTACTCGGTGACGTTTATTCTTGCGACATTTTAATCTTTGACAGTTTGATGTTTTGCTGATTTTTTTAAATGATTTCGTAATACTTGAAGGAATTTTTAGGGAAGAATAATTAGATTTTTTCTATATTACTATATTACCTTTTTTGCACCCGTGATCAAAAAAAAGCCATGCTTTAGTTATCTGCAGACAATTACTAAAATCATGTTTTTGATGTATAAAAAAAATATTTATTTATTTATAATAATGCAAAAATCTAATTATTCTTGCCAAAAAAATTAAGCCATTTCCGCCAGTTTTCGCCAAGTATTTACAAAAAAAATCATTTATAAACGTCGTCAAAATATCAAACAAATCAAAGATTAAAATGTCGCAACAATGAACGTCACCCAGCCGCTAGCCGCTTGATTTATAGTGTAAAGGTGGTGTATTGCGAGAAGTGCTCTTCGTTCGAGATTATTAAAAGTATTTTTTTTATACCTCCATAAAAAACATGATTTTAGTAACTGTTTGCAGATAACTATGGTTACCTATGCAAAAAAAAATCACGGGTGCCAAAAAAGATTTCGATCCGTTTTTTACCTAAAATTAAGGAGAAATAGCGGAAAAGTAATATTGAAAAAATCTAATTATTCTTGCCGAAAAATTAAGTCATTTTCGCCAGTTTTCACCAAGTATTTACGAAAAAATCATTTAAAAACATTAAAAATGTCGCAAGAATGAACGTCACCGGCTAAAAAGGCACATCGCTAAGGAAACCATTGTTATTTCATTTATCAGCCGCCTTGATTTATAGTCTAAAGATAGTGTTTTGCGAGAAGTGCTCTTCGTTTGAGATTTTTAAAACTGTGAAAGCACTATTTTAGCCACTAGAACACTACTATTAATTTAATTTTTCTCCGTAAACTGAATGATAATATGCATTTAATCATAACAAGATAATTAAATAATATTATACATTCAAGTAGTTTGATATTTGGCTATTTTTAAAGGTAGAATTTTTCGATATCAGTTCGGAACGTACCATTTTTGAGATCCACAACGAACAAGTGGTCTGGATGGTGGAGATTTGAATCCACTTTAAGGATTAAGCCTGGAAAGGACTAAATGCAGTTAAGTCCCGATGAAAAGGGGAATAAAAAGCAAGCAAGACAAAAAAATCAGGCTTTCTTGTGTGTTTTTGGGACTAGCAGTATGAGTGGGGACGAGCCTTTGTCAGCGTTGTTTAAAAAAGGTTTTTAGGGATTAGATATTTAAAAGTATAGGTATTTGTAAAAATTGTGTAAAAGCAATCTCGAAAATTTAGTTTTTGAAAAGTAAAAAACAGCTTTTTTATTTTTTGAATAAATCAAACGCAAGTTTGTTTCGGTATCAGGGTTCAAAGTGATTTTTAATTTTTAAAATCCCTGACTTTTCCAGATTTTCCCAGACCACTTTTTAAAAATTTAGAAAGATATTTTAGTCTATGTTACACTTTTTAAAATTTAGTCTTATAGTCTCTGTATATAATTTTTTCCCTTATTAGTGAAGTTGTTATTTGAAACAACTGTTACCACCGCCTTCACCAAACTAACTACAAGCTAATTTACTTTTTTTCAACGCATTCGGCATACCTTTAATATTGTTGTAATACCTTAATAAATAATAGAAAACTATAAATACTATAATAATCAAGCAAAGAACCACGCACTAAATACATTGAAAACCGGTCACGGTCAAATTGCTTTATATTGTAGTACGTTGTAACACTATGAATCCTCTTCAAATAAAAGCAAAAAAAATGGGGGTCAGTAGGGCCGTTTGGGAGCTACGGCTCTTTAGAGTGACCACTGCAGGGCCTCTTTAAAATTCATAGAAAGCCAATAAGGGTATATTTTTGCTTTTAAGTAATAGAATCCAATATGGCCGGTATCGTTTAAGTCATTTTTATTTAAATATTTACGAGTTAAGGGGTGTGATATTGCTGAGAGACAAAAGGCGATATTTTCTGAATGTAGCCAACGTTTTTTGATAATAATCTAAAAACCACATTCTTCTATCAGTTTTGGATTTTGCAAAAAATAATAATTAACGGATACACTAAAAACCACATAATTTTATCGGTTTTTTGCTTTTAAAAATTACAGAAAGACGCTAGACAAAAGGCGATACTTTTTTTGAACGCAGCTAAAACGTTTTGATAATATTCTAAAAACCACATTCTTCTATCAGTTTTGGGATTTGCAAAAAATAATAATAATTAGCGAATAGGCTAAAAACCACTCAGCAAACTTTTTTGATAATGATCTAAAACCCACATTCTTCTATCAGTTTAGGGATTTGCAAAAAATAATAATAATTAGCCAATAGGCTAAAAACCACATATTTTTATCGGTTTTTTGAAATTGATTTTTTTTTAAATTTTAAATTTCTATTTTGTGATATCGTTAAAAACTCGGTTAAAAATTGACTATTCCATATAGTAAGTTACTGAAAAATGGTATTTTAAAATGCAAAAAAGATTTTTTAAACTACCTGTCTTTTATTGAAATACTGATCTTTAAACAAAATAATCGTTTGCTACTCGAAAAATTCGGCATCTATCCGGACTTTACCCTAGATCCACATTAAAATTCTGATGTGCAATATTTTGACGTCTTTATTACTTCGTTTCTTTAGCGGGTCGAGAATGTAATTTTCTCCCACGTAACAATTAAGCATCCCTGTAATGTAATAGTCATAAACTTAGAGAACAAAGAACAAAGAACATTTTACTATTGCGTTCTTGCTCATACAGGTGATATAAATGTGATAGAAACGTGACGTGAAACATGACTATAATACGACCAGAACATTTTTTTTAAGAATTGCAGTAATATACCTGGACACCGACTATAATTGCATGGATATGATTTTGTGATTCAAAACATGTCCATAAGGCCACGAGATGGATATCCTATGATATGGAGTTGATATATGTATATGCACATGAGTATCCACCAAATTTGTATTAGTCTTTGTACGGGGCGGCAAATCTAAGGGGCGGCATTTTGGCTGTGAATGTGACAAAATATTGATAAGTTAAATAGTTTCTAATTAATCATCCAATTTTTTGACGAAAATTAAAACGCTCTTTACATTTCGTATTTAGGAACTTCAATTATGTGTAACAGTAAAGTATAAAAAATTTGTGGTGATACTGGTAATTAATAATTAAAAAAACATAATGACAGTTTTTATTAAATAAGAAAAAGATAAGCAGGTACAATATTTTGTGCATCGCTGCAACTTGTTTGAAGCAGGAATAAGAAAGAATAACATGCATTAACTTTGTTGGGAATTTGGAACCTTTGATTGCACTAAAACAAAATTATGATTGTTTTCCACAAAACCAAAATTTTTTGCACTCGACGCGCGTTTCGCTAACAACGTTAGCATCATCAGGAGACGATAAACAATGAACTAAATTAATCTACGCTCTATCTTATATACAATCCTTTAGTGGGCGGAGATAAGACTAATAATTTGTGATTGATCACGATTTTTAATCCTATCCCCCCTCAACCAAAGAATAAAGTGTACTAAACGGGATGGGTCCTCTATCTTTATTTAAACTATTTCTGGATTTAATGATTTCCATACTTTCATATGCATTCAAAAGTCTTTTGTTTGGTACACTTTTTAGAAGTTTTAGGTTATCTAATGTGAATCTATGATTGTTTTCAAAAGCATGCTCGGCCACACTTGACTTTTCTGTTCTTCCGTATTTTAAGTGTGCTAAGTGTTCTTTAAAACGTGTTTGAATAGAGCGTCTCGTTTGGCCAACATATTTTTTGTCACAATCCATGCAACTAATTTCGTAAATTCCACTTTTTTCTAGAACTGTAGTTTTATCCTTGGGATTTCCTAGTAAGCTTCTTATTGTGTTACCGGATTAATATACTAATTTAAGACCGGTGTTATTAAATACTTTGTGTAATCCTTTCGTATAATTAGGATTATAAGGAATTGATACAAATTTTGAGTCGCAGGTACCTTTTTGTCTGAAAAAGGTAGAATTCCGAAAGGTCTTTTGAAAATTTACGAAGAAGATGTCTTCACTTAATAAAAAGCTACAAAAGTTAAAACGTTCTGAACCAAAACCAAAAAAGTCGAAGAAAATCGCAAACATTGTAGAAAACCTATCCTCTCAAACTTTTAATAACAAAGAAATATCACTTTTAAACAAAGGTCTTAATTTTGCTCTGCCCCCACAAAAAGATAATTTAAGTGATATTATTGCAAATATTGAGAGTTCAATCTTTTATCTTTCAGAAGGCACAAAGGTCTATGTGCGAGATGCTTGCCGATATCAGATCTCTCAAAACATCATTCAAAACAATAAAAATAGTACATTAAATAACAATAAAACAATTAAAAGTTTGAGAGAAAAAGATGTTTTCTATCTAAAGGCTGACAAGGGTAATAAAGTTGTTATATTAGATAAAACAGATTATTTCGAAAGGGTAGATAACCTAATAAAAAATGGACCCTACAAACAAGTCCCAAAGAACCCCTTACCAAAAATGATTAACGAAGTAAAAAACACAATTAAAAAATGTAACAATATTATTACTGACAATATTAAATATAAACTACAAGTAAGCAATCCCACTATGCCGAAACTGTATTGTCTTCCGAAAATCCACAAGCCTGGAAAATCGGTTAGACCTATAGTTTCTGCTGTAGGATCACCTACATTTCGAAATGGCTAGCAAACGAGTTTGAAAATTTACCGATAAAGGAAAAAGGTTTTTCTGTTAAAAATTCCCTTGAATTTATCAACAAAGTTAAAGATATTTCACTCCAAGAAGGTGAAATTTTAATCTCGTTTGATGTTAGTTAGTTGTTCCCTAGTGTGCCGATCCACAATACCTTACAATACCTGGAGGAACTACTAAGAAAAAACAATCTAGAAGACAAACAGACTTTAGAATACCTATCTTTAACAAAACTCTGCATGAATCAAAATTACTTTCAATATAAAAATAACTACTACCAGCAATTAGAAGGAACCACAATGGGTAATAGTTTATCACCTTTTATCGCAAACCTATTTATGAGCAAATTTGAATCAGATATAAATAAAGAATTTGAGTATTTCCCCAGAGTATGGTTCAGGTATGTAGACGATGTGTTTGCAGTATTCAACACTAAAGTAACTAGTGTTGAAAATTTTATGGAAAAAATAAATAACAAATTTCCCACTATTAAATTTACTTATGAAACAGAGAACAACGGTACACTGCCATTTCTAGACACTTTAGTTATAAGAAATAAAAATAAATTGGACTTTGACCTATACAGAAAAGGCACGGCCACCAACAGGTATATTCCAAATGACTCTTGTCATATCTTACAACATAAGCTTGCAAGTTTGCACTTTTTAACATATAGATTAGTAAATTTCCCCTTAAACAAAGAAAGATTTGAAGCAGAAAAGAATAGGATTAGGAACATAGCTGGCGAAAACGGTTACGACGAAGGCTTAATAAATAAGCTGATAAATAGACATTCTTTGGAACCTTTTGGAATTCTACCTTTTTCAGACAAAAAGATACCTGCGACTCAAAATTTGTATCAATTCCTTATAATCCTAATTATACGAAAGGATTACACAAAGTATTTAATAACACCGGTCTTAAATTAGTATATCAATCCGGTAACACAATAAGAAGCTTACTAGGAAATCCCAAGGATAAAACTACAGTTCTAGAAAAAAGTGGAATTTACGAAATTAGTTGCATGGATTGTGACAAAAAATACGTTGGCCAAACGAGACGCTCTATTCAAACACGTTTTAAAGAACACTTAGCACACTTAAAATACGGAAGAACAGAAAAGTCAAGTGTGGCCGAGCATGCTTTTGAAAACAATCATAGATTCACATTAGATAACCTAAAACTTCTAAAAAGTGTACCAAACAAAAGACTTTTGAATGCATATGAAAGTATGGAAATCATTAAATCCAGAAATAGTTTAAATAAAGATAGAGGACCTATCCCGTTTAGTACACTTTATTCTTTGGTTGAGGGGGGATAGGATTAAAAATCGTGATCAATCACAAATTATTAGTCTTATCTCCGCCCACTAAAGGATTGTATATAAGATAGAGCGTAGATTAATTTAGTTCATTGTTTATCGTCTCCTGATGATGCTTACGTTGTTAGCGAAACGCGCGTCGAGTACAAAAAAGTGTAATTTTGAATTTGTGGAAAACAATCATAATTTTGTTTTTATGCATTAACTTGTTTATTACCATGAATTATATAAATCGGTTAAGCCGTCTTTGCGAAATCGTTTATACAAACGCACACACACATACACACGGACATACAACTTTTTTCTTATTGTTGATTTAGACTTATGTTGACCCATTTACACATTTTTCATAAAATTTGCAAAAGTTATTTTTTGGTGAAACCAATATCTCTGGTCTGGAGAGGTAAAAACTGGTTTTTGGTAAGTTAAGATTATTTTTTTCGTAAGTAATTTAATTTTTTTCCAAGTGCCTAGGTACTTATTTTTTTTAATTGTGCAGGGTGTCGAAAATTTTATGGTTTTGGGGGGTTAAGGGTATTTCGAGAAGAGATAGAAAAAAACCGACCCCCATTTGCGGGGCCTAAATTTGAAATGAAGTTTACAGATGTCATCGTTATTTCAATGTGAGGACCCTGTAGGGGTAATTCTGAAAAGTCTGTATTTTGGGACATGGTCTATAACCTCTTTATTGTAAAAATTTTGACATTGTGGTGAACCTTTTTCATAGACTTTTTAATGAGTCTAGTCTCTTTAATTAGTTCTTTTCTGTTTCGAAGATATAACACAAATTAATTTTTTTTTCTTGCAGGACACCCCATATTTAACTCGAAAATGGTTGGGGAAGTGTGGATATGATGTCCCCCTTTTTTTCTTTAGCATTTTTTTATGGGTAATATAAGTAATATCAATACAAAACTTAGCGAAGGGTTAGTTTTCAGTATACTTTAATGAAAAACGCTTCGTATTGAACAAAATCGGTCTTTATTATTTTTTTATCAATTTTTATTTATTTTACCTCAAACTACTTGATATGATGGCATACCATATAAAAATAGCAATCTAACGGAATAATCATATGTCATTCTGGAATAAAACCTAAAAACTAATAATCCTAAATACAACTAATACTTAAAACAAGCTAATCTAATATTATATTACTTTTTTTAGTCCATATAATATTTTATTGAGAGCTTGGGGCCATCATATCAAAATAACGCATTCTTATATGAAGCTTAATTTAACGATTGTAACATCAAATTTAAAAGATATAATAAAAAAATTTGCAGAAATAAAAGTTCGAAAGAAAAGTTTCTTGTAACTTTAGGGTACCTAGGTAGTTGATGTTATTGTTCTTAATTTTTATACAGGGTTCCTAAGCAAATCCTTAGGGGGCTAAGCAGCCGTGTATAGGACGCAGACGAACGGAAAAGCACATTAGGCAAAAAAGGATGGGCATGAGGCGATGTTGTCACTACATCTTACACGTAGTAGATCCATTCCAGGTTGTTGTTTTCTAATGTTTTCCATTTTCATACCTTTAGGACTGGAATAAAAATTGTTTTTGCTTGACTTTAATACCAAACTGATGAAAGATATCATAAAAAAAATATTTTTCGGCTTTTCATTTTGTAACCATTGTCCTTACGCACTGTTTACAGGCTGGGGACTAAGATACATGCAAATGCCTAACCTAAAGCGTTCATACACGGCCGGAGAAATCGACTGAGATATTTCCGTAGAAACTTTATCAAGCAAATAGGACGGGTTGACCCCTTCGAACGTCCAACCCGGGTTTTGCACTTTGATTCGAAATCAAAAAGGAGGAACAGTCAGATGTGGGGCCGTGCACAAATTACGTAACGGTGATTTTACCAATTTTTGACCCCCTCCCTATGTAATGTTTTGTAACGGTTTGGCACGCCACTCTCCAAATATTACGTAACGATTTCAAGACCACTAACCCCCCCCCAAAAAAAAAAAAAACTTTTCACTTATTTCCATTCCAAATTTTTTTAGTTTCACACAAATGCAAACGCTGTCGAAAACCCCCCTCCCCCCTACGTACCGTTTGACTATGACCATTACGTAATTTGTGCACGGCCCCTATAGTCCCAGTGGAGAAGGGCGAGAAAATTGATATTTTTTTCTTAAAAATTATACTCTTTAGACCTATTTCTTTGCGTTCCCGAAATTACGTAATTTTTGAAAAAAAATTGTAAGCGGCGCCATTTTTATTTCGTGCTTTGTTTTTCTAACATTTTTGCGTTCGGCTAATTTAATAGAAAAATTTTTGCCTGCGGCGCCCTTCATCTTCTCACTCGAAACCAAGATCCCCCGTTTTAGGAAAACTGATCCCGTCTCAGTTTCTAAATTTTTTCGAATAAAAGTAGAGTATGACCATGACGAAAATTTGGAGAAAGTTGAAGAAAAAAATAAAAAAAGTGGCAGAGCTCAAGTTTTTCATAAAAAAAAACGTTTTTTGTAAAGAAACAGAGCAAAATAAATCTTTTCACCCCTTTTTGGGTGTTACAAATATTGGCAGCCCCTTATTTTTCGCTTTTACCCTCCCCTAGTTTTGAAGAATTGGTTCGCTACATGTTTCGAGATCATGTCATAAAACACCTCGAAAATATCAAATGTAGTGTAGAGCCAGCTTTATTTAAAATCAATAACATCGCAAGCAAAAAGCTCTGCAGGAAAAACAGCGCCGTTTATTGATTTCTTTGGCTGCTAGTGCTAGCTGTATGGTTTGGCCGTTTCCGGATAGATGTCACTAGTAGAACAGAATGAAAAGAAATTTAATTAAAAGCGAAGATATTTCTTTGTAATGTTAACAACCTCACGAGTTTATCGCTCAGTATCGTAAATAATGGACCCTGCCGCCTCCTTTAAGCAAGAAAAAGCTGTGGTTTGGACCTGAAAACATCTAATTTTTAATTAGATCATCTCATGGTGTGGCCGCCATCTAGCGGAATTTGCAGACATCTTGTCGAAGGTTATTATTGCAACTATGATTTATGCTCACAATGAAAGAGTGGCGACAATTTTTTCTCATGAAAGCAGTCCGGAGATAATAACAAACTGGCACCACGCTTTATTGAAATCCTACCCCTAAGGAAAATCTTAGGAACCCTGTAGAATATTCCTAGCTTTAGTTTGTGCATTTACACGTTAATTATGTTACGTTTTTTTTTAATTAAAAACCAAATGATTTTCATTATGAAAAAATGTGAACTTCCGTTATGTAGTAGACAGTATCTCCGGTTCACACACGGAAGTTCCCGGGTTCGATTCCCGGTCACGGCGAAAGAAAAAGTGGCACTGGTTGTTTTTGTGAACTTCCAATGTTTTAGCATGGCGTATCTTGGCAAACACTGAGTAATTGATCCTGATTGGATGGAAAATCCCAGTATAAAAAAATATATGAAAAATTATGCATGTATGATCTAAGGGGCCGCATTTTGTCATTTTGTCCGGGGCGGCGTATGGGCTAGAGCGGGCCCTGGTGTAATTACGGAGTAGCCTATGGATATAGGTTGATGTACTACTTGAGATTAGTTATCAAACGATTACCTAAATAATGTTTTTGCTGTCTTATATGTATAATAATATTACCTTCTACATAGAGAACATATTAATTCCAGTGCTATCTAGCTACAATAGATGGCATTAAACTAAATTATAATTATAAATCATGTAAATCGCATTCTTTTCACAAGATAGTAATATTTTCAGCAAACATACCACAATCCTGACAAAAACATTTTTTTTGGTAATATTCATAAAAATAACTTGATTATCATGAGCATATTATTATCTTATTACCAAAGAAATATAACTATCACAAACTCTTGAAGAATATTTAACAAAAAATACGTCTGCAACATTCCTGTTTCGTAATAGAATATTCCAAAAATCACTTTGAGAGAATATTCCTATAACATAAATATTCTTCCAATGGTATGTGGGCTGTAGTAGAAAAAAGTATAAAATAATTTAAAAAGTATATTCGTTTCAAATAAAAGGATTTATTTCTTGTTTTCTCTATAATTCCAACGTTGCCGATACTTTATGGCCTCCATTCACCATTTTGTGACCTATCCCAGGTAACACCATGTATTTTAAAACACTATTAAGCTGATCATACCATGGCCATATTCAAACCTTTTTAGACTACGCTCATATCATTTATTAATAATATTTATTACATGTAGAAAAATCTTTTACAAATGTTTCTACTTTTTAAGTAGGTTTAACATACTAAGCACCGCTATTAAAAAGATATATTGGGCCTTCCCATATCGAAATGTGGCCATATATTTTGGGGGAGCCTATTTGGAAAAAGCGAGGCTATTTTAAAAAGTGTTTTAGCCTGTTACGTTTTTTATAAATACACCGTAACAAACTCAGGATTAAAATTAAGATTTCTCAATATCGGGTTATATATCTCGATATTTTTTTAAGTTAACTCTATGTGTAAGATAACTCACCCCTACCTTGAAGCCCTGGTTACCCTGGAGTTAACTTTAACTCTAATTCTAAAGATTTTGAAAAGGTTATTTTGCTCGAGTTAGCTATTGAGAAACCGGCCCCAAGTTGGTTAAATACCTACTACTGAAAAGCATTTTAAAATGTTTTAAGATTTCTAAAAAAACACAGTTCTAAAAAAACCATTTGGGCCTATTTGTGAGTGATTTAAAGTTGGAAGTCAAAGTGTATGATGGTGTTTAATGATGTATGGGGCGGGTGACCAGTGGAACCACTGATGAGCCTACGCTGGTTACCCAAGGCGAAACATTGTTTAATCATTTCTCTTTTCGCTTGGTCCTTTGTGTGTTCCTTGTGGGATGCTTATCCACGTTTGAATTTTCGTTATTTCCACCCAAGATCTTTTGATCTTTTGTTTTTTAGTTTCTTTTCGGTTGAAGTAACTGATTTGGAGGTTTTTTGACTTCTTTCTTTGTTTTCATTGTCTTAGGAGCATAATCCTATTGGAAATATTAACACGCCAGCACGAATCCGTATCAGATAACTTGGATAAGTACCAGTGCGGAAGGATGCCTATTTGGTGAGTGATTCAAAATTGGAAGTCAAAGTGTATGATGGTGTTTAATGATGTGTGGGGCGGGTGACCAGTGGAACCACACAAGGCGAAACATCGTTTAATCAAAAACCAATTTAGCAAATATCTGTATAAAGAATGAGATAAACCATTTTATGCAACAAATTCTTTTTTTGCAAATCAATTCAGTTTTGAGATATTTCGAAATGGGGACGTAAACCAAACTTTGAAAAACTCTTGTCTTACAGTAAGCATCTCTCCTTTAATACCGTTAAACAATATTTTTTCATTTTTTTATAACTATAATAGACGAAAAAGTCGTAGGTGGGAACCGGGTTTCAGTCTCTTTTTATCTTTTGACGAATTGTACAAACTTTTCGTCTCGGGATAAAAAGTTACACTTTAGTCCCTTGGTTTATAATATACTATTGTGTTCCAATTTTATAAAAACCGATAAAACCAAAAAAATTATATCTGTTTAGGGGACTTGCAAATAATCTCACAGAATTTTCTCTGTTGGGAAATGGTTAGAGCCTTAATAGTTGATGAGATAGAAAAAGGTTTAAAATTTATGAGTCCCAAATTTATTTTTTTAAGGCGTTCTTTTAAATTTCCTCGGCAATACTCAGACAACGATTTTATTTTTTCGACGCTTTGTTTATCTTTAATTTGGATCTTTTGCACGTAAAAAAGGTCGTTCAATTGTCCTCCAAGCCCTCAACAAACCCTTAACGGTTGTAGTTGTTTGTTCTCCTTTGTCACCAAGAATTTATTTGAATAAGAAATCAATTTCTGGTTGGTCCGGCACATTCTGTTTTATTTTAGTTTTCTGTTTACAGGCGCCGATTTTGGTGGCGTTATATGCGGGTAATTATTATTATTCTTTGCTCCTAACTCAAAATTGTAATTGTAAGTAGAAAATAATATTTTTATCTTTCTTATACCATAATGAAAGAGATGGGGGCAAATTAAAAATTTTAACTTTAGGCATCGTATATCGGCCACATCGACGATTCACCTAAAGGCGCAATTACACAGACGAACATGCTCAAACAAAAGCTCGTGCAAAAGATTTAAAATTTTTTGCGCGAACATTTTTGTGAGCTTTTCTTTGAACATTTTGTTCGTGTAAATTTTTGAGCAAATTATTGCTATCTGTTTTGGAAACATATTTTTAAAGATGAGAATAAATAAAATTTCACATCAGTGATCAGTGATCTCAATTCTTTAAAAAAATGGAACACCAACTTTTATTTTAAATTTTTTTGAAAAAAAGCCGACGGCAAGCGAAACATTATTATTGGTTTGTCACATGGATTAGGGTTACTTATAATATTTTTTTCTTAGGCTTTTTCCCGGATTTTTTTGCCCGGGGGTTTTTTTGGGACTTTCTTGCGAGTTTTTTTATTTCCAAGGGTTTTTTTCCTAAATTCGAAAAACAACCCAGGAAAATTTTTCTTTTCCAAAAAATTCTTGAATTTTTCAAAAATTGCAATTTTAAGCGGTAATCCGCGCCTCACGACTATGAGGAGTGGTGGGGAGGGGATTTTTTTTAAAACATATTTTTGTAACTTTACTTTAACCTTAGCTTTGATTGTTTTTTTTTTTTAATTCCTCACACCAGATTTACCTATTTAGTTAAACGCCCCAAGGGTTGCTTAAAAACGCAAAAGGTTTATGAAAATGCTGAAGATAGATATTTACTGTCAATTTAATATAATAATCAAGGTCGATTACTGACACTGAACAAACAATATGCAAAGGGGCAACATTCCGATTCAAAAGTCTAGTCTATTACTGCTAAATTATATTTTTTAGACAAGGGTCGGGATCGTAGGGTTGTAAAAGTGGGTAATAAACGGGTATTATTTAAATCGAACGTGCTTTTGTTCATATATTTGAGATTTAATAAAATGTAAATAGGTTTTTTCATTTGACTTTATTATTATTGTAAAAGACTAAACTAGGAAGTAATATAAAAAGATATGAGTGGTAAGGCGTTTATAACTAACGTATCAAAAAGACACTGAGTACAAAAATCTTTTAATAATCTATAAATACACACCGAAAACTGTATTGAATACCAAATTTGAGTTGCAAGATTTGAGCCGAACATACAAACATACATAAATAAAAGCTTGTAAAAATCACCAAAAATTTCAATATTTAAAAAATCGGAAACGCAAATTCTACGCGTCAATAAAATAAAACGAATTTCTTTGTTTTGCGTCGGAGAGCCCTTTCTTTATAGAAAGATTTGTTCTAAAACTTTCATAAAAAAACTGCGTTGACCCTTGTTTTGTTGTCATGTAATTTTGTGTGTCAATGTTCATTTGACCAAAACCCCCTCTCACTAGTCTACGGTTTTTACCTTCTCCTAACCCAGCATCAGCAACAAATAAGTGCCAATTATGGTATACTGGCATATCCCCTATAAAAATCAAGTCAATCGAAGTTGCTTATGAGGTAAAACGTGAATTTCGACATCATATCGTTTTTCCGTCGGATTAATTAAAATACCTTGTTTTAAAACTTAGTCTTTCTATTTTCAGTTAAGTTCAGTGAATTCCCATAAAACTATAAAATTTAAATTTGTAAAGAAATTTTTATACCCCCAATTCTTCAAATAAATTTTGCTCAACATTCTCTCCAAAATTTACGTGTGTTTTTTTGTACGAGATTTTGTTCGAACATTTCTTTGAACATTTTGCTCAAGAGGCTCGTGTAAATGTTTGTCGGCATTTCAACATCAAAGGAAAGTTTGTCTGTGTAAATGCGCCTTAAGAAATCGAATAGAAGAAAAATTTAGTTCTTCTTTTGTAGTTCTTTCTTTTTTACCGTAACTTTTGAGTTCATTTAATAAAGCTTGCTCTTCAAAAGTTTTTTTTAATAGAAATGTATTTTTTAATTTTTAGATTTGTACCCTAAATCGTACATTTTGAATCCACCATATTGAAGTTTTCAAATCTGTTCAAAAATTCATATCCCCTTCCCGAAATACCCCTGTAAAACTAAATATTTTCCCCCCTCCACTTCCCTCGTTAAAGGGAAGTGTGTACCCTTAGATTAAAAAGAGACAAGATACCGGACACTTACGGAGACTTTGGTTATATTATTATATGGTTATATATATATAACAAAGTTTACCTTTCTGTTATTTACAGTAAACACACCAGTGGCGTAACTACTTAAATATAAATTTACACATGGATTATATTATTAAAATCTTACTATAATATGAAATCTTCAAAATAATTTAAAAAACATGCTAAAAATAATTCTAACAATTTGAGCTTTGGAAGCTTTCTAACAATAAATGTTTTTAGAATAATTTTATACAAAAGAAATTTATTACAAAGTTTGTATATGATTTATAGCATTTTCAATTTTTAACACAATAAAATTATGTCAAACATTAAAACAAAGAAACACAGTTCATAGCACTTGGAATATCAAGAAAAAAAATATTACCCACTAGCAAAAAATTATGTTATTATGTTGGTTACTTTTGTTATTTTTTCTGGTCATTAGCAGAAACTTACTTATGCCGACTTCTTAAGTACACAATAAAGCCAATAATGCTTTGAGTATATAGAGACATCTAGAACAGACAAAAAGAGATAAATATCAATTCGAAAGGCAAGCATAGATGGCAACGGCGGCAGTATAAATCAACCTTAATATTCTGATGAGGGGTAGGATTGTTTGCAAGTTGGTTTAAGGACTTTACCTATATACATTTATTTTGTAGTCTACTTCATCAAAAGTATGCTTTATTTTATCGTCTTTATAAAGAAAAACTCGAAAAAAACCTTATAAAAACGTTCGAAAATATCTCATTTGATGCATTGGGAACTAACTACTTCATAAAAAAAAAACGTGTTTTTTGATATTTTAATCTAAGGATCTACTAGTTTAAGTATATTTTTTAAACTTTTTTTTTTATTTTCTGTGTACCTACCGGCATGTACCGCCACTGACTGATTTCACTTGCTCTCCCTTTGTTTGTGGTTTTAAAACGACTTATAAACTGCCTCAAACGTCCTGAAATTTTAAAATAAATAACACGAAAAAGCTTATGTCAATACAAATATTATCCGAACGTCTGCGCTCTGCCGACTTTCCCCACCCACAAGCCAATCACGACCTAAAGCGGTTGAGACAGAATTCTCTGTCCCTATCGCTCTAACGTCGTTTAAAAGAATAGAAAAATAATCGATATATCTCACCTTTGTTTTGTGATTGATTGATTTTATTTGTAAATAAACAGTGATTATTATTTGCCAAGGAATTTTCGTTGGACCAGATATCTTCTCTCTTTAATCTAAGTGTCTACCCGAAAATACCATTTTATTTTATTTTCACCGGATCTATAAACGCATACCAAATTTGAGCACAATCGGATGTGGATAAGTCAGTTAAAATTGGTTAGCAAAACATGACCGAAAATCGTTCATCTTGAATCCGCCATATTCAATTTTCTAAATCTGATCAAAAATTCGTATTTCTTATCCCGAAAAGCCCTCGTATATCAATTCTGGCTGAAATCGGACAAACTTAGGTGTTTTCCCTCCTCTACTCCCCTCGTAGGGGAGAGAGGTGCCTAGTAATGACATATAATGTATTGTTACCGAAACTATAAAAGCATACCAAATTTGATGGCAATCGGATGTGTGTAAGTTAGTTAAAATTGTTTAGCAAAAGGTGACCAAAAATCATACATCTTGGATATGCCATATTAAATTTTCAAAATCTGATTAAAAATTCATTATCTCAATCCACAAGTGCCCCAACACACCAAATTTCAACGAAATCGGGCGTACTTCAACTATACCCCCCTCCATCCCTTTCGAGTAGGGGGAAGCTTCAATTTCATCACACTATATTCTTATGTTGTCACCGCAACTATATAAGCATGCCAAATTTGAAGCCGATCGGATTTTGGAAAGTTGGTCAAAATTAACTTGCAAGATTCCACCAAAACAAAGATAGTTACATGTAAGTTAAATAAAAGCTTGTAAAAAATAGTGGCTTTTACAACAAGCTTCTTAAAAAGCCCAGTTTAGTCGCCAGTTTTCCACGTCA
Source organism: Oxystoma pomonae (assembly GCA_963921995.1). Taxonomy (NCBI): domain Eukaryota; kingdom Metazoa; phylum Arthropoda; class Insecta; order Coleoptera; family Brentidae; genus Oxystoma; species Oxystoma pomonae. The sequence goes on from OY998166.1 coordinate 6,381,398, forward strand.
TTCTTTTCTATACCTTCATCAAAAAATGTAAAAAAACACTAAAAGATACATAAAATTTCAACATAGCAAACACACCATTTTTATACTATGCATGAATGACAGCAACTGATAAGTAATGTTTGATGAGTAAGAAATGAAGTGAGTTATGATTTAAAAGAATTTCCATCATTTAATTTTTATTCGTAGTCTTGATGAAAAATAAATGGTTCTGTGATTACGTTTATAGTTTAGTATGAGGCAGTAACCATACAAACACGTTGGTCATTTTAGTTTTTACGTTTATTATTTTCTCGTGTTTTCGAAATTATTTTTTTGTGAAAACTTCGAAAAAAATTTGAGGAAAAGACTAGATTTTTAGGTAGGAATAATTTTTGGAATAGTTTTTCGGTAAAACACCCGTATGCGCAAACAAAAAAAAATTGCATTTGTAACCCAAAAAAAGAAGTTTTTTCTTTGCATCGGTAACCAAAAAACTGTGGTTGGGTTACTTGCGGACAACTTCCTAAATCCAGGGAAAATAGAACATATATTTACTTTTTCTTTTGTGTTGTTTACTTTTTAAAGTTGGATTTTCTTGGCATTTTTTTGAACCTTCTCTCTAAAATATCTTATAAATTGCTCCATTTCAACTTCTACAGTTGTCCTGCTTCGCGAATTGTATAAAAGTTCAACAAAAAGTAAGTATTTTCTGCAAAGAACAGATGAGGTATCAATATTGTATTTACTTTTAATTTGAAACTCACTCAAAGCATGGAAAAAGTGACGTTTTCCCAGCCGTTATGTCTTTTTAGCCATGAAACTGTCAATCGCATCGTTACCCATAATTTTTTAGATTGGTCGGTTGGGATATCCATTTCCTATATGTTCTATATTCCCTGCCTAAATCTAAATGTCTTTCATGAAAGTGTAGAATGTATTTTTCTGTGAAATTTGGTATTCATCCCTCCTTGCTTCTGCCATCACTTTCTTTTTAAATCACGAAAAAATCAGTTCTAAAAATTTTTAAGGTTAGGAGACCTTGAACATCTACGATGTGTACCAAATACTGGGAAAACAGCCTGTTTTAATAAAATTTTCCAACGTTCTCACTTTTCTTGCTAAGATTGCTGGATACAGCTACGATGCATCACAGGGTACTTAGATTAGAGATATGGCTAACTGTCACGTTCAAGGTGATCTGAGAATATGTGTCCCATAAAGCACGAAAGATGTTTGTTCTAATTGGCGGATCAGGTTTTTGAGGACCCGAATGACACCTTTTTATTTTTACGTTTTTTTATACAAAAATTCAAAATATTAATAGTTTGCACATTCGCAGCGAGTTAAAATGTTAAAACCATAATAAAAAATGCTTTTCGGGTTTAAAAGATCACGAAAATTCTATGTTCCATGTGACGGCTTCGGGTCTTTAGGGATCTTTTTTTGTACAAAGAATGCAAATATACAGACCGCTTCAAGCTACTGCGAACTGCTAGGCAGTTGTTAGGTGTAAGATTTGGTGAAACATGGTTTCAACAAGATGGTTGTTCCGCTCACAATGTTGGCCTTGTTAGGGAATATCTTGATAATGTATTTCCTAATCGGGTTATAAGTACACGGGGAACTATTTTATGGCCAGCTCGATCTCCCGATCTTGCTCCTAATGACTTCTATCTGTTTTTGAAGAAGCTTTTCAAATTATCACCCCTAACATGGAACAACAACAATTGGAAACGTTGGAAGGGGTTTTTATAGTAGGCTCGGATATTGTCTAGCCGAGCAAGGAGGACTTTTCGAACATTTTCTTTATTTTTTTTTTTGACTGGGAGAATCTTTTTGGTTTTTAGAATGTATTATTTTATTTTGAGAACTTGCTTTTATTTTGTTTCTCCTTATTATTTTCATTGTAACACGTCGTCACTGATAAATCTGAGCAGTTGACAATAAAACGCTCTTATTTATCAGTGACAAAAAATAAGAAAATTACGTTATAAAAATTTGCGTATTTATTGACCAAATTCCGGTTTCATTGACTACGCTCCACACAGCACCGTGGTTAGAGGCGTACTAAATACAAGGCGAACGGCGGCGAACGGCAGCGAATGGCGATCGGAAGCCTGAGTGTTGGTTGCTTCACTGATAGGCGTGCGGTGTCTCTGCATGTACGTACACTGGCAAATTAGACTTCTTTCGCCCTATGTTCGCAGTAGCTTGAAGCGGCCTGTATACGTGTTTTACTAATTTAATTGTTTTAAAAATACAAAAACTCAAAAAAAAAAAGCTTCGGACTTCCACCCGAACTAAAATTGTTATTCGGACGCACGTGAGCACACTTTACGATACCAACGGTATTTCAAACGTTGCCAGATCTTTATTAAGAAATTTTGAAGCCCGAATGATCACAGAAAACACACGCCTTGAACGTGTTAAGGTGGTGCAGCTGAGGGTTATAGATAATTAGAGTCAGCTTCTTTAACAACTTAAAGTCCTTACTAAAAATAAGAACCAAATTCTGAGAACCAACAAAATCACTCTTGTATAGATCCCGGGCCACACAGGAATTGAAGTAAACGAACAAGCCGACTCTCTTGCTAAGGCAGGAGGAGAATCTGCGTTGCAAATATATACGTGTTTTACTAATTTAACTGTTTTAAAAATACAAAAACTCAAAAAAAAAGCTTCGGACTTCCACCCGAACTAAAATTGTTATTCGGACGCACGTGCGCACACTTTACGATACCAACGGTATTTCAAACGTTGCCAGATCTTTATTAAGAAATTTTGAAGCCCGAATGATCACAGAGCACACACGCCTTGAACGTGTTAAGGAGGTGCAGCTGAGGGTAACAATTTAAAATCCTTACTAAAAATAAGAACCAAATTCTAAGAACCAACAAAATCACTCTTGTATAGATCTCGGGCCACACACGAATTGAAGGAAACAAACAAGCCGACTCTCTTGCTAAGGCAGGAGGAGAATCTGCGTTGCAAATATATACGTGTTTTACTAATTTAACTGTTTTAAAAATACAAAAACTCAAAAAAAAAGCTTCGGACTTCCACCCGAATTTCAAACGTTGCCAGATCTTTATTAAGAAATTTTGAAGCCCGAATGATCACAGAAAACACACGCCTTGAACGTGTTAAGGAGGTGCAGCTGAAGGTTGTAGATAATTAGGGTCAGCTTCTTTAACAATTTAAAGTCCTTACTAAAAATAAGAACCAAATCCTAAGAACCAACAAAATCACTCTTGTATAGATCTCGGGCCACACACGAATTGAAGAAAACGAACAAGCCGCCTCTCTTGCTAAGGCAGGAGGAGAATCTGCGTTGCAAATATATACGTGTTTTACTAATTTAACTGTTTTAAAAAAACAAAAACTCAAAAAAAAAGCTTCGGACTTCCACCCGAACTAAAATTGTTATTCGGACGCACGTGCGCACACTTTACGATACCAACGGTATTTCAAACGTTGCCAGATCTTTATTAAGAAATTTTGAAGCCCGAATGATCACAGAAAACACACGCCTTGAACGTGTTAAGGAGGTGCAGCTGAGGGTTATAGATAATTAGGGTCAGCTTCTTTAACAATTTAAAGTCCTTACTAAAAATAAGAACCAAATTCTAAGAACCAACAAAATCACTCTTGTATAGATCCCGGGCCAAACACGAATTGAAGAAAACGAACAAGCCGACTCTCTTGCTAAGGCAGGAGGAGAATCTGCGTTGCAAATATATACGTGTTTTACTAATTTAACTGTTTTAAAAATACAAAAACTCAAAAAAAAGCTTCGGACTTCCACCCGAACTAAAATTGTTATTCGGACGCACGTGCGCACACTTTACGATACCAACGGTATTTCAAACGTTGCCAGATCTTTATTAAGAAATTTTGAAGCCCGAATGATCACAGAAAACACACGCCTTGAATGTGTTAAGGAGGTGCAGCTGAGGGTTATAGATAATTAGAGTCAGCTTCTTTAACAATTTAAAGTCCTTACTAAAAATAAGAACCAAATTCTAAGAACCAACAAAATCACTCTTGTATAGATCTCGGGCCACACACGAATTGAAGAAAACGAACAAGCCGACTCTCTTGCTAAGGCAGGAGGAGAATCTGCGTTGCAAATATATACGTGTTTTACTAATTTAACTGTTTTAAAAATACAAAAACTCAAAAAAAAAGCTTCGGACTTCCACACGAACTAAAATTGTTATTCGGACGCACGTGCGCACACTTTACGATACCAACGGTATTTCAAACGTTGCCAGATCTTTATTAAGAAATTTTGAAGCCCGAATGATCACAAAAAACACACGCCTTGAACGTGTTAAGGAGGTGCAGCTGAGGGTTATAGATAATTAGAGTCAGCTTCTTTAACAATTTAAAGTCCTTACTAAAAATAAGAATCAAATCCTAAGAACCAACAAAATCACTCTTGTATAGATCTCGGGCCACACACGAATTGAAGAAAACGAACAAGCCGACTCTCTTGCTAAGGCAGGAGGAGAATCTGCGTTGCAAATATATACGTGTTTTACTAATTTAACTGTTTTAAAAATACAAAAACTCAAAAAAAAGCTTCGGACTTCCACCCGAACTAAAATTGTTATTCGGACGCACGTGCGCACACTTTACGATACCAACGGTATTTCAAACGTTGCCAGATCTTTATTAAGAAATTTTGAAGCCCGAATGATCACAGAAAACACACGCCTTGAACGTGTTAAGGAGGTGCAGCTGAGGGTTATAGATAATTAGAGTCAGCTTCTTTAACAATTTAAAGTCCTTACTAAAAATAAGAACCAAATTCTAAGAACCAACAAAATCACTCTTGTATAGATCCCGGGCCAAACACGAATTGAAGAAAACGAACAAGCCGACTCTCTTGCTAAGGCAGGAGGAGAATCTGCGTTGCAAATATATACGTGTTTTACTAATTTAACTGTTTTAAAAATACAAAAACTCAAAAAAAAAGCTTCGGACTTCCACCCGAACTAAAATTGTTATTCGGACGCACGTGCGCACACTTTACGATACCAACGGTATTTCAAACGTTGCCAGATCTTTATTAAGAAATTTTGAAGCCCGAATGATCACAAAAAACACACGCCTTGAACGTGTTAAGGAGGTGCAGCTGAGGGTTATAGATAATTAGAGTCAGCTTCTTTAACAATTTAAAGTCCTTACTAAAAATAAGAATCAAATCCTAAGAACCAACAAAATCACTCTTGTATAGATCTCGGGCCACACACGAATTGAAGAAAACGAACAAGCCGACTCTCTTGCTAAGGCAGGAGGAGAATCTGCGTTGCAAATATATACGTGTTTTACTAATTTAACTGTTTTAAAAATACAAAAACTCAAAAAAAAGCTTCGGACTTCCACCCGTACTAAAATTGTTATTCGGACGCACGTGCGCACACTTTACGATACCAACGGTATTTCAAACGTTGCCAGATCTTTATTAAGAAATTTTGAAGCCCGAATGATCACAGAGCACACACGCCTTGAACGTGTTAAGGAGGTGCAGCTGAGGGTTATAGATAATTAGAGTCAGCTTCTTTAACAATTTAAAATCCTTACTAAAAATAAGAACCAAATTCTAAGAACCAACAAAATCACTCTTGTATAGATCTCGGGACACACACGAATTGAAGGAAACAAACAAGCCGACTCTCTTGCTAAGACAGGAGGAGAATCTGCGTTGCAAATATATACGTGTTTTACTAATTTAACTGTTTTAAAAATACAAAAACTCAAAAAAAAAGCTTCGGACTTCCACCCGAACTAAAATTGTTATTCGGACGCACGTGCGCACACTTTACGATACCAACGGTATTTCAAACGTTGCCAGATCTTTATTAAGAAATTTTGAAGCCCGAATGATCACAGAAAACACACGCCTTGAACGTGTTAAGGAGGTGCAGCTGAAAGTTGTAGATAATTAGGGTCAGCTTCTTTAACAATTTAAAGTCCTTACTAAAAATAAGAACCAAATTCTAAGAACCAACAAAATCACTCTTGTATAGATCCCGGGCCAAACACGAATTGAAGAAAACGAACAAGCCGACTCTCTTGCTAAGGCAGGAGGAGAATCTGCGTTGCAAATATATACGTGTTTTACTAATTTAACTGTTTTAAAAATACAAAAACTCAAAAAAAAAGCTTCGGACTTCCACCCGAACTAAAATTGTTATTCGGACGCACGTGCGCACACTTTACGATACCAACGGTATTTCAAACGTTGCCAGATCTTTATTAAGAAATTTTGAAGCCCGAATGATCACAGAGCACACACGCCTTGAACGTGTTAAGGAGGTGCAGCTGAGGGTAACAATTTAAAATCCTTACTAAAAATAAGAACCAAATTCTAAGAACCAACAAAATCACTCTTGTATAGATCTCGGGCCACACACGAATTGAAGGAAACAAACAAGCCGACTCTCTTGCTAAGGCAAGAGGAGAATCTGCGTTCCTAGGGCCAGAGAACTGCTTTGGACTAACTAAAGCCACGGTCAATAGGGAAATATCCGAGTGGATTGAAAGAAAAGGAGGGCTCAACTCCGGAACAACAACACTTTAAAACCTTTTTGAATAAGTCAGACAAACGTAGACCACAGCAGCCACTGCGTAGGACTAATGAGACCCAGGGTAAAATATTTGGGGTGAAAGTACCCCAAGGCTTCGAGGAGGTTTGACCAAACAGGCTGATTTCCTATTGTAGGGAAGTTGGGCTGAGTGACTTGTAGACAGGTATGACCCATAATAGACCTACACGGAAAAAAATCTATTCTATATTTAAGAATAGCTCTATTCTTGAAAAATTACATTTGCTCTAAGTATATTATTCTTAGTATAAGAATAGGGATTATTAGAATTAAGCAATTACCTATTCTTGATCTACGAAAGCTCTTATACTTAAATAGAAACCAAATATACTTTAAATAATAATAATCAAAACCAAAGCTATTATTAAATCAAATGACTTCTAGAGGTAAACCGATAAGAGTTTATTATTGTTCCAGAAATTCTTCTTTGAAAGCGAAAACATATTAAAACCAAGTCGAAAAAAAACTTGTCACAAGAAAAAGATAAATCTTAACCTGAAATATGTTTCGAATTGATTTAGTCATACTTTAAACTTAGTTTAACTAAAAATTTGGATCAAGTTATTTTTAAAATAAGAAGAGCTGTATTAAAAACAAGAAATATCCCAATATCGAATCGCACCGTAAGATCGCATGGCTAATCCATTCTCCCTCTGTGTTGTTTGGTATGGGGGCAACAAAGATTTAATGGGCTTCAGTTTCAGGTTTTTATCTCAACATCTATCATTTAATATAGGTAAAACTATACTCCTATATCTATAGTTTAAAGGTTCAGATTATTATAAACGCCTAAAAAGTTAAATACTTCCCTTATATTAATAGGAGAAACCGAGTATCATTATGTAGTTGTTAAGAATTGCGGATGAAGTGGCGAAAGCACCTATTGTTTGGCACGGTCTTGACCGCCTCTTTTGCAAGAGCGCTTCAGAGCGTGATGTCGGTCCGAAATTGTGGTCATAACATCTCGCTGGCAGCTTACGGAAGTTCTCTGATATATGCGTGAGCCGCAGAAACTCGGCACTGGAAGTAGTGATGGGCACATCGAAGGAAAACATCGATGTTGAACATCGATGTCAACATCGAAACTCATCATCGATGGTGAAAAAACATCGGAATAAAAACATCGATGTTTCTGAACATCGATGTTTTTTTTTGCTTTTTTTTAGAGAGTTGTCCGTTATATAATAGTATTTTTTACAGATTTTATTCGAATTAAAGAAGATGAAAGCATAAGCACCTTTTCAGTAAATTTAGCAATTTTATAAATAAGTTTTTAAAAAATATTGCGAAAATAAGTAAATAAAAATAACGATAATTGTAAAGTTATTCTTCCTTAAATACCGGACTCCGTTATGCTTAATAACTACTCCGGAATGACATTTGGCAACGGCGCAGTCGCAGAGATAACGATAACTATGACGAAGAGTCAAAAACACTGACCAAAAATACACTATTGTTAAAATTCTTAATGTTACACAATACTTATAATAAGTATGCAAATAAGGGATTCATCATAATAATCGATACATGATATACAAATGCTATTAAATGTCTTAGGTAAAAAACAACCAAGAAAATATGAGTAGTACATTCAAAAGAAACTATATATTTTACAAAATGTTGTTCTCATTGAAGCACAGCCTCAGAGGTCCCAAAAGCTTTTTCGTAATATTTGTAGAAACAATAATTTATTCAGCGTTGGTCCATTCCATCGATTCCTTCTTTTGGTGAGGGTTTAGTCAGCTTTTGAAAACAAGCACTCTGATGCGGTAAGGTACAAGTTTAAACTTCTAGACACACTATTTCCTATAATTTTTTTTGTATCGATGTTTGATGTTCCGATGTTTAAAAACATCGATGTTGAACAAAAAATATCGATGTTTTGTGCTCATCACTAACTGGAAGTACACCACATAATCCGCCTATGGAAATGTGAGTCTTTTCAATTTGTATCCAATAATCGTGTTGATTTGATTCTGCTACGGGACTGAATTAGCATGGTTATAGGAGAGGGGTTATTTTGCAAGTGACGGGCTTACGCTACGTTATAGTATTATATTTGGTGTTAAGTGAAATATAAGGTCGGTTTCAGTCATGTATAAGAACTATTTGAGGTAAGTATAATTTTTTTCTTAATAAGTATAAAATATTATTTGAATGAAGATAGTTACTTTTGCGTTAAAAACATGTTATTCTCGTTCGAATAGCAACCTAAAGCAGTGGTCGAAACAAGCAGAGAAAAAATTTGAATTAAGTATAGCGTCCGCTTAAAGTAAAAAAAACCACATTGTCTTAAAATAAGTATAGACCTATATTTAAATTATCATATAAATTACACTTGTCTCAACGCTAGTCATGCATTATATTTAAAAATAGGATATTACTTGGATAGAGAATAACTAGAGTTGAGGATGAGCTATTCTTGGATCAAGATTAATAATCTTGTTCCAAGAAGAGCTTTTTTCCGTGTAGTAGGTCGCAGTGGGAGGAGCAATATTGCCCCACTCATAACAAATCTAACCTAACCTAAACCCTAAAAAATCCATTATATTTATGGGTACATTTTTCAGGATTATTTTCGAATTAAGACGGGTATCTAATTTTAATGTGTCTAAACTTTAATATAACTTTAAAATCCTTCAGCTAGGAGGCTATAACTGCTCGCAAAAGATTCATTTGCAGTAAGCGAAGCTTAAAAACTTGTATAATAAGAAGCTTAAATTTAAACTAGCAGCCCGAAGATGACGATTTCGTTATTATTAAGGTTTCTATCAAGAAAATTCCCTTTAGCCGAGACTGGAAAACTTTTTAGAAATCCTCCATAGAATATGTCTTTTAATTAAGGAAGGCTTACATTTCATAGAATAAGACAGTGCGGTATTAACAACACCAGCGGGGTATTATTATTTGTTATAATTGCAAAGCCATCTTAATACCACTCTTGGAATTCGTGCGCATCGGTGTTATATTTTTAGGATCTTACACTATGACATGGAACCATGGACACTGACTGAGGCTCTGTCCAAAAAATTAGAGGCATTTGAGATGTTATCTTAGAATACTAAGGATATCTTGGATGGACGGAGTAACTAATGTGGATGTTTTGCTTAAAATAAATAAAGATCTAGAAGTTTTATTTACCATCAAAAAACGAAAACTTGAATATTTTGGCCATATTTTGAGAAATGACAAATATAAACTTTTAAAATTGATAATAGAAGGCAAAATTGAAGACAGAAGAGGTCCGGGTCGTAGATAGCCTAATTGAATATACAGATTGCCCACAGATTCTGGGTCAACGACCGGAGGTGGTGTGACATCACATTTTGCCTATTGTAAATGTCAGTAGATATAATTAAAATCCCTTTAGCAATTTGACATATTTCATTAAATCTTTCCAATTGTACACATGGACACTAGATATACAGAATCGCAATAAAATCAAGTTATGATTCTGAATATCGTTCCTGAATTAAGACAATGATTCTGTACAGAAAACGAAAAGGTTTTGTCTTGGTTCAAGAAAATCCGTTCTGAAACAAAGGAATTGAAGGAGGTTGGCTTTAGGCAAGAGATTTTTTTTTCCAGTATGATTTTTACGCGAATTTTAATAGTTTTTTTGTTGTATGTAAGGCATGTTAATGTATATACTTTGAAATATGAAAATATGTAGATCACCTGTGAAGAGGAAGTAGCCTTGGGGTTACTGATATTTGCTACGTCGTGATCTTGGGATAACTATCGTCTACACTTTTTGATGATTAATCATGGTTGCGTTTTTTTCTGCAAGAGTGCGGTGGAAATTTTGACGTAATTCTACAAAACCAACAACAGGAGTTGCAAATATGTTGAAAAGGTTTATCTATGTTTGACATGTCGGCAAATTTAAAGTTTTGGTCGGAAGATGCTTCTTTCTTTTACCAATAGCATAACAAAAAAGAGACAGAATGAAAACCACGACGATTTTCTATAATTCTCGGACATACCTCCTTTTGACATCGGCACCCATCACTAGTCGACAAGATTTTTTTAACACAAGTAATTTCATTATTTTTAAAATGTAAACACCCTTCCAATATTAGACAAAATATTCGGAAAGTTCTAACACGTTCCGTTTTTCAATAGCTTAATTAGGTAGCATAACAAATATAAAAAAATAAACCATTTTTCATTAGCAGGTAGATAATTTTATTAGGGGAAGGTTAAAATAGATGCATTTTATAACAGAAAAATTACTTGAAATGTATTGTTTGAATATTATACATAAAATCAACATTAAATGTTAGTCCTCTGTTGAGTTTCGAAGTACAGATAGATATGTGTATAGATAAAAAACGTGTTTTTAAGAAAGAAAATGTCGAGTCAAACGCGCTGGAATTACAAAACTTCTCCTGACAGATTTTACTACATTTGTGGAGAATTTATGGTGAAATCCCAAGCTAGGCCATTTAGCAGTGCCCATTGCGCCTTTAGTTCCGCAAAATATTGTTTTGGAAGATATTGGAAACAAAGCATCATCAGGCATCTCCGAGGAACAGTGTACCGACCCTATTTTTACTCCAGGTCCCAGTTCTGGTGAGCCATATTTGATTGTTCAAAGTGAGTTAAATGATTTAGCACTTGATTTGGGGTTATCAAAGCAACAGTCAGAACTTCTTGGTTCACGTCTTAAGGAATGGAACTTGTTAGCCAAAGAAACCAAAATTACAACTTTCAGGAAAGAAAATGGTACGTTTTCTGCATTCTACAGTATGGAAAATTCTTTGTGTGCTTGTACTGATATCGATGGTTTAATGCAGGAACTGCGCTTATTTATAGACTCGTATAAATACAGTTTAAAAGCTGTGTTATTGCACAATGGAAATTTAAAACCCTCTATACCAGTTGCCCATTGAATGTTGACAGTGAAAGAAACTACTGAAAATATGCACATACTTTTAAATAAAATAAACTACAACAGGTATAAATGGCAGATATGTGGGACCTAAAAGTTATAGGAATTTTAGTAGGACTTTAGGGAGGATTTACAAAATATTCCTGTTTGCTTTGTTTGTGGGACAGTCGTGCAGTAGATCAGCATTATGCAAGAAAAAAATGGCCAGAAAGAAGTGAATTTAAGTCTTTCCCTAGTTAAGTAATGCGAAATTAAAGTAAGGCATTTTTATTCGACCGCAAATCACAAAATTGCTGGACGATGTCAACTTTACATAGAAGCTGACCAGGTAGCAACTCAGAGCATGGAACTCATTTGTTAGTGTAGTAATGGGAGTTTTGGGCAACACGATGGATGAAAACTACCAACAGTTATTTAATGAACTTTTAGATGCCTACAAATCGCTTGGTGTCCGAATGTCATTGAAAATTCACTTCCTCTATTCCCATCTATCATTTTTTCCTGAAAATTTGGGAGCTGTCAAGGACGATGGGATCCAGCCATGATGGGTGATTACTGTTGGTTCTTGAAAAGAGAAGATAGGACCTCTCATAATAGGAAAAAATAAAACTTAATTAGTGTGTTCAGTTAATATTTTTAATGTCTGTGTTTTTCTTAGATGTAAGGTATGTTTAGTAGGTGTAAAAATATAAATATAGTCAATATATACCGTTAAAAAATATATCGCAACAATAAATGTGGCACTATAAATGTAACAAGAAAACGTTACGTGTTACAACTTTTTTATTATCATTTTCGTATTTGGATAGGTGCATTCTACCGCAATGTTATTTAGCTTTGGGTTATTTTTTTTGGTCGACCAGTGAATAATAAGGGCTTGTCTACAAAAAATTTAATGAATTCTAGTTAATTTGACAATATTTAAAAAAAAAATCGCGTTGTCCAACGCCAACGCAGCGTTGCGGAAAAAACGCAACCTTTATTTTCTGCATGTTCAGAATCTCCTGAAATTTAGCCTAGTGACGACAAAGGAAATTATAATAGCAAACATCTTGGAAATATTTACGTTAAACCATTATTAAAAGGGTTCAAATTAGCAAGAGTTTACCCCTTTTAAATTCGCTTCTTGTGCAGATTTTATGACAACTAATTAATATGTCTAAAAGCCTTTCGTTAAAATATGAGAAAAACGTCAATTCATGGATCTTAACCCTTCGATGAAGTGGTGGGGTATCACACACTACGTGTGTTATACTTTCACTACAGTTTTTTTCGAAGTTGATTGAGTGACCTGGACGTGTGTTCTTGAAACTCATACGATCCGGCCTTTCTCTCGTGCGATGGGATCTATCGCATAGGATCTATCACCTCCCACGATCGAAGAGCAGTTTAGGAAGCAATACATTCCAAAAAAAAACCCTTTATTGCGCAAGCGTCACTAGATTCAACGCTGTTCCCCGGTTTCGGATCATGCTATTAGCAATGTATGATTTTCATTCCGTAAGATCGCATCATTGCTCAATTCCATGCGATCATTCCTCACTCCCTGTTCAAGGATACACGTCTTGTAGAGCTCAGTAGCTGTTCAGATTGCTAAGTACCAGCGGCTATCGGTGAAATTTCAAGAAAGGGAGAAATTTTAAAAAACTTACCTTATTTGTAACGCAATTTGATTTTATTAGCTTATTTTCAATGGACAAAAGGGGTTTTTTGCGAAAGTTTCTCTTGACCTGAATTTTTTGTACGTTTAAACGTTGAAAAACCGTTAATTCTTAAGACACACTCCACACATTCACACATAATCTTCTTACTTAAATGTCAAACATTTTTAGCATTATTCTCGTCAGCTGAAGTTGACGGCATTTGCATGTACGTAGTCCGTATTTTCCAACATAGCCATTTAAACCTGCAAATAACCCACTCTAATGATAGCTTTCACGCCCGCCTAGAGCGCGAACACGATGCTCGATGCATTCAGTAGGTTCAGTGACCTCTCTACGCACGCGAAAGTAGGCATGCCGCTGCTGCCGTCGTATTTTACGCGACGGGGACAGCTTCTATGGGATATTTCTAGGGTATTGAAAAGTCTCGCGCCTACAACACGCGGGCTGACTTTCTGCTGTGGCTCGGTTTGAGTCAAGGCTGCATTTGTTATGGGCTTGATATTTAAAATCTTTTTTAGCATTTTTAATACAATCTAAAGTAACGGTTTCCTATTTCAGAAAATACATTTCAGAAGATGATGTTTTTCTAGGAAAAGCGCTGCTTTTCTTACATCTGGTAAATACAATATGTTTCTGGCAATAATAAACAAAATATTATTTGAGGGAAATAAAATATGTTGCTTCCACTCTATTTTGACATTAAATATTGTTTTACCAAGTGACGTACGCAAAAATGTAACCAATGGGAAAGCTTGAGGTTTCTAGGGGGGGTTTGAGTAACAGCATAGTCTCAATTAACCATTTTATTCTTGATTTTTCTGTATAATTGAACCTTTAGGAGTGGATTTGTAATGCTTTCCCCCCTTGAGTACGCCACAGTTTTATGGATTAGTAATGTGTTGTTTTTTAATTAATATTAGGGTAAAGGGAGGTAAGATAGACCAGAAGGAAAGACGATACATCGCAAATATTTTCCAAAATGCGGTACCGCCTCAAGGTCTGACCGCCGTAGATTTTGTACAAGAACGTAGTTTTACACATTTGTGTGCCAGATTTAAGAAAACATGTTTTTTTCTTGGTGAAAATTATATTTATTTATATTGCGTTTTTATTTTTACCACACTTAGATATTGATTGACTGATTTACTTTATACGGCAAGGTAGGGTTTAGGGAGTCCATGAGACTGCAGCTGATTGCTTTATGTATTTCTTGCTATATTGTTTCACCTAAAAGAGGTTCAACGCCTTCGATAGGTTCAGCCCCTTCTTTACAAATGTCCTCTGAGAGCCTTCCTCCTGAGAAGATACCTCTTCTAGAAGGTGCCGAGCTCTTCGGTAGTTAAGTGTCGGGTACTCAAAGATGATATGAGAGACAAATGGGTTCTTTCTGGAAAACTCTGCAGTTGCTTCCTCAGTGCGTAGTGATCGGCTAAGAGTTCTGACACTATTCTGATCTAACTTCTCGAGAGTTTAAGTATCTCCTTGGCTAATGATGGCGATGGACATTTCACCGTTGTTTTGCTGTACTGCTTTCCTCATGTCTGGTGCTAATGGTCTTTGTGTTTGTTTCTGGTCCACCGTCCTAGGAGGTCACGTACTGAGGTTTCTGTTTCAGTTCCTATATGTCAACATTCTATCAATCAAATTTCCTATTCTAGCAGGATGGTTTGCCTAAATAGGCGCCAGCAAAGCTGCACATTTTTTAGTGTGTAAATTTTTTCCACCACAGGTTGAAGGGTTAAAGGAAAAGGTATTATATTTCATTTTCAGAGGACTCGTTTAATTATTCCCATTTGCTTCGGAACGGTCACGTCCGAAAATCCCTTTGAACGGGCCAGAATCAGAAAATTGGATTTAAAGAGTTTTTCCTGTCTTTGAAAAATATTTGTTTTTGACGGGTTTTTAGTCAATGTTTATAGAATTTTACACAACTAGGTAAACATTTTTTTTTAAATGGTATAAAACATATTTTATTCCATTTTTACAAGCCTTTATTTAACTTTTGCAATGTATCTATGTATGTTTGTTCGAATGGAATCTTGCAACCTAATTTTGACCAACTTCCCGACATCCGATCGATTTCAAATTTGGCATGCTTATATAGTTGCGGTGACAACACAATAATATATTGTGATAAAATTGCTCTCTTCCTACTCGAAGAGGGTGGAGGGGGTACAGTTGAGGTACGCCCGATTTCGTTGAAATTTGGTGTATTGAGGCACTTGGGGATGGAGATAACGAATTTCTTATCACATTTTGAAAACTCAATATAGCGGATTCAAGATGGACGATTTTTGGTCATCTTTTGCTAACCGCTAAACTTATACCGATTGCCTTAAAATGTGGTATGCATTTATAGTTTCGATGACAATACAATTATATGTTATTACTAGGCACCCCTCCCTCCTACGAGGGGAGTGGAGTGGAGAACACACCTAAGTTTGTCCGATTTCAACCAAAATCAGTATTCGGAGACTTTTGGGAATAAGGGGTACGAATTATTCATCAGATTTTGAAAATTCTATATGGCGGATTCAAGATTGACGATTTTCGGTCATGTTTTGCTAACCAATTTTAACTAATTTATCCACATCCGATTGTGCTCAAATTTGGTATGCATTTATAGTTCCGATGAGAATACAATAATATGGTATTCTCAGGTACCGACCACCCTCTAGCGAGGGAAGGGATTATAATTTTATTCAGTTTTCCAGAAATTAAATAACATTACATTACATAACCACAGAAAAAAGTGACAATACTGATAAATTGCACTCGTTCTTCACAAATCAAATGAATGAAAAAAGCTGTTCAGCACTAGAGACATATATTTAATTTTTTATTCTGTAGAAAAACATTCATTTGCCGAGCTGTCGAAACAAACCCCGTTTATAACAATCCATTGACACCTGGCAAAATGATTATCTAAAGCTGTTTGAATCACATGTTATTTAAAAGTAATATACCACGTGAACTGTCATATCTATCATTTAATATGTGTAGATGCGGTACGGGGAGGAAAAATGTTGTCACCCCTGTCTCCGGCAAAGCGCCATTTTCGTCCCTATTTTTCGTGTCGAAAATGCTATTTTTGAAAGAGGTAGTAATAAAGCAGTGAAAGTCGTGGGTTTCGGTCATTTGAATTATTTATTATTTTTTATACTACGTACGTTTCGGCTTACGCCATCATCAGGTAAAAATTATATGCTAAAAATTTTATAATAAAATTTAGTTAATGCACACAACATTAGATATAATATATAAATATAATAAACAATATAGAAAGAGATAGTAGAAAAAGTACTTTGCAACACATGCGCGGAAAAGTTGTTTCTCTTTTGAACATATTCAAAATGTCCTTATAAAGTAAAACGTGAAATTGCGTATTTTCTGGTCGTTTTTAACTAATTTATCCACATCCGATTGTGTTCAAATTTGGTATGCATTTATAGTTCCGGTGAGAATACAATAATATGGTATTCTCAGGTACCGACCACCCTCTAGCGAGGGAAGGGATTATAATTTTATTCAGTTTTCCAGAAATTAAATAACATTACATTACATAACCACAGAAAAAAGTGACAATATTGATAAATTGCACTCGTTCTTCACAAATCAAATGAATGAAAAAAGCTTTTCAGCACATGTTCAATCGAGGAAATGCATTTTACTCTAGAGGCATATATTTAATTTTTTATTCTGTAGGAAAACATTCATTTGCCGAGCTGTCGAAACAAACCCCGTTTATAACAATCCATTGACACCTGGCAAAATGGTTATCTAAAGCTGTTTGAATCACATGTTATTTAAAAGTAATCTACCACCTGAACTGTCATATCTGTAATTTAATATGTGTAGATGCGGTACGGGGAGGAAAAATGTTGTCACCCCTGTCTCCGGCAAAGCGCCATTTTCGTCCCTATTTTTCGGGTCGAAAATGCTATTTTTGAAAGAGGTAGTAGTAAAGCAGTGAAAGTCGTGGGTTTCGGTCATTTGAATTATTTATTATTTTTTATACTACGTACGTTTCGGCTCACGCCATCATCAGGTAAAAATTATATGCTAAAAAATTTATAATAAAATTTAGTTAATGCATACAACATTAGATATAATATATACATATAATAAACAATATAGAAAGAGGTAGTAGAAAAAGTACTTTGCAACACATGCGCGAAAAAGTAGTTTCTCGTTTGAACATATTCAAAATGTCCTTATAAAGTAAAACGGGAAATTGCGTATTTTCTGGTCGTTTAAGAAAAAGTTTTACTAAAACAGTTAACGGTCATTGATGGAATTTAATTAAATTCAAGCTGTCAAGCTAACGTTCGATTGTTGATCAACAATTTAACAATTTTAATCAAAATCTAGGATTTACCAGTAAAACAAAGACACTTCAAAGCACGCTTTAAAGCAATTCTCCTGTTTGTAAGTGCGTGTACTTTTGTCAAAGAGTATTTTTAATCGAGAATTAGAGACGCACCCTTTGCAAAGTGTTAAAATTTGTGGCTCTAATTTTCATATAATATATATATATATATATATATTACACAAGAAAACTTAAAAAATTAATTTCTCAATTTAATTTAAGTGTTTTTTTAAAGGGTGTCAGGTCTGAGGCCAGTATTACACTATAAAATTTATTTGACAAAGATATTTTATACGAGATATATCATGAAACATTTTACAGTACATATTTTATAAATCATTTATTTTATTTTATAAAATATGGTGAATTGGTCGCGATTTTTCAGAAACTACAGAAAATCTCACCCGTCACAATTCTGAAAAGTGGCAATTTTTATTTTATTGCCTCATTTAAAATCAAAACGTAGCGCCCTTTATATTTATCCTAACGTTGTAAGAAAAACTGCGTCATTTTTTTGATAACATTTTCTAAATTTAATATTTTAAAGATATTCTGCAGGACTAGTTTTACGGCGGAGCTAAATTGCTACTACGCGTATCAATAAACGTCAAGAAGTATCGAAAATTCTGACCATGTAAAAGGAAAGACAGAATTTGTGTGTGTTCTGAACAATGAAAGCGACATATTCCATGGCTATCTATGGTTTTGTATGTCAAAACTTTTAAAGGTTTGTTTACACACTAAAATAAGCTTAATAACATATATTTTTAAATAAAAAAAGGGCTTTTCACAAAAACTGCCTAGAAAAATTTAAATTGACATATTTTTTATTTACTGGAACAGTTTTAAGAAACTAAATTTTAAGGAATATTAGCAAATAAGTCCTGACAAAAAAAGCAGATAGTGTAAACTTGTGTTTAAAAATCGGGCGAGATTTTCTGACGATTTTTGAAGAATCGCGACCGTTACGCTGTAAAATGTTTCATCAAATATCTTTTATAAAAGATCTCTGACAAATAAATTTTATAGTGTAATACCGGCCTAAGGGTTGATCGTAGATTTTGTACACAAAAAGGAAATACGTCTGCCTGTTCTTATTCAGTACTCCTTCAAATATTCAGTAATTCCTATTAACATCCCATATGTCCCTGTGTTTCCTTAGCATTTCCTAATGCTTTTTACATCCTCCTTATATTTTATGGTAATTCCTTGTATGTTTTTATCGGCAATTCCTGTAATTCCCATTATTAATTTCTGGTAATTCTTACTCGTAACTTCCAAGCAATGTTTAGTACTTACCAATAACTACATCGTGGTAATTCTTCAGTCTGTACATTAAAATAAATTACTGAGCTACCCTAAAGGGTGGGAGAGTACGGGATACTGATGCGAATATAACAACGTAAAAAAAAATGTAACCTATACTACACAGTGTCAAAAAAGTTTAAACAAACCTTAAGTAAATATGACAAATAAAAATAAATGTTTAGATATAGACCAGCAAATTTAAGATATAAACTAAAATAGCACATTAATTACATTTTTGTTAGTTACTAATTTCTATTCTGTTTAACATATTTTTTAATTTCCTTTTTGAAGTTAACTATAGAAGTACATGATAGTAGATTTTCTGGGAGAGAGTTGTATAATTTAGGAGCGTTGTATAAATAGGATCTTTGAAAAATAGAGCTTTTGTGATTCGGTAGGATAAACTTATGTCGATTTCGAGTTTGATTGCCGTGTACCTGACTGTGTTTTATGAATCCATCAAAAAGGTAACCAGGTTGTTTATTAGTAAGAATTTTAAATGTGGTGGTTGCTAGATGGACCGTATATCGTTCGTCCAGATTTAGCCACCCGGAAGCCAGTAAGAGGGGTGAGACATGATCAAATTTTTTAGCTCCGTATGCAAATTTTAAACACGCATTTTGAAGTTTTTGCAAACTTTGTCGGTCTTCTGCTATAAGAGCCGGCCAGTACATGATATCACAGTAAGTTAATTGTGAGAGAATAAGGCTGTCACATAGCCTTAGTTTAATGTCTGTTGTTAAGTATTCTTTGTGCATATAAAACGTTTTTAGCTTAAAAAATGATTTTTGTAATAGATTAGAAACATGATTTTTGAATCTAAGTGTCGAGTCAAACATGATGCCAAGGTTTTTGCAAGTGTTCTTGGCAGTTAAAATAATATCACTAATCTTTATCTCAACATTTATATGAGTAAGCTTGTTTAAATTTGCTGGAGATCCAAAATGTATTAGCTGAGATTTATTTTGATTAAGAGAAAGACAATGATATTGAGATATTTGACTAATATTTTTTAGGTCGTTGTTAATGTTGTTTTGAGCGATTACGGAGTCCTGAGGCCTCCAAGAAAAATGCACTTGATAGTCGTCTGCAAATTGATGTGACTTACATGACGTTAGAAATTTGGAAAAATCCGACGTGTACACAGAAAAAAGAAGAGGCCCCAAGATACTCCCTTGAGGGACGCCCCTGCTTAACGGCAGCCATTCCGACACCTCCGCACCCTGTCTAACATTTTGTTTTCTGCCCCCAAAATAATTTTGGAAGAGTGTCAAAGGAGTAATATCCAATCCAAAGTACCTTAATTTAGTAAACATCACATTGTGATCAAGCGTATCAAATGCCTTGCTATAGTCCAAAAGTACCAGAGAGGTAATCTTACCTTGGTCGCAAGCAGTGTAGATATCGTTGGAGACATTAAGCAAAGCTGTAGTAGTGCTATGGTAAGGTCGAAAACCAGATTGAGTCGTAGGTATAATTTTTGTTTTGGTACAATACTCAAACAATTGGTAGTGAATTATCCTCTCCAATACCTTGGACAGCGTAGGCAAGATACTAATGGGCCGAAATTCTGAGACTGAACTAGGGTTGGTAACCTTTGGAATAGGAACCACGATTGCACTCTTCCACTCAGTAGGAAACTCGCCTGAGGAAAGACAGTGATTAATAATAAAGGTTAGGTGGTCGCTGAGATGGGGTATTATAAGTAGCAACATTTTAATGCTAATGCCGTCGATGCCCACCCAAATATGTAATTCCAATATTCCAGATTAGTAGTTGCAAGTATTTTTTTATTAAAAAATCAGCATTTTTAATCAGTGCTATGCGTTTATAAATTTAAGATGTTGTGACTTCAGAAAAGTGGTAAATAAAATGGTAATTATTAGGTATAGATTATGATATAGATAATGTTTTTGTTTTCACATATTTTGTGGTGTCCTGATATAGTTTAGAAATAGATCAACATATTTTCAATTAATAATGTGGGAAAGAGAAAACCTATAAAAACCCTATAAAGTCAGAAATACTACTCTATGTGGTAAACAGGTCGTCGGGATAACGTGCCCGCGACGACATAACTCCTATATCAAGAGTAATCATTACCGTCGCGATGTAGTTGTATAGCCATCCCAATGCATTCCCAAAAACGGTAAATACCTAGAGATATAGTAGTGGCCACCACGTCGTGACTAATTTTGTTGCCTGGGAGACACGCCGCAAGCGGACCGCTAGTAGAGAGTAAATTAACTGATTTTGAAGTATATTTAAATCATTTACGCCCACTCGCAGCGACTTTTTATGCGTCCATTAAGTTAAAGGACCGTTAAAATACCATTAGCGGATTTTGCTTGTTGCACCTAAAAATACGCGTTCTTTTTTCTAAAAACTGTTTTTTTTTATTTAAAAAATGGAATATATCGACTTTATGGATAACTTTTTGGTAAATGATTCGAAGATGATGACTTAGAACTGATAGACTTTGCTGATATGGGTTACCCAAGAAGACTCTTCTTCCAGAAACCGAACCACTATGAAGAGATGTCAAACTTCTTGATTTTATTTTCATAACAAGCTGTTCGGTATTTCGTGGGTTCATATCCATAGAAGTGGCGTTAAATTCTCGAGTAATGCTCTCCCATGCCTCTGCTTTCTCACTATTAGCAACCGCATTCGTCGGCTTGTTTCCTACTATTTTCTTGAATTTCACACACACCCGAAAAAGGTGGCTAATTTCTCTTAGCGTGAAATTTTTTCTTTTTTTTCAATAAACTTGAAAAAAACTAAAAAATAACACAAACGGTTTTTTGAGGTTAGATCAGACTCTGGCTGTCAAATAACAAAAATTTTGAGTGTTCCCTCCAAATAAAAACGAAAATCTCGGGTAAAATCCGACGTTTCCAGATTGAAATAAAGATAAATAGCCAGTAATACGACCATAGCCAATTTAATTTAAGTGGCACATGCATTTTAAAGGCCGCATTGTTAATGGACGCATAAAAAAAAAGTCGCTGCAACTGGGCATTAACCCTCTACATTTAAATTTAGATTCTTATCTTTGATCGAGCATTGGGAAAGTTACCAGAAGTTTCACCTCTATCAATACCACCATCAAATATTTAAATCGATCAATCCATGGAGGATTCCAATCAGTTACCGCTTGAGCGCCCCCTCTTTCGTCGAATTCGGGGGTTGAAATTTCTGTCGTTTGAAAGGCGTTAGTCTGTCTATTAAATTCCTTAGCAAACTTTGTTAACCGGACAGCTGGCGCAGTTTACAGTTTTAAAAAGGATAATATCTATTGGGTGCCTACTTAGATTAAGAACAGAGAAGATGTCTGGTCCAACGCAAACTCCTTGGCAAATAATAACCACTGTTTATTTACAAATAACATCAAAACAAAACAAACGTGAGAAATATCGATTATTTTTTATCCTTTTAAAAGACGTTAGGACGATTAGAATTAGTCAAATTAGAATATTTTAAGGAATTAATTCCCAGCGAGCTGGAAAACATTTTACTACCTTTATTCGGTCCTAAATGTGTGTAATCGGAATTTGAACCATCCCAGGTGGGGAGCTTAAATTTTGGTAGCCAAAAACCCGCTAAATTTTTGCACTTTTTTAGGTTTTTGCTTTTAGCTGAAAAACAAATTCTGTGTCGAATCACATCCGTCAACGTCAAACGTTGTTGAAATGTTGAAAACAGGAAACATTTTTCATTTAGGTGAAAAATTACATTTTGCGACGTCGGTTAACCTGGGGAAAAGTGTCCCAAATATTTCACCGCTTCATTTTGTAGCCTTTTTTAGCTATACGCGACCCCGCACCGTTTTCTAGCTACAAGAAAAAAACAAAAAAAAGTTCAAAAATTTGACGGTTTTTTGACTATTTAAAGTTAAACTCACTACCTGGGATGATGCAAACTCAGATTACACACATTTAGGAGCAAATAGAGGTATTAAAATTATTTTCAGCTCGCAGGGAATTCATTCCTCAAAACGGTATTTTTCGACCTAATTTGACTGGCCTATAGAGAATTCTGTTTCCACCACTTTTGGTCGTGATCGGCTTGTGTTCGGGAAAGTCCGGCAGAGCCCAGTCCGTCTTTTTATTGACATAAACTTTTTCGTGTTATATTATTATTATTATATATATTAAAGGTAAACAAATGAAATGAAGGAAAATAAAAGAAAGTTTATGAAATATATACTTAAATTAGTAGATCCTTAGAATAAAATATCAACCACCACGTTGTTTTTTTAATTTTCAAAATTAAAAATACTTTTGATGAAGTAGTCAATGCCCAATGCGCCAAATGAGATATTTTCGAAGGTTTTTGTACGGTTTTTTTATAAAGGCCATACAATTAAGGAAGGTAAAGTCCTTTTTGTTTCAAAATGAATATCAAACCATATTAAGCAATATAATAAGTACGTATATAGGTTAAGTTCTTCTTTATTTTTTTCATATTTTAACTTTTAGTGGTACCTATGGAATTTTTTGGGAGATTCAACTGAAATTTGTAGGCGTTGATAATATAGTATATTATCATACTGCTTATGAAACCAAAATGCTTTGCATTTTTTTTTAATTTTTCTTTATTATCAGTAATTATAAGACTTTCAAATAATTTTAATCATAGTAAAAATTTTGAACTAAAATCACAATTGGTGCCTCGCTTTGCTCAGGTTACAAACTTTTTGCCTCGTGACAGTATATATTATAGATACATACCTACGTTATATACCTTAATTAATTTTATTCTTAAACTTGCACATTAGCATAAGATGTACCAGTTTACTCCCTCTTGTTATGTGTTGGGTTTGTTTTGTCAATAGCAGTAAACTTTAGTTAAAACTTGGCTGTTTAGAAAAATAGATGCATTACTTATTTATATTATTGTAGATTATTAAGTCATGAATCACGAGAGTAAAAATTACAATGTTTTATCTTGTTTATAAGTCCCTACTTACATTTTCTATTTCAAATAAAATATTGCTTTTGTCGAATTAAAGAAACATAAAATCATATAGTTTTACCTATATGTTTCTCATGTAAAAAAAGCCCCCTATAACCACAGATTACCTGTGCTATATAAGAGATTTTAAAATGATATTAACACCATAACATCATTGTTAGCTAGTACGTCATATTATATTATTTTTCTTTCTTCTTTCTTCTTGGTGATGTAAACTGTGTTTGTTTTAATGTTTGGCATAATTTTATTGTGTTGAAAATTGAAACTGCAATAAATCATATACAAACTTTGTAATAAATTTATTTTGTGTAAAACCACTATAAACATTTATTATTAGGGAGCTTCCGGAGCTCAAATTGGTAGAATTATTTTTTGCATGTTATTTAAATTATTTTGCAGATTTCATGTTATTTTAAAATTTTAATAATATAATTCAAGTGTAAGTTTATATTTAAGTAGGTACGCCACTGGTGTGTTTACTGTAAACAACAGAAAGGCCAACATTGTTCCATATAATAATATAACCAAAGTCTCCGTAAGTATCAGGTATCTTCTCTCCTTAATCTAAGGGGTGCCTACAATAATGGCCCAAGGATTGCAAAATGTTCAACAATAATAACTTTAAAAAAAGAACAAAGTGAATCTCGTGTCCTCAAATAAAAATTAATGTAACACTCGTGGCATATCGGACAAAGTGTTTTTATTTCTCACTTCATTACGACCAGGCCTCCAATGTCTTATGGTTGGTAACAAAGATACCCAAATGTTACTTTGTTAGGACGTGTTATATAAAGTCTCCAACCAAACTGATCGCAAACACGGGATTCTCTTATATAATTGGTCTTTTGTTTTACAGTGGGGGAATTCAATAACAGAAACACTGTAGCTACATAAAACTACATAAAAAGGAAGTAACTACAGGGTATGTTTGAAAGTTTCGCCTATGCATGATTCACCACACTCACAAGGAACTTGGTAAATGCATTCCTTATTTTGTTTGTTCTCCGGTTTTGTTTTACTAAGAAGGCTTCGAATTGTATTACTAGATTTAAAAGCTGTTTTAATATTAAAGTTTTTCGCTACTCTTCGAATTTTCTCTGATACTCCTTTAACGTATGGGATTGTAAGGAATGCATTTGCCTGGTTTTGGTCTTGTAATCTCTGTCCTGTTTGTTGAAATTTAGAAATAGTATCTGTTATAAGTTTCAGGCTGTAACCATTCTGCTGCAGACCCTTCTTAATGTTTCTTATTTCGATTTCCAAGTCATGAGAATTGTTACAAATTTGAACGGCTCTGTTATACAAAGTTTTGATTATGCCTCGTTTGGTTGTAGCAGAATGATTTGAACCTTGATTTAAATATTGTCCTGTGTGAGTGGGTTTACGATAGACTGTTGTTCTGATGTCGCTTTCTACTCGTGTGACAAGTACATCAAGAACACACTGGAAGAAACGAAAATTCCTTGAAGCTGCCTTTATTGGGCAGAATCAGGGTATTTTCAGTAAACCAAGTGTTGAAATCCCAAATATTTGGAAGCCCCTCCTTGGGCGGAGCCAACATCTTAAACTTCAAGGTTGAGTGATTTCTCACAGTATATAAGTACGTAGCCTTAGGAATTGATTGTAGTTTGCACCTGAAGACAATCAGAGATTGTACTGATCGAAACGTCGTGTATAAATAAAATATAGACAATGGAAGTCCGAAACACAGAGTTAATTTTAACTACAGGGTACTTACTGCTTTTTTAAAGTTGTTGAGGTAACACTGTTTCTATTAAAAACTATTTTAAATGATAGTAATTGACAAAGCTCTTCAATTACTGCCTTTTAAAATCATCTAACTCTGAACAAAAATAGAAAATATTAAGAAAGACAGCACCTAAAACAAATAGTTAAAAACCCAGTAACTGCTATGCAATTGCTGATTTTTTTGTTCTTTCATTTGACTTACTGCCTTTTCTAAACATTTAGCCAGGGGAAGTCCGTGCAGGTACTGCGTTTTTACGAACTCGTATCTCGGGTAAATATTAATCAATTAAAAAGATTTTTATACCAAAATATCCGCAAAAAGATAGCAACTTCATGTGCGTGTAAAACTCGATTTTTAAGAAAATGTCAGTTACTGTATTTTTAAATCTGGCAGCCGATTTCTAAAAAGGGTTAGAAATTAAAAAAACATCATTTGAAACTTGTCAAAGCACATTTTTAATTTTTGAAGTAAATAGCTCTTATTATTATCTTTAATTTCCACAACTATCTTTGTCCATAAGTCCCCCCTTGGATACTTAATCACGTAATTGAAATACTCCCCTATGATCGAAGGTTTATAGCAAAGCATCTCTATTTGTTTTACACACTACTTCAGATACAGCGGCTATATTTATTGATATGCCGAAATAGGGGTTGATAGTTTTAGGACATGGAGAATAAAGGTTTCATACACTGCAGTTAGGTCTTTTAACTTGACAAAGTTTTGGCTTTGTATGCATAACGGTTTCAAATGAATATAAAATAATAGTTTTGTAAGCAGATTAATAACTTTGTTTTAATATTCTGTAAAATAACGCCGTTTTTTATACTAATACTTTTTCCATCACGAAAAAAACGATATTTAAAACGCTCTGTAGTTTTTACAACTAGCGCCTTAAGTAGTAAGTTTTTTACAAACCTTAGTAAACAACACACAACCACAGACAGCTCAACAGTTAATCCAGTTACGAAAAGTAGATTTCTTGTCCGTGAAAAATAAATAAAGAAAGGTTTATCATCGATACTTTTTTAAACATCGGAACATCGATCCAAAAAAAAAGACTGTAAAGAACTTTGATTGAAAGAAATTAATACCACCTTATGTTTTACACGCTTTACACTTTGAAAAATTACAATTTTTGCTGTTTTTTGGATAAAAATCATATGCACGACACCACTCAAGATGACAGGCAGATGACATAACAGAAATTTTTAGTAAACATTTGCCTTAAATTGTTTTCATCTTTCTCTAAAATATTTTTTTTAGAGCCTAATGTCTCTCTTCAAAAACCTTACAAATTTTTGCACGTCACTAAAATATCTCTCCATCTACCTCTAAAATTCTTCCCTCTCTCTCTAAATATTTACATAAAGTTGCTTCATCAAACACGTTACCCCTTAAATTATGCTAAAATATCTTAAGCCTTAAATTACCATCATGGCTTGACCATCATATAAGTCACAATTATAGAACTATTGAAGGTATTAGCCAGGTAGCCAATCAGCCTGTTCAGCTTTTGTATATCATGTACCGATTATTATTATAAATCTCTTATTTGCATGCTTATTATAAGTATTGTGTAAAATTAACAATATAAGTCCTGAATAAAATAGTTTTTTTAAATAACTGAATACTCTTTAAAAAAGCAAAAGAAAAACATCGATGGTCAGAAACATCGATGTTTTTTCACCATCGATTTTGAGTTTTGATGTTGACATCGATGTTCAATATCGATGTTTTTTTTCGATGTGCCCATCACTAGTCCAGAAACCTACAGACTTGTTTCATCCTTGTTATGAATCATCAGGGTAACATAGGACTGTACCTGGCGTATGAAGCATAACATAAGCAACTACACCCAACGAATTTAAACAACTTTCGTCAAATAACATGGAGTATGAAATTGGCGAGAAGGACATAAAAAGCGGAACCTGCGAAAATGTGCTGGTTACTGAAAGAAAACCGTTCAACAACTCCTGTTATGCTAGAAAGTATAATAAATTGCCCTACTGTTTCACTCGGCCTCGCATAGGTGGCGCTATCAAATGAGCCCGTTCATACTTTTTGAATTTGATGGAAGTGAACCGTCGACACTAGGTCCGTTTTTGCGAGCTTAACATAGTTACTATTGTTCTCTTTTTCTAAATGCATTTGTCTGAAAAAGATGCAGCATACCAGAGAACTACCCGTCAGTACAGGGTGTCTCATTTTCGATGGGATTCAATGGGAAACTCTGTTTCTATTGAAGTTAGAGGTTTTCGCATTGCTGTGCTTTTGTATAAAGTAAGGCCAGTAGTTTTTAAAATCAAAAAATGAAAAACAAGTAAATTTTTGTGGTTAGAAATGATTTTAGTACTTTTAACTTTTGCCTGTGTGGTGCCTATTAGCTTCCCACAACTAATTCAGTGATGACTGACGACCAGTTATGGCCGACCATAGCCTACTTATCAAGCAAAATAATGATAAAACAACACTCATGAAAGGCAGATTTCTATATTAGTCCTTTAGTTACCTATATTTATAGTATTCTTACTTTCAGCATTAAAAATGTGTGGTCGATTTTTCCAAAAAATATGCCACCAATAAGAGTAGTAGAGAACGGACGGCGCGAAGCCTGGCAAGTAGGCTTCCCTGGGTCCTTTCTGCGGTACCCCTGCCACCAATACATCTTCATGAATTTTCTTAACGTTTTTAATTCACACCAGTTTATAAACTCATCAAAGTTCCGCGCTCTTAGGCAGCAAATCGAAAGTGATGGTAATTTAAAGCTTAAAATATTTTGGCATAACTTAAGGGGTCACGTTTTTGTTTAAACAATTTTTACTATGTTTTTCACAGGATTTCGCTTATATTTTAAAGCTTTCTTTCCAAACTTTCGATTTCTACACTCAAATTTTCCAAGGTTTCATTGTCTTTTAGGCGTTCAAAAAAAGTACTGCCAAAAAACATTTTTTCTCTGTTAAAATGAAAAATATTTAGAGAGAGAGGGAATAATTTTAGAGGTAGATGGAGAGATAATTTAGTAAAGTGCAAAAATATTTAAGGTTGTTGAAGAGAGACAGCAGGCTATAAAAAAGTATTTTAGAGAAAGATGAAAATAATTTAAGGCAATTGTTTAATACAAATTTCTGTTATGTCATACGTCTATCATCTTGAGTGATGTGCATAAGATTTTTATTTTGCTATTTTTATAAAGAAAACACCAAAAATTTTAATTTCTCAAAGCATAAAGTGTGTGAGACATACTATAAGTGTATTTATGTACATCTAAAAATCATTTAACAGATATTTACCTAAATTATTTTAAGGGTCATCATAGCTTTACCATGACCCTTGAAGCGACTTCTATTTTTTCCTTCGGATTCAACTGATTTTATAGATCTGAGTCCATATTTGTAAAAAAAAACTTTTAAAACAAATTTAAAAGAGCTTTTTTAGAAGTGTCAAAACTGCCAAAAAAAAAGCTAGAAGCTGTCAACAAGAAGTCATAGACAACTTGGCCAAAAATGGGACCGGAAACGGAGCAAGGGACCGGAAAATTGAACAAAAAGGTCCTTTCTTAAAACTAGAAATATTTCGAAATAACATACCTTGCAATGCAGAATTTTCCGTATAAAAAATCGAACGGAAAGTGGCTATTTTCCGATCGTTTAAAAAAAAAACTTTTGGTGGGATTTACTAAAAGGGTTCAGTCTATTTTAAAACGGTCCTAAGTTCAAGTGAAATTTTTCGTTTTAAGCATTTTAAACCAACCCTCCTTGAGTTTTCAACATAGTTTGATTTATAAGAAAAATTTTAATAAACTTGTTTATTGAATAATCATCTTAACACAATCTTTTGTTGGATATAAGAAGAAAGTTTCAATTTAGAAAAAAAAAAAATTAAAAAATTTAAACCCACGCGGAGTTTAAATAGTAAACACTCTGTAGAATAAATTAATATTGGAGTTATATGTCACTCTAATTAAAACTTACCCTTGTTAATTAATTTTTACAATGATGTCACACAACGATTTAGATAGGTAATAATAAAATAAGGAATAGATTAATTTTGTATTTATTTAAAAGGTGTTTTTATTTATAAAATGTATTAAAAACTTAATGCAAGTTTTGTTTACATTTCTGTCACTGTCAAAATATCAGTTTCAAAATATTATCTGCATATTCGGATCTCTTCCCTCTGCTTGCACCTTGGCTTGCACCAACCTCTACTGATGAAAGCCACCGCTTTAAAAATGAGTAGACTTTAAGTAAGGAAAGTTTTCTTGACTGAGCTGTTAGATAAACTCAGTGTTTTAATTTCCGTTTGTATATATATTAATATAGTAGTTTTGGGTTTTTTTGTTTGGTATATTTTTCCTGCATAATCAGTGACCTTCACTTATGTTTTTTTTGCCTCGTAGTGCGCTCATAAATATATTTTTTGTGCTGAAAACGGGTTCAAAATATGGCGTTTTTCTGGACATAATTGGAGGTGTTTTATTGATTAATTAACAATTTGCGATATTAAATAAGGTAAGTTAATCCTTGTAAAAACGGTTTCTTAGGGAAATCATGAACGAACTTATTACAAATTGCCACAATACTTCCTTGGGGCTATAAATTTAAACCAACCCCAAGAGGTGGTCTAAAAAATCACTTTATAAACTTAAGCACAGATAATGAAGCTATTATGTGCCAAAATTTTGGCGTATTCACCATTTGCCATTTTGAAACCTGTAAAAAAAAATTACTTTTAGGACATTTTCTTTTAAAATATGGTATATTTTGATTAAAAAACTGTTTTTCAGTGGTACTACTGTTAATGAAAGTTTGAGACAATGATGTGTTTGAAATTAACTCTGTGTGTCGGACTTCCATTGTCTATATTTTATTTATACACGACGTTTCGATCAGTACAATCTCTGATCGTCTTCAGGTGCAAAGTCTAGTAAAGAATAATCAGTTTCCCTAAACATAACAATTTTGCGCTATTTTTCTTTAATGTTGGGTAAAGCATGAATGAAAAATGTGGTGAAAAAAAAGTGGCATCAGAAATAATGGACGTGCGAGACCTCCTGAAGTAAAACCGACATGAAAGCCCAGAAAAATCTTCTATTGACATGGACGTGAACGTATAGATGCGGATATGCGTCATTCCATTTCTATTGATGCCACACACATGAACAAGAGATCGGATTTTCTTTTCTTTTTGCTGATGAGCACTATTATTGGGGCCTTCTGATATCCGGAAAATCATAAAAATCTCGTAAAAAGGAAAACCTAACTTTTGTTTAGCCTATTGTTCGAAATTCTATCGATATGACTTTCTAAAAAGATCTGAAGAAAAAAAAATAACATTCTTTTTCTACCGCATCTGGCAATAGAAAATTGGGGAATTAATTTGACTCATATTCTACAAGAATATAAACATGTTGTTTGAAGGTGTTAGACAACGTTGAACTTGAGAGGAAAGTATAGTTTCGAACTTTCATTGTCTTTAATTTTTACTTTTTCACAACATTTCGAATACTTATGTATCTGCAAGCGTCATCGGGTACATACTAACAAAAAACTTCTATCTATCTAATCTTATACAGGGTGATTCACGGCGAATCGGACATAGTCAAACCATAGGCACTGTGGACTAAGGCCATTCCATATATGGTAATAAAATTTAGCTGGTGGCGTTTTTAACGGATATAAAGTGTGATTTATAAAAATATGCGAAAAATATTCAATTTAATATCTCAAAAACTATGCGAAGTTCAGTGTTTTTAAAAATTTGGTATTTTCAGGTCCGAACTTAGTTTTTTCTAATTTTTTAATCTCACTTCAAAACAACACCCTGTAACTTACTTACTTACTTAAATTATAAAGTTTTTTTTTTAAATCATTAAGATGCAGGTCCGGATTTATGATTTTATTTAATTATTATCTTTCGTCACATAATACTACAGCATCATTTCAGACATACACACATCACTAATTTTTTATTGTTTTTTTAGTTTTCAAAAAAATTAAAATTTTTTAAAATTTAAAATTTAAAAACAAAAAGTTCTTACCAAGCTCGTTTTTCTTTTCAAATCAGTGTTCAAGAAACGTCGAATCTGGGAAAGTTGTTAACGTCACTAAACGAAGCAGTAATATTTAGTAAAACCTGATTCGTGATTAGAGCAACAACATTAGGGTCAGCGCTGCTAAAATATGCGATATAAAAAGGAAAAATCTGATAAATTTAAAAGTTGAAAACTTCCTTATGTCTGTTTCATAGATTATGAGAAAGCATTTGATCGAGTCCAACACGAAAAGCTCATAGAATCAGAATAATCGCTAATCTATACTAGAATCAGACTGCTCAAATAAAGGTTGGTGGCCAACTGTCCGAAGAGGTCCAAATAAGAAGAGGTGTACGCCAAGGTTATATATTGTCTCCGCTATTGTTTAATATATATAATAACAAAACAATAGAGAATGCACTTCATAACTGTGAATAAGATCTGGCTGCCATAATAGCAGACATGCTGGAAAACCTGCAAGAGTTGTTGAATTAAATTGCTGCCAAAACTTTGCAATTCGGGCTTAACTTAAATGTTGAAAAAACAAAATGAATGGTCATATCCAAGGAAAAGAACATCCGAGTTATGTTAGAAGTAAATGGGCAGCAAATCGAATGCGTGAATTCATACAAATACTTGAGAACTTCGACAACATGCAAGAAGTTCGTACAAGAATTAAACAGGCCCGATCAGCTTTGATCAAAATGAAATCAGTGTTGCGTAGTCGCGATCTCAATACCTTAATACAAAAAGTTGGAGGCATTCGAGATGTGGTGTTATCTTAGAATACTAAGGATATCTTCGATGGACTGAGTAACTAATGTGGATGTTCTGCTTAGAATAAATAAAGATCTTGAAGTTTTAATTAACATCAAAAAACGAAAACTTGAATATTCTGGCCATATTTTAGGAAATGACAAATATATACTTTTAAAATTGATAATAAAAGGCAAAATTGAAGGCAGAAGAGGTCCGGGTCGTAGACGGATATCATGGCTTAAAAATCTTAGACAATGGTATGGTGATAGTACTACGACACTTTTCCGAAAAGCAGTGGACAGAGTACAGATCGCTGATGATAGCCAACGTTCGAAGATGGCATGACACTTGAAAAAGAAGAAACTTCCTTATTGCTTGTCCGACTTTTTGAAATGATGTATCGATGTACTCCAAAAGAATATAGCTTCGTAACCGATATTTCAGATTTATTACATACACAAAAATATCTAGGCGGGTTAAAAATGGGTCCGTCATCTTGGATTTTTAGGAAATGTCAAGTTTGATATTGGTCCTATAAATTTTGAAGCTTTGGTTTTGTAAAAAGCTAAATATTATTAAAATCGGATAATTCACGCTAAGTTTTGATTATTTAAAAAAGTGCGTTTTTTTGGCACTTAAATTTGATGTTTTAAAAGAGTATCAAATACAAAAAGGACCTTTATTTCCATTTTTTAATGTTTTTTAAATTTCTCTATTTTTAATCATGAGTAGGGGTAGTGCAAGTGCACTTCTGTTGTTTACCTTTCTGCGTGTATCACCAGTCCTCTCAATTAATTCCGCGGTCATCGGATGTTGTTTGGGTCGGGATTAAATTGGTCAGTGGTCACAGAAATTTAAAACAAATAGGATGGGGTTCCGGCGCATTTTTCAATGACTGCATATTTGGAAGCTCCTCAAAATAGTCTTTTGTATGAGCGCCGCGAGTTTTAGACACGTATTTTCTTTATTCATCAAAAAAGCAGAAAAAATATACTTACAAAAAAATCTAACACAAACGAAAACCTCTGACCAGACACTATTTTTATTTAATCATTTTTTTCAAATCATTTTTAAACTGCAGCTCTGACAAACTTTTAGGTTATAACAAATTTTGTTGTTAATTTATGTCCCAATCTAATTTGGAAAACCGCGTTTTGCTAGCTGCTGTGGTTGTCGATTATTTTTTTTTAAATTCAACTTCCTTTTCTATCTCTTACGCACCACACCCCCATCAAAAACTAGTTAACTGATCCACGGATGCATAGAAAAAATAGACAGACGTACACCCAGACAGACAAACGTCATAAAACAAATTATTTAGGTGTTTTTTAGTTTAAATTTTCTTAAAAATAACAAAAAATTAATCCATGAAGGATCTGAAACCTCCTTGGCCTACCAGTAATTCCAAATAAAAAATAACTTTTTGACAGAAGCTGCTGCGAAATTTTGTGTTATAATATGAACTATTGAGAGAAATGTGTTGCAAATTTTTTAATAAATGTAATTTTAGTCCAGTAAGTAATTAGATTAGGTCTATACCAGATTATAATATTGATTCCAGAATATCATTGAAAAATAGAGAAAATCTGTCATCTCAATACTCTAATTTATCGCGGGCGTCAAATGTTAACTGTCAACCAAATGTATCCGATAATATCGAATGCATCTATAGCGTCAAAGCCAGACCATCAGATTAATTAACCGCATTTTGTTGATTTTCTCTCTTGACTTTTATCAATTTATTGGCGACGCTTTTCCTCTATAATTAAAACTTAATCCTCAACACCTAATTGGCCAAAAGGGCGTTATTAATTAGGATGAAGATTGTCAGATGTTTGATTAGGGTCTTTGGTTCGATTCGGTATGGATACGAAGTGATAATTATTTGACATTATGCACAATATGAGCTTGATTTTGCCTGGCTGGTGCTGCCGATAATGCTATACAATGTTCCGAATTAATGACTATTCGTAATTATTGGTAAATATTATCAAGATGGACAATAAAATTAATTAAAGTAATAAATTATATAGGGTGCAAAAGTCATACGTCATAATAAGATATATAATTGCACAAAAACATGAAGAAAATTGTTATTGATAAAATTTGTTTTTAGTACAATATTCATCTAAATTAAGCAGACCCTTTTTTTGTATTTAAAAGAGGTCCCCAGGTATACAGTGTTTTGAAGTAATTCCCTTTTTTCACAAATGCAGAGTTTTTACAAACAATGAAATTTTGATCAGCTTACATTGTCATGCATTTGCCATTAATTTGAAATTTTGCCAGTTTGATTGATCAACTGAATTGAAATATGCTGATAAGGATACCGATACCTTTGGTAATTGACAATATTCCAGACGGACATTTCAGTTCGCGTAAAAGCGATTGCAGAACTATTTTTAGCAGTAATAAACATGCACTTATGCATCCCTGTGAAAATTTTTGTAGGCAAAATTAATC